>CM062808.1:819197822-819675167 GCA_031772625.1 Pinus tabuliformis | reverse complement strand
CCACTGATAGACTTCACTTAGTTACTTAAACTCTCTCCTCTCTACCCTTCTCTCTACTTTCTCCCTTTTACACTTAGAGCCCCGCTCTATTTATACAATCCCATGGTCTGCGGACCATGGGTAGGTCTATCCAGTAGCCATTACATTACAAAACTAGGGCAGACAACCCTGTGACTCTATCATACTTTTCGCGCTCCGCTCCCGCAATTCGTGGAGCTTTACAACAAGATTGGGTCAAAACTTGGGCTTTGAGCCCCAAAACATGCCTTGGGGGGGATTCCATGCCCAACAGGCCCCCAACACAAACATCATGACTCACCCTCGAGTCACTCTATCGGCGTGGCAATCTTTGCGCAGAGTCCCTCCAACTGTTCTCGAACTACGCGGAGGTCGGCAACGCACTTAGTTTCTACTTGCTAGATCTACTGCATACATTGTTCTAAGACCTCTGTGTCTGGGGTGCTTCTTTGCATCAATGTGTGCATCCCATGTATGTGCACGAGCGTTCCTTCTATGTCTACCGTGATGGTGAAGACCTCGTGGATCTAAGGTTGGACGCACGGTTTTAAGACGGCCTGCTTATGTCGTGCCGCATCCACCTGCTTCTTCAGTGATTTAGCCTAATACATCCTTGCAAGGTGTTGGGTGAGGACCACTTTCTGTGCAGTTCCTCAGACACTGTCATACTATTTGTAGAGTTCTCGCGCCTCTGTCTCTAAGCGTTGGATGTTGGGATACTTCTGCAAAGTTGTGAGGACCTCAAGTGATTCTTCCAACATGCTGGTGTAGTCTCGCACTACACCTTCGATTTCCTCCAATCCCACTATGATAGCATTAGTGCACTGTTCACTGACTTCCGGGGGAGTGGATGGCTATGCCTCTAACCGTAGCTCAGTGAACTGAAGATTCAGCTCCAACTAAACCTTTGTCGTTTCCTCCATGGCTTCGCGGACTCCAGTTTCTAACCTGTGGATCTGCACCTCCACTAGTATATCTACTAGGATGGCCAGCTCTGAGGTGCTTTGGCAAGCATCATTTATCACCTGCACCAATTGTTGATTTTATGACACCAATTCTTCGCGTTGCAAGATAAGTTGTTCCATATTTATATTCTGCTCACTGAGGAATTGGAGCGCGTGGCTCTCCCTAGCACGTAGCTCTGCCATTATCCCATCTTGTAATAGATATAATGTCTCACACAGAAGGGTAGCTATATTCACACCAAGACCTTTCATTGTGCTAACCGAAATCCTGTCGGCCTCAGTTGATGTCACTAGAGCCCCTCTTGGCAACACTATTGTGTTCATAATTCTTGCGTGCAACATTTGTTCTGTTGTCATGGATCCGACTGCAAGGTTGATCGAAAGGGTACCAACATGAGGGGGACGTGCCTATAAGTCTTGCAACTGCACTATGAGGGCCTCCAACACAGTCTAGTGCTCTCGCATGAAATCCTGGAGAGCCTCATTTGTGACATCATGCACTGTCTCATCGATGTCATGTAGATCACCCTCTATTAGGGTGATCGGGTTGATGGACAATTTCAAGGCCTTGACCTTCTTCCGTGATCCTGCTCACTCTACTGGGTCTTGTTGCTTCAACTGTGTGGATGTTGTTTGTGGGTCTGCACCTCCTTTTTCTATTTCTGCTTCCTCTATTTTCTGCCTATTTGAAGGTGTTGCTTGGCCCTCGCCTGCCTTCACAGCTATTTCCTATGTTGCTACTGCTGCTGCAGCATTTTCTTGCTTGGCTGCTTTCTGTGCTGCATCCTACGCTACCTGTACTTCTACTGTTGTTGTTTCCTTTCTTCATTTTTTGGCCAACTAGGCGATGCGCAGCTTGGCATCATCTTTCTTCTTTTGTGCTACTGACTTCTTGAGTTCTCCAATGTCTGGGGTGTGCCATTCTACCGTCCATGCCTCCAAGACATTGAAAATGGCATCGTCAGTGGCTACAAAAGGTAGCTTTATCCACTGCTTCATCGAATCCTTGTGCGCCCTAAGATATATGTTACGTATGTTCATCTCCATGAGCACCCAAAAGATGTTACTGTCGTGTATCCTTTTAGCATCCTTTGTGGCCTAGAGTGAAGCGTACTTCATGACCTCTGGTAAATCCTTGTCAATTATGGGGAATTGACTGTTCTTCGGCAATTCCCCAGCTATGAGCACTATGGACAACAACAACCATGCATAGTGGAAGGTTTTTCCCTGCTCCTGGGCTTCGTATCAATTCTCTAAAAATTCTGTGCAGAGGAATTCGGACCAGTTAAACTGGACCCCCTCCGTGCACTGCTCGGCTATTGCAACCACTGGCGCAGGTACCTCGTCGGCATGGCATTTGTGCATAACTTTGCCTACGAGGATTTGGGTTGCTATGTAGACTGCGTTTTCCTTGATTTTGGAGATGTCATAGCCCCTCTTCTTCTTTTCCAGCTACTACATCTTCATGGCCTCCGTGATGGCCAAATCACTGCCCTTTCCTTCCGATATGGCCTCGGGGTCTTCTCCTTTGTATGGAAGCTGGGAGACGCGATGAATCAAGTCATCCATGATGTGGATGGGCTCCTCCAACCATAAGCTTCCATCATGCACCAGGCAGAGCAGCTACCTGATGACGAAAATCATTATTGGGGCACGGTGGAAATCCGTCACCCAAAGTAGGTTCAGCAGCCCGACCTTCTCCACTATGCGCAACCACTTCCACAGCTTTAATCCTGTCACCACCCACACAGTGTTCTTCTTCATGAGGTTTTCAGGCTCAAGGTGAGGGAACTTGTCGTGGTCACCGAGGTCCTAATCTTCAAATTTCATGCTCAGTACGTGGCACAGGTGTGTGCCTTCAAACATGACGCCATCTAGAAGGAGTGCAGTCTGGAGCGAGCTCTTCATTTTGTCCAGGTCCTTGGGCACTTTGGCCTTCCCTTTTCACAAGGGGACATAGGTGGGTAATTTTGTCACAAAGTCCATAGGCTGAGTATCCACCTCCATGGCTTCATCTTCTTCTTCTGCGATGATAAGCTCCTACAAAACTTCTTCTTCTTCATCTATTTCTATAGTGATGGCTTTCCCCTTCTCCTCCATCGACAGTTTGCTACGCAGTGGGTTTCATGGGGACGGGCGTATAGGAGCCATTGCTTATTTGTCCTTCTTGGGCCTTGGCATGCACGATGGTTTTGGGATTTTTGCACAATCCTGGAACCTTCTGGAAAATCCCGCATAGTTAGGGCTTGTGCGGCCTCCTCGATGGTCACTTCTGCTATCTTCATACCATCCTTAGTTGCTATCATTGTATTTGTGCTGTAATCGATCATTTGCCAACTCAGAGGCTCAATCAATTCTCGACTCATAATACTCAGGGTTCTGCTCGATCGTTCAATTCGCAAATGACCATGTGTTTTTTGTTGGGTAGCACTTTGTATTTTATAGCGCTTTTTGAATTAAAATTCGATCGTTCCCCCCAAATCTCGTTCATTAATGCTCCCTTGGCAACAGATTTTCCGAAATCTTGCCCATAAATCATGTCTTAAATGCCCGTTGCTTGCTCCATTTGGCCTCAAGCCAAGCATCCCATCATGAATAGTGACTTCAACGGTCACTTTCTGGCCAACCCGCGTGGCAGTGCAACCCCTTGTGCATAGTTGCGGACCTTGTGACTCTTTGCTTCTGCGCGCATCTCTAAAATCGTGCACCTCCCAGGCAAAATAGTTTATAGTCCTGCACTCCCTTTCAACTGCCTAGAGTGCTAAGACTATCCTTCCCTCGGCTAGTCAGGTGGCCACACCACTTGTATAGAGTTCCATCCGATCCTCTGTCATGGCTCCTAGAGAATCCCCTCCTTGTATTGTTACGATTGGCATCACACACTTCACCATTTGCAATGCGCTACCCTGGTCACTATGCTTATCAATATGAGGTCGAAGCCAAGGCATTGGACTAATAAATTCGCGGCAATAGGCCTTAACCCTTTCATTTTGATCGCACGCCTCCTGCCTTACTACTCTAGTCCTTTTGCCGAGAAAATATTTATTTATTTTGTCCCCCATCATCTTTACTTCCGCATCCATCAAAGTGCTTTTCTTCCTTAACCATACCCTTTCCTCTTCAAGTTTATGGAGTCTAAGGTTTCTCTGTTGGGTTTCTTAATCAAGTCCCATGTGTTCTATTTCTTGTGGTTGTGTGATCCCTTCTTTTCAGGCTTCGCTAACCATCATATCTATGGGTATTATTCTGCATGGACTAGGCTTTGCATGCTCCATAGGGATTACAACATATGCTTCATACTTCAGCTTCGGAAGTGCCCGCACGGTCAAGGTTTTTGGCATGGTCCTATAAGCCCATATAACTGCTGGTACGTGTAGGTCCCAGTCAGTTCGCTTCACGTGGTGGACCGCGTTCAGTGCTTCGTGTGCTTTGTCAAAAGCTTCTATGTGGATATGCTTCTTCATGCTTAGTCTTACCATACTTCCTAGTCGTTGTTCCTGCCATTGCCTTGCCCATTCCTGCTCGTCGATCGTGTTTCCTTTCATGTAGATGGTGTGACTTCGTGCAAGTTGCGCACCATATGCTTGTACCCATCTGGACAGGTGGGCACATGGGCTATTTCATTTGTCATATTCAGCTTTCATATGCATCTGAGGCTTTCCAAACTGCATGCGCATCATCCTTCTGCATTCGCGCCAGTCCTCAAAACTCTACTAGTGCATACCCCACCACCTTGTGGGCGTAGCACGCAGTACCTATTTTCGAGCATCAAACCGCTATTGTTCCGGCACTTCTTTTTCAAATTTGTTTAGGAAATCATCCACCTCGCTCAACCCATCATACATAGGCATATCTCTTACCTCTGCTGCCACGTAGTGCAGCGATCTTGTCATCATGTTACAGTTAAGCATGGTTACCTCATTTAACCAGTTCTGTCATCGTTCTATTTCCTTGTCCAAATCTGAGGTGCAGGAGCTTTCATGCTCCCATGACAGTCTGTTGTCCACTATTAGATTTACCCAGTCCTACTCCCACGTGGTTATCTTGTAGATACATTCTAAATCATCGTCGCTATCATAGTCATGCATCGACTCTATGTAGCACGATCCTTCCGCAAAGTCTAAAGGTACCACTACGTGTAGTGACTTTTTCTCAAAAATCATCTTGCACCGCTTTATGTTTATCACTCCATTCATGTCAGTGGCCCAATCTATTCTAAGTATGGTGGGATAGGGATTACTATCGTCAACAATCTCTATCACTTCAAAATCTGCAAACGCACTCGCACCTGCAATATCTACCGTTATTCCCTGCAATCTTGCCATAGGTAGGATATTTTGTTGGTTCACCATTTGCAATTGAATAGGAGACCATTGCAGTGTAGGCCTACCCATACGTTCCCATGTCTACTTTGGCAAGACGTTGATGTCCGATCATAGATCCAAAATCACTTTATTCATTTCATATTCCTCGATCTTCACGGCCAATCTCATCTCTCTTCCTATTCAATTTGTGTGCTTCCCTAGCTACCGGAGTACATGTGGTTCTCCTGGCGTGGTCCCAGCACATCTAATGATGAGTTCTTGCAATCCCTTCACATCTTTTTTGTTCTGCAGTAGGTTCATGCATGTCTCCAAAAATGTATTGTGCATTGATGAGTCCATTTCAATTTCTAGTTTGTCTTTATTTCATAAGTGGAGGCCTTCGCAAAGCTCTTCATAGCTTCCATGAGTGTCTCCTTAGTGCACTCCAAATCAAATTTTGGTTCTGTTGTTGGAGCATTGCGAACCCGGGCACTCTCTTTGGGTTGCTTGCCTTTGTCATCTCCTATTGTAATACCACTTCGAAGCACGATATTTACATTCGAGTCTTCCTCGTGAGGCTCAGACCTCATCATTTGCAGGTTTTGAGTTGGGGGAGGTTGGAGTGCTCCTTTATTGCACAACCTCGCTGTCAGTGTGGGACAGTGCTCTGTCTCATGATCAAACTGGTTACAATATAAGCATGATGGTCTCATCAGATTTGTACAATCGCAGGCATAATGCCTTGGTCCTCTGCAATTGTAGCATATCAGTTGTCTGCGGCCTCTTCCTGGTCCCATTTCACCTCGACCTCGTCTGCGCTCTTTGAAATCCAGTCCACGCCATCCCTCCATTTTGATTGAGGGCCCGTGTTTCGGTCTAAACTTTGTAGGTAGGAGTCTCATCCATAATCAGTTCATAACTTCTACAGGTGTGCTCATCGTGAACTACTGACCTGCAAAAATTATAGAACAACTATTGGGAACTCTATGTATACTTCTGTAATATATGGTGGTTATTCATTGCATGCTTTCCTCCTACCTGACAAATCATGCACCATAATTCAGGCGTCGCGCTTGGTCTTGCTTGTGCCTCTGGTCTCAATGGAATTGGTCCTCCTCCCACCAGGTAGTTCGCAGATACTAGACAATGGTGCTTGTCATGGGCTTGGCCTTTGCACTTTACATACCATACCTCCTCGTAGGCTTCTAAGCAAGTTGTCCTGTCTTGTTTTAAACTCTACATCTGAAGGCACAAGTTTTTCAACTGTGCATGGATCTGTTGGACTCCCAGGTTAGGATCTTGTATCGGGGTCTCATGCAGTCTCATTGCAATCTCCAAGGCCTTGTCCTGATTGGATAGCTTCTGTTGTGACATCACATTCCTTAGATGTGGCGTTAACGATGCTACAAACCATGCACGGTGTTGCCCATCCGTCAAGGTCATATTGGCTTCACGAATCATACACTTCAATCTTTGATCCAACTCCCATGGGGTCTCGCCTGGAAGCATCGCAATTTCCTTAAATCTGGTGATAGACTATGTCTCTAATTTTGGCCTGTTAAATTCCTTGTTTAGTGCAGCTTGGATATCTGCGATCCCTGTGTTCAGATTGTCATTCGAGTGATTAATGTACCACATCAGTGCGCAATCCTATAGAGCGCTGACCAATGTTACTTTCTTTATATTTTCATCTGTGACTCCCTATGCTTCCCATACAACCTTTACCACGAACCAAAACTGGTCAAGATATTCATTCCCTACTCCTTTGAACACCGACAATTTTATCGTGCTTTCCATTTTGAATTGTGGTGGTGGTGGAGGTGGTATGGGCAAAGACAGGGGTGAAGATGGTGAAACTGGCGGTGGTGTAGGTGGAAGTGGTATGTGCGAAATTCACTACTTTATCAAACTGATGATACTTCTTGGTGAGACCTTCGCAAGCTCTTCCTCTCTTTCTCACGGAGGGGAAATCAAAGGGCTAGTTTCTAGTTCTGTGCTACCTTCGTTTCTGTAGATCTTCCCGCTTTGCGTAGCCCCAAACATCAATTTATTCGCATAACCCACTTTTCACACAGTAGCATTTTAATCCAAGTGTTCAAAGATTTAACGTACTTACCTCGCGATCCTTTCAGGAAGCATCGATCCACCTTGCTATAGCTGACTGAAGTATCTATTGTGAACTCGGTGATAAATCCTCCTATAATTTGATCAAGCCAGTGATCCACAGTGCACGCGATCTTATCTTCCGATGCTTCCAGTCCGTGCACCAACTCTGGAGTCCACACAATAGGTTTATCGAGCCTACACCTTCCTTGACTATCTTCTAGCTTTTCGATCCACTAGTGAAACTCAGAGGGGAAGGATGCAAAGAAAATTTCATGGATTTCCGTATATAAATAGCAATCTAACCACTCTTCCTTTGATAACCATGGATTCTTGTTTTCCTGTGCCATGAACTCATGAATATTCATTTCCAACCACTCTTCAATTCCTTTCTTTATCGGATTCTAGTGATACGACAATAGACATCTCTACGCAGATCCTAGTCCTGGCAATGTAACCATTTGTTGGCTTATTGGGGCCCGACCCAGGTTCAGAGTTAATTTAGCCAAATAAATCCTGTACTACTGGCCCTTTCCGAAACAGTCCGCAGAGCACAGACTGATGTCTCACCCGAAGTAGTATGGGAGGGTGCCAAAACCAGGTTTCCGCACCGTGGAGTTGTCTGATGAGTTCAAGTGGTTCACTATTTGACCCTACATGTAGGTTGCTTCTTGCACTTTCTTGTTCTTCACTACCCAATATACTGCCTTCGCGTAGCCCTACTTGGGGGCCAAACGCTTCACTTGTACGTTATTATCCAAGACCTTACTGGTATTCCAATGTTAGTTGATTATTTTAGCCTACTTGTGTGTTTTAAGTTATACTTAGCAACATGAACCATCCATACGGGTGTGCGTAGTACATAAACACTATATTTGCAATTTAGATCAAACATGCACTAAGCCAAGAACAGATACACAAAATGATAAGAAACTTCTCTTTATTAATTCCTTCCTCGGTTAAAAACCTGACTCCACCCCACACACTCAGCTGCAGGGGTCTTCGTACTCAGTTGCAGACTACTAGGCCTCTGCACACTCAGCTGCAGAGCCTTCTCCTACTTTACAACCCAAAGACACACTTCACTTAGTTACTTAGACTCTCTCCTCTCTACCCTTCTCTCTACTTTCTCCCTCTTACACTTAGAGGCTCGCTCTATTTATACAATCCCATGGTCCGCAGACCATGGGTAGGTCTATCCAGTCTACATTACACTACAAAACTAGGGCAGACAACCTTGTGACTCTACCATACTTTTCGTGCTCCGCACTCGCAATTCGCAAAGCTTTACAACAACATTAGGTCAAAACTTGGGCTTTGAGCCCCAAAACATGCCTTGGGGGGATTCCATGCCCAACATGTGTGACTATGATAGCGACAATGATCTAGACTATATCTACAAGATAACCACGCAGGAGCAGGACTAGGTGAATCCAACAGTAGATATCAGACTCTCGTGGGAGTGCAAAAGCTCCTGCACCTGAGATTCAGATGAGGAAATAGAACGATGGTAGAACTGATTACACGAGGTAACCACACTCAACTATAACATGATGACAAGGTCATTGCGCTGCATGGAAACAGAGGTAAGAGATCTGCCTATGTATGATGGGTTGAGTGAGGTGGATGATTTCCTAAACAAATTTGAAAGAGAAGTATGGGAACTGCAGTATTTCAACACTTTGAAATGGGTATTACGTGCTACAGCCGCAATATGGTGGGGTATGTATCAAAGAAGTTTTGAATACTGGCGCGAATGCAGAAGAATGGTGTGCATGCAGTTTAGAAAGCCTCAGATTCAGATGATAGCCGAGTAGGACAGACAAAACAGCCCGTGCACCCACCTTTCCAAATGGGTATAGGCGTATGGTGTGCAACATGCACGAACACACACTGTCCTCATGATAGGAAACACAACCGACAATCAGGAGTAAGCAAGACCATGGCACGAGCGACCCCTCCGGTTGGGACCAGAAAGTATGGTATCACCAAGCACGCAAAATCATATTCACGCAAAATATTTTGACAAAGTACGAGAAGCACTAAGCATGGTCGACCATGTGAAACGAATTGACTGGGACCTGCATGTCCCAGCAGTTCTCTGGGCTTATAGGACCATATGAAAAACCTTGACCACACTGGCACTTCCGAAGCTAAAGTACGAAGCGAATGTTGTAATCCCTATGCAGCATGCAAAGCCTAGTCCACACATAGTAGTACCAGTAGATACGAGGGTTTGCAAAGCCCGGGAATAAGGGATCATATAGCTGCAAGAAACAGAACACATGGGACTTGAGGATGAAATTCAACAGGGAAACCTTAGACTCCATAAACATGAAGAAGATAGGGTACAGGTAAGGAAGAAAAGTTCTTTGATGGACGCGGAATTCAAGAAGATGGAGGAAAAAATAAAGAAAGATTTTCTCAGCAAAAAGACCAGAATGGTAAGGTAGGGTGGCGATCACGATGACAGGGTTAAGGCCTATTGCTGCAAATTGATCAGTTTGATGGCTTGGCTTTACCGCATATTACTAAGCATAATGACTAGGGAAGTGCGTTGCAAGTAATAAATTACGTGATGTCGACCATAATAGTAAAAGGTAGAGATTCTCTAGGCAACATGATGAATGATCGAATGAAACTTTTCATGGGTGGTGCGACCACCTGACTAGCCGAGGGAAGGATAGTCTTAGTGCTCCAGGTAGTTGGAAGGGAGCACGGGACTATAAACTATTATGCCCGAGAGCTGCAAGATATTGGAGATGCACGCAGAAGAAAAGAGTCACAAGGTCCACGACTACGCACGGGGGGCTGCGCTGTCGCACGGGTTGGCTAGAAAGTGATGGGATGGTTGACTTGAGGCCAAATGGAGCGGGCTGCAGGAATTTAAGACGTGATTTATGGGCAAATTTTAGGAAAATCTACCGCCAAGTGAGCATTAATGAACTGGATATGGGGGGAACGGTCAAATTCAAATTCCAAAAGGCTATAAAATACAAATGGCTACCTAGCAAACAACACTTGGTCATTTGTGAATTGAGTTGTCGAGCAGAACCCTGATTGTTGTGAGTCGAGCGTTGATTAAGTCGCTGAATTCGCGAGTGACAGATTGTTGCACAGATACAATGGAAACAACTAAGGATGGTATGGATATAGTAGAAGTAACCACCGAGGAGGCCGTGCAGCCCTTAACTGTGGGGGATGTTCCAGAAGGTGCCGAGATTGTCACAGAAATCCTGAATTCACCACGCACACCATGACCCAAGAAGGACAAACAAGCAATGGCTCTCGTATGTGTGTCTCTGTGGAACTCGTTGCGTAGAAAATTGTCGATGGAGGAGAAGGGGAAAGTTGTCACCATAGAAACAGACAAAGAAGAAAATATCTATAGGATCTTATCATCGCAAAAGAAGAATATGAAGCCATGAAGGTGGATACTCACCCTATACACTCTGTGACAAAACTTCTCGCCTATGTCCCCCTACGAAAAGGGAAGGCCAACGTGCCCAAGGATCTAGACGAGACCAGACCCCACTCCTCCCAAATGGCATTATGTTTGAAGGCACGGATCTGGGCCATGTGCTGAGCCTGAAATTCAAAGATTGGGACCATGCTGACCACGAGAAGTTCCCTCACCTTGAGACCGAAAACCTCATGAAGCAGAACAGCATGGGGGTGGTGAGAGCATTAGAGTCACGGAAGTGGTTATGTGGAATGGAAAAGGCCAGTTGCTAAACCTACTCTGGGTGCCGCATTTCCACCGTGCCCCAATAACCATTTTTGTCATCAAGCAGCTACTCTACCTGGTGCATGATGGGTGTTTATGGCTGGAGGAGCCCATCCCCATCACAACAAACTTGATTCATCACGTCTCGTGGCTTACATACAAAATAGAGGACCCCGCGGCCAGATTGGAAGGGAAGGAAAATGATTTGGTCATTGCAGAGGCCATGAAGAAGAAGTAGTAAACTGGAAAAGAAGAAGAGGGGCTACGCCATCTCCAACTTCAAGGACAAAGCAGTACATGTGGAAACCCAAATCCTGGCAGGAAAAGTTACATGTAAGTGTTGTGCAGATGAGGTACCTGTGCCGGTGGTTGCACTGGCCAAGCAGTGGGCGAAGGGGGTCCAATTTAACTGGTCCAAATTCCTCTGCATGGAAGTTTTAGAGAGTTGTTGCAAAGCCGTAGAATAGGGCAAAACATTCGACTATGCATGGTTGTTGCTATCCATAGTGCTTGTAGCTGCGGAATTGCTAGAGGATAGTCAGTTCCCCATAATTAACAGAGATTTACCAAAGGCTGCAAAGTATGCTTCGCTCTGGGCCATGAAGGATGCTAAAAGGATATGTGACAACAAGATCTTCTGGGTGCTCATGGAGATGAACCTCATAATGTCGATCAACCAAAAGCTGCGGTTGCCACCCACAGTTTACAACAGTCTACTGAATTTTGAAGAATTTAAGGCAGATATGCGTAACATATATATCAGGGTGTGCAAGGACTTGATTAAATAGTGGACAAAGCTACCCTTTGTAGCCACTGATGACACCATTTTAAATGTCTTAGAGGCATGGCCGCCGGAATGGCACACCCTAGACATTGCTGAAATCAAGAAGTCGATATCGCAAAAAGAAAAAAATACAAGGCCAAGCTGCGCCTTACATAGTTGGCTGAAAAACGAAGGAAGGAAATAACAGTAGCAGAAGTGCGGGTAGCGCAGCATGTGGCACAGAAAGTAGGTGAGTTGGAAAAGGCTGTAGCAGTAGCAACGACACAGGAAACAATCGCGAAGGTGGGCGAGGGCCAAATAATGCCTTCGCAGGGCCAAGAAGTAGAGGAAGCAGAAATAGAAGAAGGAGGCGCGGACCCACGAATGCATCCACAAAGCTAAAGTGCCAACACCTAGCAGAGCAGGCAGGGTCGCCGAAGAAGGTAAAGGCCTCGAAACTGTCCATTGACCCGATCACCCTAACTGAGGGTGATCTGCATGACATCGGCGAAACAGTGTGTGATGTCACCAATGAGGCTCTATAAGATTTCATGCAGGAGAACTAGATTGAGTTGGGGGTCGTCATAGCACAGTTACAGGAATTACAGGCATGCCGCCATCAGGTTGGTACCCTTTTGACCAACCTCGCAGTTAGATCCACAACAACAAAGAAAATGTTGCACTCGTGGATTATGAATACAATAGTGTTGTCGGAAGGGGCACTAGTGACATTAGATGAGGTTGACAGGCCTTCGATTAGCTCATTGAAAGGTCTCAGTTTTAATCTAGCTGCCCTCCCATGCAAGACATTATATTTGTTGCAGGATGCGATTACTACAGAGCTGTGAGCTAGGGAGAGTCGCACGCTCCAAGTCCTCAATGAGTAGAAAATCAATATGAAACAACTAAGCATGCATCGTGATGAATTGGTGTGGCAAAATCAATAGCTGGTATAGGTGATAGATGATGCTTTCCAAAGCATCCCAGAGCTGTCCATCCTAGGAAATATACCAGTTGAGCCGCAGATCCACAGGTTAGCAGTAGGGGTTCGTGAGGCCATGGAGGAAATGAAAATGGTTCAGCTAGAGCTGAATCTTCAGATCGCTAAGTTGCGGTTAAAGGCACACCCATACACCCCCATGGAAATGAGAGAACAACGTGCTAGCACTATCATAGTGGGATCGGAGGAAATTGGAGGTGTAAAGCGAGACTGCACCAGCATGTTGGAAGAATCACTGGAGGTCCTCACAACTCTACAGGAGGACCCCAACATCCAGTACCTAGAGACAGAGGTGCAAGAACTCCAACATCAGTATGACAGTGTTCGAGGAACTGCGCAGATGGTGGTCCTCACCTGAAGGCTTGCGCGGATGCAATAGGCTAAAGCACTAAAGGAGCAGGTGGATGCGAGATGAAATAAGGAAGCAGTCCTCAAAGCACGCATCCAGCCTTGGATTGACGAGGCCTTCACCATCACGATAGACATCGAAGGCAAGCTTGCACACATGTAGGGGATGAACACATTGATGCAGAGAAGCAGTCTTGACACACATGTCTCGGAACAACGTATGCAACAAATCCAGTAAGAAGTAGCTCAATGTGTTGCTGACCTCTGCGTAATTTGAGAATAGTTGGAGGGACTCCACGCAAAGATCGTCGGACCGACAGAGTGACTCAAGGGCGAGTCACGATGTTTGTGTTGAGTGCCTGTTGGGCATGGAATCCCCCCAAGGCATGTTTTAGGGCTCAAAGCCCAAGTTTTGACCGGATCTTATGGTAAAGCTCCGTGAATTGCGGGCATGGGGCGCGAAATTATGATAGAGTCACAGGGTTGTCCACCCTAAATTTTGTACTGTAATTTTGGTTGGATAGACCTACCCATGGTCTGCAGAACATGGGATTATATAAATAGAGCGAGGCTCTAAGTGTAAGGGGAGGAGATAGAGAATAGAAGAGAAGGAGAAATAGTCTAAGTGATGGAGTCCTAAGTTAAAGTGTGTCTTTGGGTCATAGAGTAGGAGAAGGATCTACAGCTAAGTGCGAAGAGGCCTAATAGTCCACAGTTGAGTGCACGGACCCCCGCAGTCGAGTGCACAGGGCGAGTCGATTATGTAACGAAAGAAGGAATTAATAAGAGAAGTTTTGTCATAATTCTGTGTATCTGTTCTTGGGTTAATGAATGATTGATATAATTCACAATTATATTGTTTATTTACTGCGTGCACCTGTATGAATGGTTTATATTTCTAATTATACTTGAAGCACTCAAGTAGGCAAAGCTAATTAACTAACATTGGAATACAACTAAGGTCTCAGGTAATAATGTAGAGCGCAATGTTCAGCCCATGGTTAGGGCTGGGCGAAGCCGGTATATCAGGCTGCGAGGTACGGGAAAGTGAGTGAAGCAACCTGCGTGTAGTGTCAAACCACAAACCACTTGACCTCATCAGGCATTTTCAGGGTGCAAAAACCTGGTTCTAGCACCCTCCCACACTACTTCAGGTGAGACCTCAGTCTGCGCTCTAAGGACTGTTGTCGAAAGGGCCAGTAGTACCAGGATTTGTTTGGCTAAATTAACTCTGAACCTGGGTTAGGCCCCTATAAGCCAACATGAATCAAATTTACTAGAACAACCCTAAAAATTGGTGAAGAATTCTATGATAATGTTTTGTATAAGGTTTCTAAAATATCCTTTGAGAATTTATATTACACCTAAAGTTATGTTATTCAATAGAATTAAAATGAACTTTGACAATAGTTTTGGATATTAGACATGTATTTTTGAAGAATACAACACTAACATGGTGATGGTAAATAAAAGATTCAAATGAAAACACATAATGTATGACCAATTTTATTCTTTTCGTTATTGAAGATGTGTAGTTCTATTTACTATAAGGATCAAAATATGTTAAATGTTTTAATTTTTTTAATTTTGAAAAATCACTTACATGTTATGATTTTTTAAAGTTAAAAGATGTTATATGTCTGTCTTTTTATTTTTAAATGAGTTAATTTTATTATGAAGGGTACAGAGATGTGGAAAATGTTTTCATTGTGCTTCTTCAACACCTATGCACTCTCGTACTTCCACACTTTGCATAGTCAAATATTCTTTGGCACCTTAGAGTGAAATTGATATATTGATTTTGTGGGACTTAAATTTCTAGGTATACACTTGCTTGTTATATAATATTCCATGGTAGTTTCCTTGCCTCCTTTTCATACAGTTGTTGAATATGAATTTTAGATTCCTCCATTTCATACAGTTGTTGACTATGAATTTTAGATTTCTCCATTTCATATAGTTGTTGAATATGAATTTTAGATGCTAATAGTATGACTAAGATTTAATTGTTTCTTTAATAATGGGTGCAAAGTCCTATGAACTATACTCAATATCCTTCCAGTCAATCAACAATCCAATGAAAATACATAATATAAAACTACTCTTATTATTTTGATTATCAAATTATATATTTTAATCTTTTATCTTTAATTGAGTTGATTTTATTGTATAGAGAAGTGGAGGAAGCTTTCATTATGCTTAATCTACACTCTACATAATGAAATATTTAATGAAATATTCCTTCACACATCCACACTTGGCACAATGAAAATGTTGAAAGTGTTCGTTGCACCTCCAACGTAGTGAAATCTTCCTCCACGTCTTGAGTGAATTTGGGACAATTTTTGTAATAATTGAAAAGTGTCTAGACACAGTGAAATCTTCCTCCACATCTTGGAGTGAATTTGGGACAATTGTTGTAATAATTGCAAAGTGTGCATATCTTTGGGTTTAGCTTTCATTTTGTGGAGTTTGGAGGTGAAAACAAACCTTTCATTCTTCTTCTTCCACGCCTTTGTCACACCTTCACACTCGCACAATGAAAGCTTATTCTATAGCTCAAAGTGAAATTGATATATTAATTTTGTGGGACTTAAATTTTAGAGTATGCACTTGCTCCTCGCCTCTATTTAATCTAGTTTCTTAATATGAATTTTTGATGTTAATAGTGCAACTAAACCTTAATTATTTCTATTAATACTGGGTGCATTGATATATTAATTTTGTGGGACTTAAATTTTGGAGTATGCACTTGCTCCTTGCCTCTATTTAATCTAGTTTCTTAATATAAATTTTAGATGTTAATTGTGCAACTAAACCTTAATTATTTCTTTTAATAGTTGGTGCACTCTCACTTGCACGGCAGTTAGTATTTTTCATTGGAGATTTTCATAATAGTCAATGAAAACACAATGTAAAACAACTTTTATTATTTTAATTATCTTATTATATGTTTAATCCTTTATTTTTTACTTGAGTTCATTTGTGTGGAGTGTGAAGGAAGCACAATGAAAGGTTTCTCTAGACACTCTGTATAATGAAAGTTTTTATGTCCCTTCACACTCCACATAATGAAAATTTCCTCTTAATCTTAAAGTGAATTCGAGAGAATTGTTGTAATGGTTTCAAAATATACATATATCAAATTACAAATAAAATTGGAACTTACAAAAACAATTATAGAAATAAAATGTTCCCAAATAACAACATAATGTAATCCTGGCAGAAAAAGACAAAAATTGTGCTGCTATACAGCTATCACCCTTATAATATTCAACAACAATGTCTTAACATATCTTAACTATGAGACATTCAAGAACAATGTCTTAACGTAACATGCTACTATATAAATTACAACATTTTACAAAATCACCCGAAAGGCATAGAACAAGGGTACTTGGAGACCTATTCCCACCGTACGTTATTGCCAACATCATCCTGATAAGGCTAGAAAACTAGTAGATGGTGACAACAGGGGTATTTGGAGACACATTCCCACCCTAGGTTATTATGAACATCATCCTTAAAAGGTTAGAAAACTAGTGGATGGTGACATGTCTCCACGCTGCAAAATGTGTTTATTGATGTTAATAATAATGAAAAATGGGGTTGTTTTAAGATTAAAATTTTGATTTATAAAATATGTTTATTCATATTATTATTAATAAAAGATGGGATTGTTTTAGGATTAAAATTTTGAATTATTTTAATTTTAGATTTATTAAGGGTTAAGAGAGATTAAATATTTTTCTAAAATAAGTCTATATACTAAGAGATTTGAGAATTTGATTTTTTTTGGTACTCAGATCCAAAATTAATATGGAGCTAGGATGGTTTAATTTCTTTTTTTAAATAGGTTCAATTTTACATACATACCATGGGTTCTTAATACCATTAGTTTTCTTGATTCATTTATTTTATTTTAACCTTGTTGAAATGTTTATTTCATTTAATTTTTTAATTTAATTTAATTTTTAGTTTTTTGTAATTTAATTTAGTCAAAATGTTAAACATTACAATACACTATTTCTATTATCTAGAAAAAAGAAATTATAGTTTACAATTTTAATATTATTATTTTGTTAATAATTATAAATTTATTTAAATTTGAAATATATGAAAATTTTAAAAATATCCATTATTTTATTGTATAAATAGTTTTTTATAAATTTTTTGAAAAAATATGAATACTATAAGAAATTGAATTTATTCTAATTTTGTTTGTAGATGAATTAATATTCATATAATCGATATTATATATATATATATATATATATATATATATATATATATATATATATATATATATATATATATATATATAGAGATATATATAGATATAACATTGGGTTGACGCACAATTATATTATATAATTTTAATATTATCATTTTGTTAATGATGGTAAATTTATTTAAATTTGAAATTGATGATGAGTTTAAAAAATATATAGTTATTTTATAATATTGAAAAAAATATTGATAATCTAAGATGGGTAGAGATTCATTTTAATTTGATAGTTATAATGTATTAAGATGAATTTAATGTGTAAAAATGACCCAAAAAAAATTGATTGAACAATATTAAGAGATTTAATTATTCTCAATGTTAAGTTAATGTAAAGTTAAAATGAATTTGCATCATACATATATATAACTCTTTTATTAATATAATTTTATCTAACTTTTTATTTATGTGATATAAATAGAATTTACTTTATAGAATGAAATAGCTTTAAAAATTAAATCTCCATGTTAATTAATTAAAATAAAATATCATTGTTACAAATATGACTCATTATTTTATGAGATATCATGATCTTAATTTATATATATTTATATATATATATATATATATATATATATATTATTTGAATTATATATCTATATGTTTTCATTTATAGGTTTATTATATAATTTTTTCCAATTATCCATATTAATTATTATTATTCTTAAAATTTTATTTTAATATAATATGTGTACTATAATTTTATTATCGAAAAAAATTTGTCATATAATGAAAGTAAATAAATTTCACAAACTGAATTTAATAATTATTTATTTTAACTGAATTTAATAATTATTTATTTTATTTTATTTTATAAAATAAGATGTAAATATTTCCATTTATATACAACCATATAATATTTATTTCCTATAAAATTAAATCGTAAAGAATTACTCAAAATTCTATATAAATAACTATAAAATAAATTTCAAAAATTTAAATTTTCAAATATATTAATAAATAACTATAAACGGAATTGGAAAAAATAATGTTTAATTTAAAATTTCAAATATATTAATAAATAAATATAAACGGAATCGGGAAAAATAATGTTTTCAAATATATTAATGAATGAATAAAAACTAAATTCCAAGAGCCAAAAATAGTTATTAGAATTTAAATGAAATTCAATCTTAATCATGTTTTTTCTGATTATTCTTGTCATGTGATAAACTCATGCTTGATATTAGCATCGTCATGTTTTGCTAATACAGCATTAGCCACCGACATAGATTGAGTAATTAATGACTTAAACACTCTGAATTCTTTATAAATTCTAGTTTTCCTAAAATTAATTACAACTATATTGTTTTTAAAAAAATTGGGAGGAACTAATTCTTTTTAGAAGCATTATGGACCCTCTTTTTACATACATATATATAATACAAAACAAATGCCATCCCATCCAGTTGTCGTAAAACTAACTATAGCTATATTGTTAACTCAAAAAATATAATATTGACATTGCGATATTAATAAGATAAAATTTACCAAGTATAGTTATGAAGGCGTTAATAACTCGGCATAATGTCAATCTTATTCTGATGTAAATTCACTCGTCTGCAGATTATTATTAAAGGTATACATCAATAATCCTACCTCTCACCCCAATAAACAAATATAACAGAACAGAAGGAACTAAACATTAGGCTAGATCAGGAGGGGCAGATCTCAGAAGGAGCAAAACCGACCTTTTTGGCGTTTTGATCGACAGAAACAGTGAAATATTGTTGCTGCAGACTTCCTATGATGCTCAAATCATTACCTGACGAGGTTTGGAAGGCCAAGCAAATGTTTTCGTCCGATACTGATGTTAAAATTCCCTCTTTACTGATAGGCAGATCGAGTCCACCCTGGAAATGGTATGTTATAGATGGAGGCTTTAGCAGCGAAACGTCTCCGGAATACTTGAAACAAATGTCCAAGGGGCCTTGGGAGTTATTCACAAGAGGAGCTTGAGTGAATTGTTTCACAAAAGCGGCTTTTAAAGCATCGTAGGCCGGCTGCACTAGTTGGCTGATAACGATTCCGGTGGCCAATATAGTCCCTCCTCCGGTTGAAGTGAGCTGGAAAGCGCTGGAGGGGACATCGAGGATGGTGTTCCCCACGGTGATACCCTGAAGTCCAACAAAATACCACGCAGTAGCTATAGGACTCGACAACAGGGGGGTGAACTTGGAGTTGGAGGGAATCGACACATCCCTGCCCAGGCTCAGTTTTCCTTTAGCCTCGGGATCCAAGTAGTTGGGAAGGCAGTAGGAGAAGCTATTGCTTTGGGCCTGAGAAGGAAGCGAAAGTTTGCCCCTGCCAAAAGCCAGGAGACCAACAGAAGAATCGCCTTGGTATTGTGAGAAATCGATTCCGCATCCAAATCCGAAGTTTGGAAGGTTATGAGAACCCAGCCACAGTGTATCATGACTCACCTCCGCGGTGAGAGCGCTCCCACCATTGGTTTGAGTTTGCAAGATGCACTCCGTTCCACTACAAGATACGCCGTCTCCTTCCAGGCCAGTATAGCACGAGCTGCAATCCAATTTCTTGTACGTATGGGACGTATTTCTGTAATCACACTTTATCCATGACACGTCCTGCGAGGTATCAAAAACCATAGGGATGTTATACTTTGCAGGCGTCCCAAAACCCACATTCACAATAAAACTTGCGCCTGCTGCGTTCCCTGATTCAACAGGAACGAAACTTAATTGGCGTTTGTACGTAGAATCACTTGCGGCGCTCAATCTTGATACTAAACCGTTAGCTTGATTTCTGCTCTCTAACAGCACGTTGATCCATTCACTATAATTTCGGATGAGGTTGGGATTGTAATGATGCACAGCTAATTCCAGCACTGCTCCTGCTTCCACCGACACCTGCGCAATGCTTAAAAACAACCAAACAAAAAGCATCACATGTGCTGCTGCACTTTTCCCCATCACCATCTCTTCTTTGCTCACTCTTCGAATTTTAGAGTAAGCACCCTTTGTTTCACGTTTTACAGAGTCCCACGATATCTCAATTTATAATCGACCGCATCACGTATGGATAAAGATGCCAGCCACCCAGCCACTTTTCATGAGACCTCGCTAATGTCGCGATTACATTCCATAATTTTTCCATTTTATTTTCAGAGTTCAGATATGGTATACCCCCCATTTTCCGTAAACAATAAATGCCCAGACTAATTCTTTCTATATTTGGCTGCCGTTCTACATCATATATCTGGTTCTGTTACTTTCACGATAAGATTCATTGGCTCCTCCTTCAGCTTGTAATAAATATAGAAACTCATAACTATATATATATATTTCCTTCGGAAATCAGTTAAATATACAGTGGAAGTTATTAATACAATTATTTCATTATTATTCCCAATCCTATTGATTTATTCGACTTCTTCAAAAGAATTATTCAAGTTTATTCTCATAATTATTCTAAATAGATTTCATTTAAAATCAGTTAAATATACCATTCAACTAATTAATACAATTATTTCATAATTATTCCTAATCCAATTGATTTTATCAACTTCTTCAAAATAACTATTCACATGTATTCCCATAATTATTTTGAATGGTTTTCATTTATTTAACTTCTTCAAAAATAATATATTTATTCATAATTATTATAAATCAATTTTACTGGTTTAATTTTTTTCAAAATAATTTTTTTATATAATCAATTGATGGATAAGACTTATAAGACTTATAAATAAAATGGTCATTTCCACAACAATTTTTTAGTTAACTTTAATTAAAATTCAAAAGAGATTTAAAAGAAAAAGTTTAATTCGTTTAATCTAGAGAGTTTGAGCGTCCCTAGGGATTTTTTAAGGTGTTGAATCAATTTACACATTTTAAAATGCATTTTAAATAACAAAAAGTCAAAATCTTGCTTGAAATTGTATCACATCTATAAATTAGATTAATCCTAATCAATTTAGTCAGATTTATTTCTATGTAGTCTATTTTGATAATAAAAACATATCTCACATGCTCAAATATTTTATTTTATATCACTATTTGAGAAGAACTAGACATGGGTAGAGCATGTATCCCTTTGTAGACTTTAGAAGTGAAATGGATGCAGAGGTGGGTCCCTTTTCCCACAAACAAGGACATCTCATACACCAATTATGTGTCTAGATTAGTTGTGACCTTAAAATAGGATATCATATCATATTATATATGTGTGGCCTAACTTATAGGCAAAAATTCATTTTTCAAGACATTTTTTCTGGTTAATTTTATTTTTAAAACTTGAGTTTAAGTTGTTTAATCTATAAATTTTGAGTCCTCGAAGGGTTTTTAAGAGCGTTGAATGATTTTATGCATTCAAAAGTGTATATTAATCAACATAATAACATTTCCAGTGAAAAAGAGTTTTTTTGTATATAAGTTAAAAAGAGTTTTTTTGTATATAAGTTAAACTACGATATATATATATATATATATATATATATATATATATATATATATATATATATATATATATATATCAATGTCATTTTTCTTATACAATTCATGGAAGTTGGTTCACATTTGACCACCTCTTTGTTTCCGCATGTCTAATTTGAAGCAAGGTTTTTAGAATTTTAATTTAATTATCAATAATTATGTGATTGGTAGGAATTTAATCTCCATGAAATATTCTAGACTATTTTTAGTAGTAGTGATAGATTAAAGGTTGAAATTTATCTCGAAAGTAGTTATGAACTTTTTTCCTATTTTAATTAAATTTCGTATTTAGCCAAAAAAATTTCATATGAAATGACTTGTGATTTCTTGGAAATGTGATATTAATAAATCATGGTATCTGTGCATGGTATTGTAACAAATATATTAGTAGATTAAGAACCTTTGTCACTTAGTATTATCTTGTGTGGTTGGGGATAATGGTCGTTATGTTCCCCATCTAGGTTCAAATCCCACTCGTGACATGATGAGCTATAATTCCTTGACAAATATTATCGTACTTGTGGGTTGGCCTTATAGTGGTACCAATAACCTAGCTTTGGCCTTAGGGCTTAGAGGAATAAAAATGTATAATGTTTAAGTCATATATTATTCATTTTATAATTAATAATATTAATAACTTAGATAAAGCTATAATTTAGTTAATTTTTATGGTTTTTTAATCTTAGTAATGTGAGATATATGGTAAAGGAAGAGTTTTGATGCTTATCCTAGGTTGATGCATAAAGGAATTTGTCATCCCATTTAGCTTATATAACTGCACTAATCATACCTTAATTTCCTTCTGTCATGTAATTCCTTATTGTGGGTTTTGGTTATATTTATATTTAATAATATATCACTATTGTCACAAAATTGGCATGTTTCTTTCATGCCATCCTCACTTGAGCTACATGCAATATTGTTTGTGATTCGAAGAAATTTTTGAGAGTCTCTTGGAATATGTGTTTTTTATAAGTACCTAATCATGGCCATATTTTTTATGGGACAAAGGTAGACTTCTGTGAGGAGGATAGATAGGTTGTATTTCCATTAAATTTTAGATTATAAGTTATAAAATTATCTTAGAGATACTCTTTCTTTCCACAAGATTTTATAGAAATAATGCATCCCAAGACTTCATATCCATGTAAGATAGCAAGAATCGTGAGAGCATAAAAGATGTCAGTTTTCTTATTCCATAGACAAAGTTTAACTGATTTAAACTTGTTGTCATGCTCGTAATATGTTTGCTATGATTGATTTGTCCTTCTTTGAATGAAATAGCTACAACTGGGCTTCTGATGAATTTCAGTTTCAAGAAATTTGTGTGAAAAAAAAATCTCAAGGAATTTATTATCATTAACTAAAGTATGATAGATGATACTTTTTCATTTAACTAACGTAACCTTTGTTTCTTCAATTTTTATATCCATATCCATATAAGAGTAGAAGTACTTTTGTATTATTAGTTTCTTATTGATGCCGTAGGGACTCTTAACCATAAGAACAATATCATCCACAAAAGGAAGAAGGATGATGACTATAAAAACAAGAGTCAGTTTAGTACAACAAAGATCTTCTATACAATACTATTTTTTATCAATGCATATGCCAAAGGGGTTAGTGAAGAGGCGAGGACCTCAATTCATTGATATATTACTATTAATGTCTCCCAACCATTCGTTAATGTTCCTAAGCATGCAAATATCACTTTAATTTACTTTTGATGTAAAACTTATCAACATGAAAGAAAATATTAGTTCCTTTAACCTTTATTCCAAATCTTGTTCATCAATATTGTGTTAAAATATTTTCTAGAATCAATGAAATAATGAAGGATATTAGAGTTATATTTTTTGAAACTCTTCCATGGTGATCAACACTATAAAAGTAGGTCTATAGCTAAATGATATCCTTTTAAGATAGCTTGGCCTTTAGTTATTTTTCATGGATTTCAAGCCATATCATGATCTCTTTTTCCAAAATATTTCATTATAACTTGCCTAATATGGAAATAGGCATAATAGTCCTATAATTATGGGTATTGGTTCTACAACAAGGCTTTGATTATTTGGTTTAAGGAAACCTTTATTGACTACCAAATTCTTCATATAGTGTATGGGAGATAGAAAAATAAGCCCTCAATTTTTTAAGATTTCAGTTTGGTAACTTCTAATGTCCTCAGCATTCCCTTTTATGAGTTATCTAACCACAATATTTATGTCTTCCATAAAATACTTCATTCTCTACATAAGGATTTGAAATGTTTTGCCCAATAATTTGGGATTTCTTAATATTTTTGAGGTAGGGTTCCAATTGCTCATGGGAATCATACTAGTTTATTTACTTTGATGAGAGTAATTTATCTCTAGAATTTCTTACCATATAGCTTATATAAGTGGAAACGCTTCTCTTTCTTTCTATTTACATAACAAATTTTTTCCCTTTTAACTAATGCTTCTTAACCATTTATTTTACCAAAGTTTAACAACTCATTAAGAGCATACCTAATGGATTTTCTCCCAATTTTATGTTTTTTATCATTCCAAGGCTTCCTTTTATAAATAACACCATGATAGATAATTTTTTAATGGATGCATAGTTTTTCATCAAAATATTGTAAAGGTACCTAATAGTGTTCTTTTGTGATAGGAGATTTAATTCACTGTTTACGTTCTTTAAGAAACTATAAACTCTAATTTTATTAAGACGTAAGTTCCTTTTTACAAAGTTCCCTTAAAAAGAGCTTTTGTGAGTTACAAAGTTCAAAGTTAGAATTAAATATCTATTATTAGAGATAGGTTCGTAGTTGCCAAAAATGTCAAAATTTACTAGTTTTTTGTACATGAAGATATGTAATGTTAGGTCCCTATAATACTATTGTATTCCCTTATTATTATTGTCATTTTAGCCCCTTATTGTTATTGGTGTGCCCATGTTGTCACTTATTGTTATTATTGTACCCCATAGAAGCCCACTATTGTTATTGTTGTGCCCTTACATTATTATTGTTATGTCGGCTCTGATTATATTGTGACCCCTTAAACTCCTACATATAGAAAGGAGGTCTTGTCATTTGTAATTCCAAGAATTGTTCATTTGTATAATGTAAAGGAGGTTTCCCTCTTGAAGAGGCTGATTTTGAAGTCGTTGATCTATCTTTTCTTTTATTTTGTGAGTTGGTTGCATAACATTTGGTATCAAATATTTGGATTCTAGGGTTTCGTTGCTTCAAACAAGACATCATCGCCTTTTGCTATAAATTTGTTTCTACAAAGTTTCAAAAGCTAAAATTAAAACCCATTTGATATGAAGTCGTTATGGATCTCGGGTACAAATTTCAGGTCTTGTCTCATTATATGTTCGGAGATATGATCCAATGAAGTTATTGGTTTTGCATGCTTCCGAATTATATCTCAAACATGAGACCAGGAGAAATTGCCATAACTTTCTCTCAGAGCATCAGATTGAGATTTCATAAAACGTTACAGAAAGAAGATGAAATATAGTTTTCTATGTGTCGTTTCCAAGTTAGAAGGTCAAAATAGTGACACGTTGCACTTTGTACAAGTTTTCTTTACTGAACCAGTCTATAATCAGGTCATTGTGGGATATTTGGAATAACTCTTTATTGGAGAATCCAATCTAGATCAGACTTGTGGGGTTGAAAATAGGACTCATAGGGACACCTTGGGACAAAATTGTAGATCTTGAAGATATAAAATTACAAAGATACAATAGCTTCAATATTGAGCTCCTACAAAGCGAAAAAATGTGTGTAACATTTTTAAAGTTTTGCATAAGTTTTGTTTGAAAAATTAGTTTGAAGGAATTCAAAGGGCATCGTGAAGCATAATTAACATTATTGATGCTCCGAAGAAAGAAAATGGAAACACCTAGTAAGCAACCTGAAAGCTCTAGGATGACTCATGAAGAATACGAATAAATGCAACATGATACATCTAAATTACGTGACCAATTGCAACAAATTTAACTCTCAAAAAAAGTAATAGAAGCTAAGATGGATGGCTTAAAGAAAGGTGTGGAAGCTAAGATGAATGGAATGGAAGCTAATATCGATGTTTTAGAAGTAAACATTAGAGATTTGAAGAAAGACATGGAAGGTTTGAAAGGAGGTTTGGCAAAGTTGCTACAAGAAATGCTTCCTAATGGAGAAAAGGTATTAAAGAAAATTGATAATGAGAAAAAGAGAAATGTTAGTCATGATTTCATAGACTCTAACGTTGGATTGAAGGCCCGCCATGTTCCAAAGATCGATATGAGGAATTTTGATGGCAAGGATCTCATAACATGGATACTACAGATTGAGAAATATTCTGATCTCCATAATGTGAAAAATACACAAAAGTTACGCATTGCAACTTTATATTTTGAACCCAATAAATTTACATGTTATCAATGGCTTTACTCTCGTAAACAAATTGTCACTTGGGAAATTTTTATGGAATAAATGATAACACATTATGAGGATACAAAAAGCAACACCTTTTTTAGCCAATTAATAAATCTCAAACAAAAGGGTTCAATGGTGGAGAACATTGAGGAATTCCAAAAATTGAATATAAAGATGGAAGTTTTGTTGCCCCTAGCCTTCCACAACCTACAAGGTTGACACCACAATAATTGGAAGAAAAAATAACAAAAGGGATTTGTTACAGTTGGGATAGAAAATACACTAAAGGGCATAAGTGTGCTGAGAAGAAATTATTTTACATAGATTGTGAAGAGGAAGAAGAAAAGGAACAAGAAACATCAAAAGAAGAGGATGCACACCAGGAACAAATCCTAGAGAAAGAAGAAATGAATCCAACCATATCTTCTAATGCATTGGTCAGAATTACCACTCCTTAAACTATCAAGATAGAAGGACATATCAAGAATAAAAGGGTAATAGTGTTCATTGATTCGCGAAATGCCCATAATTTTATTCATTGTAAGATAATGAAGGAATTGAATTGCTTCTTATATCCAGCACCAGAGTGTCAAGTGATGGTTACAAATGGAGGAACCATGAATTTCTTTAGAAAGTTCCATAATATCAAACTATCCATGGGATAATATGTGTTGAATGTTCCAATTCTTTGCATTCCAATTGGTGGTGTTGATGTTGTAATAGGAGTCCAATGGCTATAATCTTTGGGTACGATAGCTTTTAATTTTCAAGAACTTTTCTTCAAAAAAAATTCAGAATGGAAGGAAGTTGAATTAAAGGGTATCATAGGGAAACCAGGAAAGATAATCATCTCTAACGGCATGAAAAAGCTTCTAAAGAAAGAAAAACGTGGTGTAACTGCAAAATTATGTTCTCCAGATCTTCACACATCGAAATCATCTATTTCTCTAGATCTCCAAAAAATCTTGGACAATCATTCCAAGGTATTTGAGGCTCTCAAAGGCCTCCCACTTAATCGTGATCATGATCATGCTATTCATTTAATTCCAGGATGTGTTCCTCCAAACATCAGGCCTTACATATATCCATGTGGCCAAAAGATTGAAATTGAGCATATGGTTGCAGAAATTATAGAGGCTAGTATAATTCAACCTAGTCAAAGTTGTTTCTCGGCTCCAGTAGTATTGGTGCACAAGAAGGATGGATCATGGTGCATGTTTCTAGATTATAGGGAGCTCAACAAGCTCACTATTAACATAAATTTCCCATTCCTACCATTAATGAATTATTGGATGAATTGCATGGAGAAATTTACTTCACCAAGTTGGAACTTCATTGAGGATATCATCAAATCATAATGAAGGCTAAAGATATTCTGAAAACAACATTTAGAACTCCTGAGGGTCATTATGAATTTTTAGTCATGCCTTTTGGCCTTACTAATGCACCTTCTACATTTCAAGGTTTGATGAATTCCATTTTCAAACCCACCCTTAGAAAATTTGTGTTATTATTTTTTGATGATATACTAATCTACAATAAGTATTGAAAGGATCATGTTCAACATGTTGATAGAGTGCTAAAACTATTGGAGGAGAAACAATTATATGAAAAAACCTCCAAATGTTTCTTTAAGATACAAGAGGTGGAATATTTGGTTCATATTGTATCTCATGAAGGTGTTAAGGTAGACCCTAACAAAATTAAAGCCATTAAGGAATGGAAAATCCCCACATCTGTAAAGCATCTGCGAGTATTTCTCAGGTTAACAGGGTATTATCATAATTTTGTGAAGAATTATGAGAGAATAGCAACACCTCTAATAACATTACTGAAGAAAGATGCATTTTCTTGGACTCCAGAAGCAACAAAAACCTTTGAACATCTTAAAGAGGCAATGTGCCAAGCACCAGTCTTAACTATGCTAGAATTCAAAAAAACCTTTATTATGTAATGTGATGCCTCAGGAAATGGAATTGGTGTTGTTTTAATGCAAGAAGAAAGAACCATTTCTTTTGGAAGTCATCCAATCAAAGGAAAGTGTTTACACAAACCTATCTATGAGAAGGAAATGTTGGCAACACTACATGCACTTAAGAAATGGCAACCTTGCCTAATGAGAAGACACTTCAATGTAAAAATAGATCATGATAGTGTTAAATACTTTTTATAACAAATATTATCTTTAGAAGAGCAAAAAAATGGGTCACAAAGATGTTGGGTTATGACTTTGAAATCATCTACAAAAAAGGGAAGAAAATTGTTGTTGTAGATGAACTCTCAAGAAAGGATGAGGATGTGGAAGAATTGCTTTCTACCATTTCTATTATCCAACCAGATTGAATAAATGAAGCAAGGCTTGAATGGAATAATGACGAAGAAGTGTGGGAACTCATTCAAAAGTTGCAGCAAGATCCTAGTACATCTGAGACATTTAGCTGGAAAAATGATTTGTTATGATACAAAGGTCGCTTATACCTCTGTAATAATTCCCAAATCAAACAAAATATTCTTCTAGAATTGCAAACCTATCCCTAAGGAGGGCATTTAGGATTTTTTAAAACTTGTCACAGGGTTAACGAGGAATTTTTTTTGGGATGGCCTTAAATCTAATATTCAAAATTTTGTGGTAGAATGTTTGGTTTGCCAACAAAATAAAGTTAAGACAATTAAGACCCTAGGTCTATTACAACCTTTATACATTCCAAGTCAACATTGGGAGGAGGTTTCAATCGATTTTATCATAGGTTTACCCAAGTCCGAAGGAAAGAGTGTCATCATGGTGGTAGTTGATAGACTTACCAAGTATGCACACTTTTGTGAATTATCTCATCCATTTAAAGCCAGTACAATTGCTACTGAATTTATGGAAATAATTCAAAAGCTACATGGAAACCCAAAGATTATTGTGAGTCATAGAGATCCTATTTTCATAGGAAATTTTTGGATAGAATTATTTTCTTGTCTCAGTATTCAGTTAGCTCATAGCTCATCTTATCATCCCCAATCTAATGGGAAAACTGAGATAGTGAAAAAAAGTTTGGAAGGATATCTTCATTGCTTTGTATCTGATAACAAACAAAATGGGTCAAATGGTTGCCTCTGGCTGAATGATGGTATAACACTTCATTCCATACTACAACAAAAATGACCCCATTTATGGCACTTTATGGATATCATCCACCATACATCACATCATATTTAAGAGAAAAATCTAGGGTTCAAGTAGTGGAAGATCACATCGAGCATCAATAAAAATTTCTCCAACACTTAAATGATAACCTAACTTTGGCGCAGAATAGAATGAAACAATAGGCAGATCAACACTGCAATGAAAGAAGTTTTAATGTAGGTGACTGGGTATTTCTATGACTACAACCATACAAACAAATGTCCCTCAAGAAAGCTAAGAGGGATAATAAATTACCACCAAATTATTATGGTCCCTACAAGGTGTTGCAAACGATTGGTACTATGGCATGCAAATTGGAACTTCCTGCATCGTCCTGAGCTCACCCAGTTTTCCATGTTTCATGCTTAAAGAAGGTTATAGGTGACAATCTCCCAATTCAAACAATATTGCCAGAACTTGATGCAGAAGGAAAAAAATCAAATTGGAACCTAAAGCAGTCACTGAAACAAGAACTCGATAGTTATGAAGTCGATCAATTTCAGAATAACTCATCAAGTGGAAGAACTTACCTGTTGAAGATTCCACATGGGAGGATGTGAATTTTATACATAAGCATCCAGAACTACTCAAGCATTGAGGACAATACTTTTTTCCAAGAGAGGGGCCTGTTAGGTCCCTATAATACTAGTGTATTCCCTTATTATTATTTTCATTGTAACCCCTTATTGTTATTGGTGTGCCCATGTTGTCCCCATATTATTATTATTGTGCCCCATACAAGCCCACTATTTTTATTTTTGTGCCATTACATTATTGTTGTTATATCGATGTAATATTCCTAATTAGCCATGGCTAATTGGAATATTCGATTTTGCCCAATTTTTTCCTTCTATAGTTATTTATAAATAAAAAGGTGAGGACGGTGGACATAACTCACTTTAAGAATAAAAAGTCACTTTGCATTTAAGAGATCTGTGGTTTGTGTCTTTTGAATTAGTGATCGGAGAATCCACAGTTTGAACATCTTTATACCAACGTTTCACTTCCTAGTAGCACAACGTTGTGAATTAAGGAGGAGCCAAGGGGACCATAGGGGGATGCAGAAATGGGGCCCACGTAGACACATGGAGGGATTGCGTAGGAGGGCAGAACACATGGCAAGAGGGGAATCACACAGGAGGAGGTGAGTCTAGGGATTGTGAGAGGCAGAGGCTATAAAATAGAAAGGAGCCCCCTCATTTTGGATCATTTTGGTTATGAGAATTTGTGATAGTCATTTCGACTTAGAGCACGTTGGATGTTTAGCTAGTCTGCAGCACTGTTTAGTGCATTGAGTGTCTCTGTTCGGAGATCTCATCCTTAGCCCCTAGGGACTTCGAGTGCCTGCTCGGGCAAGGTATTTCCATAGGCATTCCAGCAGTAGTTTCATCAGCATTCCAACAGTAGTTTCATCAACATTTCAGCAGCAGTTTCATTAGCATTTCAGCAGTAGTTTGATCAGTGCCTTTGAGGAACTGTGCAGAACCCCAAGGGGATGCTTTTCGGGGGTCGACCATTTCAGAAAATATTTCTGAGCTTTTCTGGGTTTTTTGAGTAGATTCCAATTCCAAAGTCTAAGCCTTTTCTGAGGAGGGGTGTAGCCCCAAATCCTCATTCGATTTCCAGTAGCAGTAGTAGCACAACAGTTTTCCAGCAGCTGGGACGCAAATCAGTGTGACGCCATTCCAGGAAAGCTTTCTGGGTTTCTTGAATAGAGCCTGAATCCAGAGTTTCAGGATTTTCTGAGGGTGGGATCAGCCCCAAATCATCATTTGTTTTCTAGCAACGGCAGTAGCATCCACATAGAGAAGCCATTCTTGTCATTCTGAGAGTATTTCTTCACTTACCTTGTGCAAGTTGAGGTGCCATTTATCTAATCCCCTCTTGTACTCATTTATTGCTCAGTATAATAAAATGGCTTAGCATTTCTCGCTGCATTTCTTGTGTATCTGCTTATATTTCCGGTTTACATTATTATATGTTGTTCCACTTTTATTTTATCACTTTTGGGTTATTATATCATCTGCACATATTTGGTTGGAGTTTTTGCTAGGATTTGAGGAATATTCCAAGTTAGGAATATTACAGTGGTATCAGAGCATAGATCTGGCTCAGACTGTGGAGCTAGCAATCTATGACACTGGGGGGAAAACCCTATATCTATTACAGACGTCAGAGATACAAAGACACTGGGCGTAGGTTGGAGAACACTTACAGAGAGGGAGACTGTGTTCTTGTGGTGGACGCAGAATAGGAGGAGCCTGTGATAGATGCAGAATAAAGAGAGCCAGTAGTGGACGTAGAACAGATGGCTGATGAGGACGGGAAGAGATTTGTGGTTATGCTCCTCAACTCAGTGCAAGATCTGTCGAGGCAGAATGAGGTGATGGGGCAGAGATTCACTGTAGTTGTATACTGACTCGTATACAACAATCGAATCCTAGTGATGCTTAAATCACTTTTCAGATCGAATCCCTTGAAAAGCCCTACTAAACTATACATATCATATCAATCAAAACATGGCTTTCATCCATAATCCACAAAGCCATTAGATAGTCTTTACAATGAGGAGAAATGGATACGCTTGCGCATAAAGAAATGGCATGTAATAGTCCTCCCATCGGGCATGTACCACCATTTTACCCTTGATAGCACCAGTTATGTCAAGGTAGTGAGGTTATCCATGGGGTTGCCTCGCTCGATACAACATCAAGGACCCGTTGATGACATGGAAGCCAGGAATAATTACCTTGCAAGGTGTTGAACAACCTTGTGGTTGCAGTGCAGAGAACCATTTGATTAAATAATATGTTTGTGCCGTGATTTTTGTTTGAAAAAAACAATTATTATTTTGTCCCTACACTTACTATTTTTCCAATTCTTTTGTGTACATGCATTGCAAAGGATTGAAGCCATTTCACTACTTAATGCTTCAGAGTAATGCAAACAATAATTATTTATTTAGGATCATGTTTTGTGTGAAGGGATTTGAATATGGAAGCAAATCTCTACTAGAAGGAAGAGGAGAGGAGTCTCGAAGAACAGGAGAAGAAGAATATAAATTCTTGTATTTTACTATCCTTTTAGCCTTCGTTGTTGATATCTATTACGTTGAATTATGATAATTTGTCATAAATGTAATTTGTTATTCAAGTTTACTTTGACAATTACTAGAAAGTGATCTCCATGACACTTTAATACTTATTGGTTTTAACTACTACAAACTTCATCTTCAGGTATTGGTTGTAAGTAATATTCATGTTTTAGCATTGAAGGCAGTGGAATTCCAGGCCACCCATGAATCTTCAATTCTCACACAACCATGAATAAGAAGTTGGTGCCACGTGTAGGTCCTTATGATTTTGAGGTTCCTTCTTGCAACAACTTAGCTAAAGTGCTTGTGACTAATTGTTGGATCTTGAGGGCATGTCTTTCCTATGAAAGTGGGTTGCTTGTGTGGATCGATATTGCAGACCCATTGCAATGCTTCTGAATTTTAATGGAACCTATTTTTAAAAAATCTTGATATTAATTTATAGTACCTTATGTAATTTTCCAAGGTGAAGTAGACTTCCTTAATTATATTTTATGGGTTGTAATAGTCTCTTTATTAATGCATGGGTTTAAGTTTCCATTAATTTCATTTTGAATGTGGGTTGCAGATGCATCTACATCACCCACATAGACATAGAAGCACGAAAGCATGGAAGATGACGAGGTGAACATGGATCCTGCGATAGGTATCAGATAATTGTAGTTTGGTTATTTCATCTTACTTATTTTAGAAGAGGAGCTCATATCTTCATAAATAGACATTGTTAATGGTCAGAAACTGATGAAGATATCAACATTGATGTTATATTTTGAATAAATTAGAAATAGTAGAGAATCCAAGCACACATCCAATCATCTCATGATTGGATTTTGGTGTTTTTTTCTCTTGTTCCCTTGGTTATTTCTTATCCTTAATTATTAACTCTGCAATCAAATAGTCTCTTATGTTCCTCGATAAAAATATTTTCACTCCAAGGATTGATAGAGACATAAATTTGCTGCCAGATATTATGCACAAAGTGTAATCTTTGAAGCTTGTTCCATCAATATTTTAAATTGTTTACAATGCATAAAACTATGCATTGCCATAACGAATTATAGCTCAGACCCTCTGTCCATAGTGGGTGCCCTTAAATTGTAGTAATGTACATCTATATTCCATTAGATTGTCAACCATGTTTTTTTACCATGCATTCTATATGTAAAATTCTCTCAGTGTATAACAACCGAAGATTGTTAGGTTTCTAGTTATGTAGATGTATATCGTCTTTAGGATTTGAAGTCTGACTTGACATATATTGAGACAAATGGGATAAAAGAAAAATAAAGAGGGGAAGATAACTTGATACAAAGACTCTTACGCCATCAAAATGAAACTTAAAAGAAAAGTTGTTCAAGTTATTCTTTGAAAGTAGTCATTCATCCTTTTCAATTTTTAACACCACTAGTTTTTTAGACACTTAATGATCACTACTTCAGTTGCCACTCGCTTGAATTTATTAATTGAAACTATGATCTCATATAAATTCCATTCTAGATCTTGGGCTTGTGTATCTCTTTTTTCTATAAGTCTTGCAGGTAGAAATTTTTTGTTGCTCGAAAGAAATCTTTGAGGAATACATTATCGTATCTCTTAGATATGTTATCTCACCTTTGAATCCACCAATATGATACCCCATATCTTGACTTAAATATTGCAAACATGTGCATTCATGCAACCTATGGAGCATGTTGAATATTGTAAACAAAACTAAAGGAGCTTATCTAATGCACATTTTGAAATGGAAGAACTATAACTAATCAAAAAACAGTTTTAATGGACTATAAACTAGTGCATCTCTTCCTGTTGTAAGTCCTATAGCAAGCAATTATATGTTCCTTGAAATAACACTTTGAGGAAGACATCATCATTTCTCTTAGCTATGTTATATCACCTCTGAATCCACCAAGGTGATACCCCATATCTTCACTTAACTCTTGAAAACACGTGCATTCATGTAGCCTCTGGAGCACATTGTAATATTACAAACAAAACCAAAGAAGCTTATCTAGTGCACATTTCAAAAATGGGATTTACAAAACAAAATGTACTTGAATGGCTAAGTCTTTCTCATGTAGTTAGTTGTATTCTAAAATTCCATACTCTTCCAACCCAAAACAGGTTTAGAATCAACAGTACCATAGTTTTCTATATGAGAATATATGTTGGTTTATATATGTGTGTGTGTACATAATTATTGTTCCCATGACCATACTGCATATGCCTAGCTATGACATCTAATCCTGTTGAACGCATGTTTTTTTTTAGATTTTTAATTGTCTATATCCTACACTTACTCAGTCAATTATCTCATTTAGGTTCATCATGATCACCATTCTCATGGGCATACCTCCTTTAGGATCAAATATTGTCTCTAGTGAAACTTTGAACTACTTGAAGACCTAGCACCCTAGGATAGGAAGATAAGGTGATGAAGAGTATCAAGAAAAGGGGCATGTCCAATGTGCTACCCATATCTAAGATAATATGGTCAAAAAAATGTATAATAGGGCTCTCTCCTTCCTCTACTTATATAAGAGGAAAATAAATCCAACGACGTAAGGTGAAGCTAAGCCTCTACAGGCAACTCAGTTTTTTACAAGGACATACGCCCTCAATTAAAATTAGGGCTACAGATTTGTAAGATAACTAAGGATAATATTACAACACTAAGTACCAGTATCCACATCTCTAAGTACCCATGACCCATGGTAGCCACTTTTCCTCACTCTAGATTCATTATGTCGTAGTATGTTCTAAACAATCTTTGAATTTTTCACAACATTGGTGTAGTGAATCGTAAGCACATTGTAGCCAAAGGGTAAATATAAAATTTCTTTAAATGTGTACTGGAAAGTTTATTTCATTACTGCACCAAAATAAACACTACTAAAGTAGTAAGTTTAGAGCAATATATTGCTTTGAGATTCTTTATTCAAAAGGTGGTTCTCTATTCATGAAAGCACAAATGGCCATAAATTATACACTTCAAGTTAACAACACATAGACACCAACATGAGCCAATCCTTGGCATGGATGTGACTTCACAGTTTATAAGAGAATTTTTTCATTCTTTTCAGTTGGATGAGGATCCTTGGGATTTTGAAAAATAACATAGTCATTTCCCAAGTCTACATAAAATCCACCTCTATGTCTTCTAAATTTCAATAATGATGCTGGAAAACATCAAAAGTGGGCTTCTTGGTTGAGAGTAATCATTTTCAAGAAAATTTCTAAATTTCTTACATGGTTTTGAAGAAACGTGAAAGAATGAATGTTATTCTACAATAGCTGGGAAGTATGAATTATGAATAGAAACTACTATAGGAAAAGAAATGTATAAGAACGCAAACACACCATAACATTGTAGCACAATCATCTGACCCTTTCGGGATGAAGATTAATATTGGTTTGACTTTTACTTTCCATAAGGGGAAATAGAGTCATGTATTCCTTTGAGAGAACATATTTAGTATAGGGTTGTTGTTTTTTCCTTCAATCCCTTGAAATCATGGCTTCAAGATACATACATCAAAGCTTCCTAGAATGCTATAATAAAAGAACCCTTTCAATAAGATTTATCAAGGGTGAAAAAAGACCAATAAGTTTCCCAGATCCATTGGCAGGGGTATAAATTGTAAGACCAAAAAATTAATACCCATTTCCTATTTATACAAGGCATTAATAACTATAATTATTATCATGGATTTTGTTTAAAAAAAATAACCACAGTGATCTCAAGCATGTTTAGGCAAGAGAAACCATTTCCTTTGTCTTTATGGCATATGCTACATGGCAGATGACAGTTAAATGGCCTTGTGTAGCTAGTATTGAATTTGTAGGTATAAATACCTTTCAAAACTAACGAGCTCATTCTGAAGAACTCTCCTTATTTACAAAGTAATAATAACGTATTTCTTGTTAGAGGCAAGGTGATATTTTATTGAAATTTGATTTTATCCCTATTTATTAAGGATAAACATATCTTGAACGTAAACATGCCTTCTAATATTTTTTTAGTTTTTTTCTTTTTGGACTCAAACTTCCAGTCAACACGAGTATTTAATACTGGAAGTGAAACATCTTGCCACACAACGAAAGTATTTTTTGGCTACTTCACATTTAACACTAGGACATAAATGTCCTACCACACTACAAAAGTCTTGTTCGGCTATTTTAGATTAAGACTTTTTGATGCAATCTGATTGGAATGAATGCAACAAGCCCCCACAACATCCCAAGCCATGGAACTGACTTAATTTGGCATTCCTACTATCTACTAAAAGAATTTTCTTATATTATAATAGAATAATCTTCTTTCCAAAGAAGCCCAAAAAAATATAAGCCAAGAGAACTGATACTAAATTTGGCTGCTTCTAAGCATTGGAATTGTGTCTCCACTATCTCTGGCACTTGGAAGTATACTTCGAGTTAAGTTTGGAATATATCAAGGATTTCATTGTAAGAAAAATGTTACAAAATACCACTTATGTGAATGTGCTAGACAAAGGAGACTTGTATCAAAAAATTATGATCAACACTTGAGAAAGGAGCTATGTGACAGATGTTGATTTTGTAGCTTGGCATTAATACAATATTAATGTTGTGCATGCATATATGCAGATTACTTGTAATGAGAGGAGGGACATTTGATATAGTATTCTGTTTTTAATTATCAATACACAATAATATCTCCATGACAGAGAGATGTCATGTAAACTAGTGCCACTAGGCATTGCAACCATATACAAAGGAAATGTGAATTAATTCTTAAATCACTTCATAAATTCTCATAACTCAAAAGGACTCAGTATCTGCCATTGCAATTTTTCTAGGTCTTGTTGGTGGTTGGTACTAGAATTACATTTTGTGCTTCTTCAAGGAAAAATTCATTAGTGTGCAGCTCTTCATTGTGACTTGGGGTCCTTGTTTTTATCTCAATTCTTAGTTAGGGCTTTGACATCCTAGATGCTAACTATGTAGCTTTGCATCATTTCAATATCAAACTTGCACTTGCACATATGCAGAACACTTGTAGAGAGAGGAGAGACATTTGATGTATTATTCAATGTGTGTAGTTTATCCATATAGAATAACATATCTATGAGAGAGAGATGTGTGGTAGAGAAGAACCACTACATTATGTACCAATGAAAAAAGGACATGTGACTTTATTAGACATTTAAATTACTTTACTTCTTTAAATTCTCATAATACAAACACACTAAGTATTTGCCAGTGTGGTTTTTCTAGATCATGATGACAAATGGTGCAATACTAATATTATGTGTTGCTTCAATGACAACTTCACTAGTGTCCAACTCTTCTTGTTGACATGGGATCCATGGTTTTCTCTCATTGCTTGGGCATTTGGTGTTGTCTTTGGATTTCGACTTTATTTGCAATCTATTATTGGATGTATTTTCCCCCTAACAAAAGAAGAAATTACCAAGTATAATACATGCCACGACCTTTAAAATATTAACTCGCATTTAAGGGTTGAATAGGAAATATCACAAACAATTATATTCTAGATCAATTGCAATAAGAAAATTACATCACTAAGTTGGACTTGAAGTCTAGATATCACCAGGTTTGAGTCAAATAAGAAGATACATGGAAAACTTCCTTCAAAACCGGGCAAGGTTTGTATGAGTGGTTAGTCATTCCATTTCACCTATGTAATACACCAACTACATTTATGAGATTAATGAATGATGTACTACGCCCTTTTATAGATGCATTTGCTATTATATATTTGGATGATATATTGGTATATAGTGCTACCTAGGAGGAGCATATGTCACATTTGATAGAGGTGGTTCAAACATTGAAGAAGAAACAACCATTGGCAAATCTCAAGAAGTGCGAGTTTGCGCAAAAGTCTTTGGTGTATCTGGGGTATGTGATTGGTGGAGGATAATTGAAGATAAATCATTCCAAGATGGAGGTCATCATGAAATGGAAAATGCCTATTAATGTTTTTAGAGGGAAAGAGTTTCATTGGGGTAGCACAGTACATACAGAAGTTACCTCATTTGTGGTAGAAACACCTCTCCACACCATAACATCAAGTGGCAAGATTTTTCAGCGTGGAAAACGATAGCAAGGGGCTTTCGAAGAGCTAAATAAGAACATCATCTAGGCACCAAATTTGACATTACCAAACTTGCAGCAACCCTTCGAAGTGGAGATAGATGTGAGTGGGTATGCTATGGGAGTTGTTTTTATGCAGGGAAGAAGGCATGTATGCTACCATTCTGAAGTATTTCATGGGGCAGTCCTTAACTACCCTACCTACGACAAGGAGATATATTCCATGGTGCTAGTTGTAAAGAACTGGAAGCATTATCTAATGGGAAAAGAGATAGTATTCCACATATATCACTACCTATTACAATACGTGCAGGCCTAGAGTAAGCTACAACAAACCAGACATTACAAGTGGATTGGATTTTTATAGAATTTTCATTTGGTGATCAAGTAGAAGAAGGGAAACACAAACAAGTTGGCTGACATGCTTTCAATTCCACCCACATCAAATATCACAACTTTGGGGACCCTTATGCACATGGAGCCATTAACCCATGATGCATACAGAGAAGCATTTTTAGAAGATGAGGACTTCAAGGAGGTGTATCAAGAGTTGAAGAGATAGAGTCATGTGCACAATATCAATAGCATAATTGACTACCATCTCTAGGATGGGTTACTCTACAAGATGGAAACAGTATGTGTTCCTAAAGGTGGATGATTACAATTGGTTAGAGAGGCTCACACATCCAAGGTTGCAGGGCACTTTGGTGTAGGGAAGACTATGGCTAACTTGCAGAGGTATGTGTATTGGCCCAAGATGCTAGAGTAGGTAGCTAGGTTAATAAGAGGATGTATGCTTTGTTGTACCAGCAAGCCTAGTAACAAGAAACATGTTCTATATCATCCCTTACTTGTACCTACTTGTCCTTGGGAAATAATTTCCATGGACTTTGTGGGAGGTTTACTGACAACCGTGAAGGGACATGACTACATGGTCATGGTACTTGATAGGTTCAGTAAGATGTGTGTTCTGATACCCTATAGAAAGACCATTAATAGGAAAGAAGCAACAAACTTGTTCTTTGGACAAGTCTGGGTGCACTTTGGACAAAAATCCCCATTTGAGACTTGTTTTGGATATTTTCCACCTTTGCCTTCAGATATTGCATATGGGCAACAAGGGGGAGTGAGGGAAGATCTTACAGGAGATGCTTTGAGGGATGAAAAATTATAGAGAATATCAGACATATTCATCTACATGTACAAGAAACATTGCAGAAGTCGCAAGAGAAGTATAAGGCTAGGCATGATCAACACAGAACAAAGAAATCATTCAAGGTGGGAGATAAAGTATGGTTGCAGTTGAACAAGGAGAGGTTGTAAGGGCCTGGTAAGAAAATCAAGGCTATGAGGTATGGTCCCTTTGAGATACTGGAAAAGGTGGGTGATAATTCCTATTGACTCAGTTTACCATCATATATGTGCATTTATTAAGTTGTGAATGTAGATAATTTGAAACTCTATGAGCCTTCCATGCTAGACTAGGAAGAGGAAAAAATCATACCTTCTATGGAGGATTTGGCACTAGATTCTCAAGCAAAGTTGACAAAAGATGAAATTTTGAAAAAGATGTCCAGACCTACAAGACAAGGGTAGCATTACCTTTAGAAGATTGGATTGAAGGGTTACTTCCAAGAAAATCTAAATGGTACATGAGAGAGAAGGTGGAGGAAACATTTTCTCACCTCATTCACTAGAAGCTTTTGAGGACAAAAATCCTCCCAAAATGGGGAGGTGTGATTCAGATTGGATCATTATATTTTTTCATCCATCTCAATGCATTTGTAGTGGGAAAAGTGGAGGAATCAACTCACGGGACCATTTTTATTGGCAAGATCGAGTTTGGAAAAATAGGGTCTGAGACCTTTTGAGAGCATTTTGAGGCATCAAATGACTTTTTTGAGGTAAAATAATTCCTCTTTAGTGTGGTACAATTTTATGCTATTCTACACAAAAATATATTTCCAATGACATAAGACGTGCATCAATCAGAGTTTGTATGAAAACGCCACTTAGAAGTTGACCTTCCTATTTTCACACCTATAATTCGGGAGGATGTCGCGTCAACCCCCATTATTCATGGAAAAGGGGTTGTCCACATCATTATGATGTGAAATACTCTAGAATAGTCTATATTGTAAATCTAGTTAAGAGTTCACGTAGTCAAAATTAACTACTAGTAGGCTATTGTGTTGTGTTATAACCCGGCCACTAGGAGGAAGAGGCAATCCATTCTTTCTAGAGAATTTTGTTCCATAGATTAGAAAAGATAGCCAAGAGAGATAGGATGTAGAGCACAAGGAGAGGATCTGTGCACTGTAGCATCCAATGGGCCACATACATTACATCTTTGTATCTATAACCATATTTCCAGATAGAGAAAGATAGTGAAGCGACGTCATCTTCCAACTGATTTTTTTCTGAAAGGATTTCTTAGAGAGCATATCTTCTGTCTTATGTGTGTGTGTGTGTGTGTGCTTATTTTTTCATTCTCTACTTTTTTGCATAATTTCCATTCGCACAGATGCACTAATTACAGTTAAATCTACAAAAATTAAAGTTTAATAAAACTATGATAGTGTAGAATCTTATATTTGTAATATAATATTATCATATTTGTTGCTATGAACTGTGCAGTGTAATATCCATCGAAATTTACGAATTAAGAAAACAAGAGAAAAAATGTCAATCTTCTATAGTACATTCATTACTACACAGCGACACAATGTCTTCAAAATTAATTCGTAAAAGAGTGTGTTAGATCAATGCATTTAAAAACAAAAAAACTCTTCATAGACTTCTTATCATGATAGGAAACTTAGATATTGAAGGAGGGCTTTAGCATATTTAGATTTGATTAATGGCCTTCATGAGCTATTTAGGCCAACTCTTGCATATACCCAGACTTGCATTATTTTTTGAGACCTCTCATGTTTTGTAGGGCTTGCAACAAGATACTTCAAATGTGTTAGCAGTCCACTGCTTTATTTTGACATCAGGGAAACTTTACAACATCTCTTGTGATTTCATTCCTCATCTTTCTTGGGCTTGACCTCACCTATATCTAATACCATGTTAGTTTTTGAGTTACCATGTTCTTTTCTTAGGTAATTTACTTCATCAATACATTAGCCCATTATTAATTCCATTAATCCATTAGCAATCACCTTAACCATTATCATTTGACAGTAACTGATGAAAGAACATCAAACATAAATGTAGAAGACAAGTGAAGACAAGAGGACACCAAATTTGGCAAATTCCAAAGAAAATACCCAAGATGGGGAAAACCCTCTAATCAATTATTATTATTATTATAACAAAATGTTTAGCAAAGAGAGTAGAAAAGTCAAAATTGACTTGCCAAATCCAAGTCAAAATAGGCCTATCAAATTTATAGTCAACAATAGTGAAAATCTTCCCTAACTAGAAAGTAAACAATGGGCCAAAGTAACAACAAATTGTCTTGAATGTAGATCGGTCATACCTATTCAAACTCAAGCTTCAAGGGAGGTTAAAGATAGCCTTAAAATTTCATGAAAACAATGGTCAAACTTGGTCAAACTCTATAGTTAGGACTGCGGTCAACCTTGCGATTGGTCTACGATCAAACACAAGAAAATTACTTGGTTCCTATGCCAATAGATTTGGCTTGGAAATGAAATTCTGGCACAAAAACCACAGTCAAAGTGATGGTCAAAGGGGTTGGTCAACACTGGTCAAACCTGCAATAGTCCTTGAAATTTTGGCCTTGTAATTCATCCTGTAATTTGTCCTTCTCCGACCACACATTTGGGGAAAATATATGCCCAATAAGCTGTACGAACCAATCAATGAAGGAAAGAGATGATTGTGTGAGTGAGTGAAATGCCAAACGAGGTTGGAGGTCTTTCTTATTTATACAAATCGTTGAGAGTGAAGTGACATGTCTTTTGGGCTTCATGAGCCTACATGATGATGTGGACAACCTTGAAAATTTACACATGTGAGGGCATATATTCAAAAACACATTTTTTCTTATCCAAATTTGATGATCTTTAGGTCGATTTTGGTCCTCTCAAAAGATGACTTCAATGCAATAATCATATCCATCAAATGAGCTATCCAAAGTGGAATTTGGCCCTAGTTTTCAATTTTAATAGTTGTTACCAAGAGAAACACTAGCATCTAAGGCACCTTACATGATACTCTAGAGTTGGTGGAATTAGAGTTGCGGCTTAAGTAAATGCTTGATAAGGGATACATTAGGCGAAGTGTATCGCCTTGGGGTGCACCTTTTTTGTTTGTGAAGAATAAAAATGTTACTCTAAGGTTGTGTATTGATTATAGGCAGTTGAACAATGTGACGATCAAGAACATGTATCATTTGTTGTAGATTGATGAGTTGTTTGATTAGTTGAACAGAGGAACAATGTTCTCAAATATTGACTTGAGATTAGGATATCATCAGTTCTACATCAAAGAAGAGGACATCCACGAGATCACATTCCATACCAAATGGGCATTATGAGTTTGTGGTGGTTCCTTGTGGACTTACTAATGCTCCCTCTACTTTCATGTGTTTAATGAACAATGTGTTGTGTCCTTTTCTACACAAGTTTGCGATATTGTTGATTAATGACATATTGAACTATTCTAAGAATGAAGAAGAGCATGCAAAGCACCTGGCAATAGTGTTAATATTTTTGAGAGAGCATCAATTGAATGCCAAGCCTAGCAAGTGTAGTTTCTCTCAGATAAAAGTTCATTACGCGGGACATGTTATTTCCAAGGAAGGCATAGTAGTGGACCCAGAAATGATTAAAGCTATCATGGAACGACCAACTCCTAGGAATGTGGATGAGTTCAAATTATTCATGGGACTAGCAGGTTACTACAAGAGGGTTATCAAGAACTTCTCACGGATTGCCTATCCTATTACATCCTTGCAGATAAAAGGGAAGAAGTTTGAATGCACTGAGGAGTGTGTATCTAGTTTTGAGCAATTGAAGAATTTTCTTACAAATGATCTAGTATTGAAGATTGAAGATACCACTAAAAATTTTGTGGTATATACAGATGCTTGCAAGAGAGGACTTGGTGGAGTCCTCATGCAGGAAGGACAAGTGGTATGCTATGAGTCAAGGAAATTGAATGAGCAGAGCAGAACTATGTGACTCGTGATATTTTGTTAGTAGCTATTATTCATGCATTGAAGATGTGGAGACATTATTTTCTTGGAAGGAAGTTCATCTTGATGAGTGATCACAATGACTTGAGGTACTTATTTGACAAACTCAATCTAAATTCCAAGCAAGCTAGATGGTTGGCTACCCTCAGTGAGTTTGACTTTGAGATCAGGTACATCAAGGGCAAGGAGAATAAGGTTGAAGATGCTCTTAATAGGAGTGCAGTTGAATCACATTTCAGCTATGAGTTCTTATGGGATAGACTTGCACGAGCAGATCTTGTAGGTGAGGCAGCATGATGAGAGCTACCAGCAACTGAAGCATAGGTTGCAACAACAAGATGAAGGTGATAAAGATGAGGAGTGTTGTAGTAAATTCTTGCTAGGTGAAAATAATGAAGACATTTTAGGTGAAATTCATGGAATGCTAAAAAATAATTAAGGCACCTAAGGATAACATTTTTATGGGAATGAACCTGACAAATTGTTAAAAAAAAAATTGGCATGAAATGTGTTTTTAAAGCTCTTTCGACATTTATTCTAAAAGGGTTCTTTTATTAAAATATTGGGAGTTCCCATGATATTATATGACAATTTTTTTTATAATTTTGTTAAAAATATTTTGATATGAACTGGAGAAGCTCGCCAAGTAGTGAATAATAGTGAACAACAAGTTCTAAGAGCTTTGAGACATGGCGTATATAAGCTACCAAAATCTATTTAGGTTTAACGATGTGGGACTATCCCGTAGGTTGTAAAATAACCATCGCCGAACTAGATATGGAGCTAGTTTACTGTATTTTCTTGAAAGTGATGGCCAAGAAAACTTCTTCAAAATTGGAAATAAATATGCTGAGGAACGAGTTAAAAGATTTATTACACATGTCCAAGCTAACAACAAAGCCAATATTTTTTTATGGTTTTGGCTTGCAAAATAATCCTTGATGGTCAATTGGGATATTAGTTTTCGCATCTGCCTTTATGAAATGGTATCTATTAAATTCGAGAAACATTATAGTTGGCCAGAGTACATCAGGAGCCACAAGTGGTCTATTTCACCAAGCGAGACAACCCTTCAAGGGTAGTCCATTAATCACAAGCATTTTGAATTGGGTAAACTGTTGCGACGGACGTTGCTCTTCGGTTAAAATTACTTCGGTGGACTTGATCCCAGCCCTAACCACATATTTGCGTCTCTAATAGAATTCAACCTTTTGGACAGCTTGCCTAAAATCTCATTGACGATTTCCATGCATTTGAATACAGGCATGTTCATCTCAGCAGCAACAGGATGGCATGCTCTTTACAATCGATATCGAAAATCGGAAATATACTCCATGATTTGGTAGAAGATGGATTTAAGCCATCACAGGGTGGCATGCATCTAGTTCCATGGATGAGGTATAATGGTTAGGTGGAAAAGTTTGGTCGTGCGGGTCTTGTTGTACAATCCTGGACAGGATTATTATGCATGCTTGTTAACTGCTCCAAACATGATTTCCAGTTGAAAAAAAAAATGGCATGCACTTTGCTTCAATGGGCCAATTTCCGTCATATGAGATGATTCATTCAAATATTGTCCAGCTCTATGCTAAGTTAGCCAAAAGAAAACTTCAAATCTTCAATTCAGTCGAGAGGCTTCCAGTGTTCGGGATCGGCCTGGTGGAAGGTGGGTTGGACTGATGAAGAAAGTCTAGTTTGCGGCGTGTAAAATGGCACGATGTATCGATATAACGTTGACTTTGAACTTCAGGAACCCTATATTTCTATGGAAAAGGAGTGTGGGGAAAAGAATGTGACGGAGTGCACATCATATGGGAGTTGTTTATAATGTGATTTTTTGAGATTTGGGTGACGGAATCCGGCGGAAGAAATTGAGATGAAATCATGATTTGTTGCAGTTAAAATGGTTTTTTAACTGCATATTCGGATTCAGCACCCTGAAAAACCTCTAGGACGCTTTCATTGTGCAGAAACTAGTTATCAAACTTGGATTTCAATAAATTACTGCCGGATTTTCACCGGAAAAAATCGCCAAAAAGACTTTCAAAAAGTCGCTAAAGACTACGGCCATCATATGGGGTAATGGTTTACTCTCTCTTACCAAGGGGAACTAACTTTTCTGTGTACTTAATTCGTAGAGGCCAATATCGTTCACGGACTCTAATCTTGAGGAGCCTCCACTTTGCATGACGGTCATCGAGACTGTCGAGAAATTTAGAAGTACTTCTTGCAGTGAATGACTATGTTTGGTTGTGGAGGAGTAAGCTATTCAACGACAGGGAACTGGTATTGGGCCCTTGCAGAAGATGCAAGTCTCACCAAATGGGAATTTTCTTGCATCGTTTACTCATGATGGTCATCTGCTAGTGGTTTCACAGACTTTTCAAACGTCTGTTTGGGTTGAACTTCGAGTCAACTTTACCTCTAGAGCAACTCGTCTCGTGTGAAATGGATAGCGTACTGCTATAATGGGAAGCTCCTATATGCCAAAAGTGGAAGCGTTAAGGATACATGACAAGTGCGTACTAAAATGACCCAAAGAAAATTAACGGCCTGAAGAAACAGTGCCCCAAATCAATTGGATCCTGACATGACAAGGTGCGCGGAAGCTAAGCTTAAGGGAGCTCTGGCGAGCAATGATGGAATTTGACGGGCAATTTGCCCGTCACGAGCTATTTTACCCGTATTTAACGTTTGAAAAATTGAAGTGACCGTCTTTTGTGACGTGCGTTAAAGTTTATAAAACGTTGTTTTGACGGTTTGTTTTTTACCCAAAACGTTCTTAAGACTTTATCTTAAGCTGTTGAATAATTAGATATACGGTTTATGGTTAAGCTTTTTTAATTTTAGTAATAATTAAGTGAAAGATATGATTGTATTAGAAATTTACTTATAAGCTTTATTCAATTTTACTAATAATTAATTTGAAATATATGACATTTACTTATAAATTTTATTAATAATTAATTTGAAATATATGATTTTTTTAGAAATTTACTTATAGTTAAAAAAGTCAAAGTTTGTGTTTTATCCAATTTTGTTAATAATTAATAAGTGATATCTATTTTTTTTAATTTATTTTATAGTTAAAAAATTGAAAATTTGTTTATAGTTTAAACAACCAATTTTGTTATCTAATTTTTCATTGTTATTCAATTTTGTCAATAATCAATTCTAGATTTATGATTTACTCATAGTTCAAAATTGGCTTATAACTAGCATAGACCCATTTTAACTCCTGATCACCAAGCACTGAGGTGGTTCAAATCTCTCAAAATGCAAGTGTAAAACTTGAGGAAAGATTTTCACTTCAAAGAGATTTGATTCCTCTAGGTTCTCGGTAGATCTTGAATTAAATGGATCTATCTATCCCACTATTAATTCAAAAGTCACTAACATCACACCAAAACTAAATGCAGATTACTAAAATAGAAGTTAGGAGCAAATTAACAATACGACACGGATATTAATAGATGAAAGTTGAAATTTCTTCATTTGTTTTGAATTTGCTGCCCAATTTGTCCCCCTGGGACCCACCAAAACCAAGATGAGCTAGAGAAAGGCTCATTGGTGCACCACAAACTAAGCGATGGGGCTTAAATGAGAAGGAGAATGCAAAGCCATGCACACCATAGCTACCAAAAGTGAAGATCCTCGAGTTTCCAAATGCGAAGGTACAAAATGTCAATGAAGATGTTTTCCAAGAGGTGAACTATAAGCCCATGGAAATTTTCGTAAATCGTATGTTGTGGAACACCACACTTACTATGTGGGGGTGGGAGCATGGTGATGCTAGTTCATTTCCTCTAGGAGATCAAGGGCGAGATGGTAGTTCTCCAGTTGTCGTTGTAGAGCTGAACCTGGTGGTCCCAACCATGAAGTGCAATAGGCCATCAATACTCTACAAGACCAAGTGAATAGACATTGTATAGGATTCCTCGACACCTCAACTAATAGAAGGTGCGTGCACAATGCAAGGGAAATTTGAACCCTTCACATCAAAAAGGTTTTGGGTAATTTGACCCTTTAATCTTCTAACCCTCATGGGTACCACCAAATGTGAAATGGGCTCGACAAGCTCTGAATATCTTCAAGGGGCAAGCGTAGAGAGAGGACCAATCATTTGGAGAGAAGCCAAAGGAACCATCACTAACCTTCTTATCTACAATAGGCAGCAACATGCATTTGTCAATAAACATTAGAGAATAATTGTGGTGGTAGTGGGAGCAAGAGGATGTAGTGGCTTAGTCCCTCAAGTGATGGGGGTCACAGGATGGGAGTTGTTGAGAAGAGGCTACTAGATTTAATTTATGTAAATACCCTTTGTTCATCATAGGTATATATATTGATTACCTTTGTTCATTATATGCAATGTTTAAATCTATTCTTGAAAATTCACATTTTCTTATCTTCTTCCATTTTGTATACTGCTAATCCCTTCTCCATTTAAACATAGCAGAGAAGAAAGGAACATTACTATAGAGCAAGGCATACAGGGTCGTCGGTTGTTGAGTTGAGTTCAATTCCATTGTACATTACTGATTTGTCTTTCCTTTTCTTATTATGCTTCTTATTATGCTTCTTTATTTTGTTGATGCTTTTGCTATGTCAATGGTTATTTCTCTGTTCTTGTTCTTGCTTGTATGTTTTTGTGGAATTTGGATTTTTTTGTTTTACTTTGATATTGGTGTTTTTAAAGTTTTTTATTATTTACATTTGGTATCGTATGAGAGGGGAGGTGATAATTTCACTAGTTAAATCCTATAGTGGTGGTTTTTGTACATTCCACATTATGTGCAGTAGGTTAAAGATGTATGCATTGTTACTTTTGGGTTTTATTTTAATAAATAATTATGTTTGTGTTTATTTTAGTTCATTTGTTTAATAATATTTTATGTATATGCAGGTGTAGAAAAATTGTGTAGCAGCTCCTCTAAAGACGTTGTATTGTGATAAGGAAAAAACCTATTGAGTCATTAAAATTACTTGCTTATGATTCACACTCGGCTTAATGTAGAGTCCTCAAGTTCAAGTGGTGAAATAAGTTATGTTGTATTAGAAGGTAGAATATTTATTATGGAACCTAATTGAATAAAATGAAATCCAACAACTTTACTTTATTTGATCTTCTCCTTGAAGGGTCTTTCTATTAGATAGTTATATCATACTTAACCAAATCTTAAGTCACCTCCCCTGCTCTTAACCATGTTTTAAATCTCCTTTCCTCGGGTCTTAACTATCCTCTGTAGGGGCCACTACTTGAAATGAACCTCTCTCTCTTTATTTTCCACAAATAAGTTACATTCCATGGAGATGATGAGGATATTCCTTTGATGGATTGATATTTCCCAATAGTGATGGCTAGAGTTGGTTTGGAAATAAAATATGGTTGGGAGGTCTATTGATTTTTTTTGGGTGAAATTCTAGGTAAACAACCGTTGAAAAAAAATGTGCATGAAAATATAAACACATGGATGAGAGTAATACTAATATTGGTGTTGTACTAACAAACACATACAAACAATTTGATTTATGGGTTATGAAGATTTTGCTGTGAGTTTCCTCAGGATTCAATAAGTCATTTCTATGTTAGCGTCATTTTATTATTATGATAAATATGTAAAAAAAATAACATCATTGTGTTATTGAAGGGTAATTTTTTAATCGAACTTTATTGATAAAGGGTTAATTTATTATTAAAACATCATTTTTCAAGGGTAAAATTTTAAACATAACGTTTTTTGATGGGAAGGATAAAGACCCAAAACGTCAAAAAAAAATTGTCTGACGGGTACAAAAGAATCCAAATTCCAACCCTGCTGACGAGTGCTTTCCCCAAACCATTCATCTGCAGATCGATGGCCATGATTTATGCCGACAACACCCTTTATATTTTCATAAACCACCAGGGGTGGTCCCCAAGGCAGGTTTTCGTTTCCAGAAACGATATGTGGTTTTGCCAACATGCGCATGAGTACAACTGGGACCCATACTTTAGCTCATGTAAGAGCCAATGCACCTCTAGCTCGACTTCACATAGCATCTAAGAATGACTGTGGGCCCGCATATCCATTTTCCATGAGATTCAAACAAATACCTACCTTAGCTTCGACATGGAAATGTCGAACACTTGGACACCCTTATATATGTACATTTTAATAAACTCCAATGTACTGTTTTAAAAATTACATGTATGTTGTGTATTCATTATAAGATGAGAGGGCCAAATTTATTAGAAAAGTATAACATTAAATATTAGGTATATGTATTCATATAGATAAATTATAATATACATACATATATAAGATAAAATTATAATATTGTTGTAAAATATTTAAAAAGAGAATACTGTTTATTAACTATCAAAGGTATAGTTCTACTACTATTTTGGAAATCAATTTTCACAACTAGTTAGACGGTTAGTCAGGGAGTCTAAGAGAAGAAGTTAGAAACAAATACTTTGTAGAGGTGAGGAGGTATTAAAGTGAAGTTCTCTAAAATTGAAGAATACAAATTAGTTTGGTTCTAGTTCTTGGGTATTGCTGAAATGTCTTTCTTTGCTACAGTTTTAGTATTGCATTAATGATTTTTTTTACTAGCATGTGTGTAATGAAGTTGTTGGCTTCTTTTTATTAACAAATTTACTAATGTTGTAACCATAGTAGAGAGTACCTATAAATTTTATTGTTTGCAAAGCTTAAGCCTAGGTTCTTAATTTCCTAAGCCATAAAGTTTTGTCTTCTTATTTTTCTTCCAACCCACTTTCTAATATAAAACCATGTAAGCCTTAGTTATCTTGGCCAATTTGGTTTTAAGGCTAGGTTTCAGAATTAGATCATTCATTGCAAGATCTCGTGGTCTATCCCTCGAACCACAAATTTTAACATTTTCATCAATATTTAGAAAATGTGTTTGGGTGTATGTATATGGTTGCAAAATACCATAATGAGCGGTGTTATAAAGCTCTAATAAGCAGTATGATTGACATGTTTGTCATGTTGGTCATGTTTTTTAGCAGTTGTTTATTGTAAATACTACTTCGAGCTAAGTTATAAAGCTCCATAGGAAATATGTTTTGTTTTTTATGATTTGTTGGTCATAGGTGTCATAGAACCTTGAGGACGAGTTCCCTCAATGGGGAGGGATTTGTAACAACCCCCAGTTAAAATTTCATGTAATAAAGTTAATAAAGGTAAAAGAATAAGACCAAGGTCATGGGACACATATTCCAAGTTGAAGGTTGGGAAAAACGTCCTAGTGGGTTTCACTTTCAATTTATTTATGGCTAAGGAAATTGGCAAAGGCATTAGCAAAAACAAAGAGGCATTAATTGGCATTTATTAATGAAAAATAAAGGAAAATAAGAGAAAAGGGAGATGAAGGGTCACAAATTTGCATGATATGGGAAATTGAAGGAAAATAGAGGCCTCAATGATAAAAAAAACTTCTGAGGATTAGTTCACAGCTTTTGTTGGTTTAGCTTTTGTCAGTTGGCCTTTGGAATTAGTTTCAGAGGGAGAAGAGAACCAAGAGGAAAAAGCAAGGAAGGTTGGATCAAGCAACTTCAACAGGAATATTTTGCAGGTAACAGGTTGCATGTGTGATTTCCTAGCTGATATGTGAATGCATGGTACATGCATTAGTTTATTTGGTTATTTTGCTATCATTGGAATGGGTTTTGTTGGGTTTGACAGTGGTTTCAGCCTTTCCTTGCCATTTTTGGATATCCATGGTGTATTGGGATTCTTTTCTCAGTTGAGCTTTGTATTTCTAAAAGGTTGTGGACCCGAGTGAGGTGGTCCCAGTAAAATTCCCAAGGGTTGGGGGTGGAGGTGGTTTAATCTTGGGAAAGCCCTAGATAAGTGGTTGGAGATAGGTAAATTCCTCAAGGTAATGGTGAAGAAACTCTGAGGCATCCAAGCTTGTTTCGGGCTTTGTGATCTCTTGACCAGTTTTGGCAGGATCGTAGTAACCTAAAGGTGGAGGTGGTTTAATCTTTGGCCTTTGTTTATATATTGAGATATCACATTCATGCTTGGAATATGGCATGGAAGTGATTGGCTGAAAGAAAAAATTGGTTCAGCCCAATCTATGGTCAGGTGGTACAGGGAAGTCCCTTACTTGGTTGGATTTGGCATTAGTTAATAAGAGTTATGGTGATTTGATGGTTGTTCTCTTATGGTTAATACTCTATTTATATGTTGGTTAGAAGCATGGATCTATAATGTGACCTAACTATGACTTTGTTTAGGATTTGATAAGCATTTGATGGTTAATGAATGCATGGGCTAACAAGTGTTATTGTATCTATTATGAGAGGGCATTAGACCTTATTGGTGTTCTCATATAAGTTTAAGGCTCCTGCGATCATATATGCATTCATGACATGTTATTTACATGTTCACCATATGTTCGATGAAATCACTGTCACAGTTAGGCATCGTTAGGTCAAGTTCTTCTTCAATTTTTGTATGTTTAGCATCGTCCTTATGTCATTTATAATTTTGGGAAGTCTCAAGAAGTTCTAGGAAGGGGCATGGACGATGGCCTAATATTGTGGCTCAGATCTCGGGACTGCGGGCACTGAAATGAGAAATTTAGGTCACAACCACATGGAGCAAGGCTTGTGAGTGTGGTTGGAGGCCTTCAACTGCATGTAGGAAATGTCAAGGGTGAAATTGGGAATCTAGGTCATGGAATCAAAGTTCCATCTCAAGGATTGACCGCATGGGGTTTTTTTTTAGCTGATGAGTGATTGATAGTCCCTGTAGGATATCAGTTTGTGGTAAAAAAGTCTCAGTTGTAAGCCCCACTTTCTTAACTAGAGTTAGGAGGTCGAGTCAAGTCATAGTGGAAATTCACTTCACATTTACTAAGAGGGCCTATAAAAGTAGGTAAATGTAGGGTGGGGTGTTATAAGAAAACATAAAAAATATATTCTTATAGAATCAAATCAAAGTGAGATATCCAAGACCCATGACCAACTCTCTAGAAGCCAAGTCAAACCCTTCTTCTAAATACATAGTAAATCCATCAGCAAGAGTCCAGGAACAAATCTGTAGCAAGAGATGTGATAATGAAATTATTCCATAAATCAAAATTCAAGAGACATTCTTCATCAACTTTAGGTTTAAGCCTTCCTCTTCTTCTATGATTTTTCAGACCAAATCATCCAAAATTGTGTGTTGAAATGAGCTCGAACTCATCCTATATTTATACTCTCCACAGGGGATTTGAATAGACATGTCCAATCGGCCTAGACCGACTTCACAAGTAGGATGACTTGACATATAGAGGGGTTTTTGACCCAAATTACATATTAAAAATTATTTTTCCTTTTTCTTTACGTTAGGTCAAAAAATAAGACTTTGATTCTTTGACTGAACAAAACCTAGAAGCATCATGAAGAACATGTTTATCTAAATAAAACAATAATTCTTGAGCACGTAACCCATGTAAAAAAATAAACAAATTTCTTTTTCTTATTTTGCATTTTGCATAAAATATATGATGACATAAGTACAATGACAAGTATGAAGATTGAACATAGTTACATTTTCTAATAGTATTTTCTCTGTTAACTTTATAGAAAATTTGCATAGTATATGATAATGATACTGTTGGGATTTTCCATCTTTGGCTTTTCTTCCATGTAAACAAGTTGGGTTCTGACCCTACCCATTATTATAGAAGAGATTATTTTATTTTTCTTATTAATTATTTAAACAATGAGACACATAATCTCAGTTATCAGTTCTTTGCATGTTTTTTATTCTTACTCTTTTTATATGCATAGATTTTTCCAAGAGTATATATTATTTTTCTTTTGTAGGGAAATACTTTGTCACACTTTTACTTCTTTTTTTTTCTTGAAAATAAACACTTCTTTTGTTAAGTATGTCTATGATTATGACTTCTTTGCATTATATATATATATATATATATATATATATATATATATATATATATATATATATATATATATATATATATATATATATATTTTCCTACTCCAAAGACTAAGTGGATCCATGTAGAGGGGAACTACTACTAGTTCTATGGTTCCTAAACCTCTTTGTTCAGGACTGAATGAGTTAGAATCAAGAATATAGCCAATATTTTCATAGTCTACCTTCTAACCTCTCTCTCTCTCTCTCTCTCTCTCTCTATATATATATATATATATATATATAAACTAAATTATAGTATTTAGGAGCCAAATAGTTAAATCCCATAATCCTCTTCTTAAAGTATCTATAATCAGTCGTTTGAGCTTTCCTTTAAAATTTCTAGTTACATAGAAATAATTTTAAGGTAGTGGTATTTCTACCTTGACCCGAAGGACATCCACATTAGAACCTATAAACCATTTTTCCTCTACAAAACACATTTACTCTGTACAATAAATTTCTTACATATACAAATATCCTCAATTTCTAACATGAACATGAATCTTCTGCTCTATTTTTTTTTTCAATATTTTAAGCAAACATACTTCAATTACTTACTACTTCATGAAATATTTACCTATGCATATTTAAATCCTTCCATGAATGGGTTAAATACTTCTACATTCCACCCAACCTTGAAATAACTTCTCTTGTTAGTACCCCCGATCATTCCTCTAACTATCATGAAAAATTATGCAAAAGTTTAGTCTAGATTTTCACCTTCTCAACCCTTAGCAACATACTACTAATTATTTGGGTTCAACTAGTCTTTCTCTCCCATTGGTAATTTTCCACAATATCTGTCTTTATCTCCCAAAGTCCTTTATACTAAATCCACAATATGGGCTTTCTCTCTAGCCATACAAAAATATTGTTGTGATTTGTTTCCATTTTCAAATTCTTCCTTTTCCTCTTATATCTTGTGAAGGTCTCATCTGAAGAAAGAATGATAGAAGGAGTATTTTTGTTTTCTTTTTGTTTCTTCCCTTCTAGGCATAACTAGCTCAAATTGTTTTCCTTGACAGTTAGGGGTAAATCTCTCGTGTTATCCTCCAACCTTTTCCTCAGAGGATTAACACATCAAAAAAAAAAAATCTAATTTCATTAGTGAAAAATAACATTTACATTAGAAAATCTATCACATTTCATTTATTTTCTTTGGCCAATAATTAAATAAAACAACTCATATAGTAATTTTCCATGGGTATTACATTTGTATGGAATATTATTTTCATTTTTATAAAATCACATTTTGTTAATATATACGGGGTGTGCACTCGAGTAAAACCTCTAGCTCCTTAATTATTATAGCATGGAACACCTCTTCTTATGTTAACTTATTTTTTCCAGTCATTAGGTATGTTCAAGCAATTTTAAATCATTTTCCTTTTTCACCTAGTGATATGATGTGCCAATGTCATTTTTTGTTAATTTTATGTTGAGGTATGGCTGCTATGACAAGAAATGACCAGTTATTTATGTCTGGCGAATGATTTTGAATGGTGCAACATATGTAATTGCATGATAATTCCCTCCATCCATCCCTCCATACGGTGTATCGGCTAGCGCTCTCCTTAATGTGCATCATGTGTCTCGGCAATGTGGTACTAGAATTGTTCTCCATGGGCATCAATGGGTAAATCGGTGCCTAACCTCCCTACATCCTGGGGATGACTTCCTTCCTCCCATCAATTGCTCCTAACAATTGCTCCTCAATCAGATATCTGTGCCCCTCAATCTAACCTTCCTCCCTCCCTACAAGTGCTCCTCCTTCCTCGTGTCTATTCTCGATGCCACTCAATTGAATGATTATCGGCCTCCATGCCTATTCCGTTGGTGAATGAGTGTCTTGATCAATTGCTCCCTCAATCAAAGTGCTCCCCATCTTGTCTTTGTGCCCCTCTCTAGTGACTAGAGAGTCTCAACCGACAGGAAGGTGGGTAACGGAGGATCTTTCTCTCATCGTCAGTTGTAAATGGGGATGGTATTTGAACAGAAAAAGTATGGATAGAATTTTAGATAGTAAGACAAGAAAAAAACGAAGGAAAATGGAAAATAATTAGTAATAAAAATGATGTTTCAATGGATTGAAACCAAAAATATAATAATAAATTGGAACGTTGGACACTCTAGGTCCTCCAATGGAACTTCCATAGTTTTCCGTGTATTAAAAATATATATTAAACTTGATCTAAAGTGAAAATGATATTATATTTCTTCTTCAAACATGGGTGCGCGAAGAATCCAAGGTCCCTAACACTAGCAAAATTTGTATTTTAATAAAAATTGGAATAAAAAATCCTTCCACAAAGAGATTGGAAGGCATAGTTCTCTACACAAAAACGAAAATTTATCCTCATGTTAAAAGTCACAAGAAAAACCCATCAATGAGGACATATGGATGCAAAATTTAGACATTAAAGTTATGAATTTTGTACATCAACTATTACTACATGCCTATCAATTCAAATTTTCTAAGAAAAGTAAATCTAGATACAAGTTTTCTCTACGAACATATATTTACCACTTAAAAATTAAAATGAATACCACTTACAAATTGAAAGAATTATCATCCGGTTAGGAAAATTTAATGCCAGAGCCCAAAGTAATTCCTCCAAATAGTGAATCCAACGCTAATTCTCTATGGCCACATGAGGATTTCCTTTTTGCTAATAGTTACAAAAGAATCTACGAATAACGTGTGAATAATTTATTTAGTACCAAGCTAATCCATCTCTATAGTTGTCAATATCTAATAAATCTCATTGGTCTATTTGGTCTATTAAAGTGGCCATGTTCTAATTGAATGAATTTTATCCATGTGTTGTGTAGTATTCCCATTACTTATGTTTCATTAGATATCTTCGTATCCATCAAACTAGTAAATTTTTGTATTTTCGACCACCATGAGACGGACCCTAATTATAGACATTTAATTGTACCTTTGAACTTTGCAATGCATAAAATATCCATTAACGGAAACTTTGGTAATTAAAGAAGTATTGCAATGCATAAAATATCCATTAATGGAAACTTTGGTAATTAAAGGAGCTTACTTCTTGACAAAAGTAAAGTTTATATTGTCTCAAAGAACTTAAACAATGAAATAAATCTCCTATCACATAAGAGTACTATTGAATATTTCTATCATAATATTATGAAGAAACTATGCAGCCATTAACAAATTGTCTGTCATGGTGTTTTATCGAAATAAAATTAGAATAGCCAACCTTTGGAATGATACCAAGTGTAAACATGGGAGAAAATCCATTCGGTATGATCTTAATGTGTCCTTAATATTTGAAAAAATAAGTGGTTACAAATCCCTAATTAAAACGAGAAAAAGGTAATATGTAAATATAAATAAGGTGAAGCTCTTCCATTTGTATAAGCTGGATGGTAAGAGATATAGATTCCATTTCATAGAAGTAAATAAAATATTATGATTCCTATAAATGATTTGAACCCCTACATCAAAAATATTTAAAAATCCCTTATTATTGTCAAAAATATTTGAAATCCTTACGTAGAGTATGAAATTTTTTATATAGAAAAGATAAATACTATGGTTATCTGACTCAGAAATTTGTGGACATCAGAAGTTGCCAAACTAAAATCTTAAAAATTAGAGGGCTTATCCTCCTACCTCATATAGACAATATTACTAGTTTAGTAGTAAATTAGGGACTCCCTATACCATAGCCTACAAACCACATTGTTCTTATCTTTAAAATTTTGGTTAGAAGTAATATTTCTAATTATAGGACTATTATCATTATCACCACATTAGGTAAGTTATACTAAAATATTTTGGAAAATAAGATCAATATATGGCTTGAAAAGCATGGAAAAGGAGCTTAAGTCCAAGCTATTGTTAGAGGACATCATTAAGCTAAAGACCTTATTGTTATAGTTTGAATTATTATGGAATATTTTCACAAAATACAAGACCAATCTCCTTCATTGTTTCATTGACTTTAGAAAATATTTTGACACAGTGTTGATGAACAAGCTTTGGAATAGAGGTTAGAGGAGGTAAAAGTTTCTTTTATGTTAAGAACTTTTATATTAACATTAGATGAATGTGTTATTGCCATGTTTAGGAACATTAACAAATGGTTGGGATCAATTAAAGATAATACAAGAGTCAATAAAGATTGTCCCTTTTTCACAACCATCTTTAGAATAGGCTCATTGTACTTACTTGACTCTTGTTTGTATAGTAATCATACATCTTATTTATGTGGATGATATTTTTCTTATGGTCTAGAATCCCTATTGCATTGACAATAAACTAATAGTATTGAAGTATTTCTATTCTAATATGGATATGGTTATGAAAACTAAAGAAACAAAGGTCATATTAATTAAATCCAAAAATATCACGTATCATACCTTTTTTAATGATAATAAAAGCTTGGAGGAAGTTTCTTCATACAATTATCTCGAAATTTATATTTATCACAAGATTAATTAGAGTTATAGCTTCGAGAAAACAATAAATGAAGGGTGTAAAGGTTATTCCATGCTTGAAAAAAAGTGTAAGTTAGTGACCATTGGATATGGGATAATAAAAATACCATCTTTTATGCTCTCATGATTTTGTTATATTACATGGATGTGAAGTTAGGAGATGCATTATTTCCATAGAATCTTTGGGAAAGTAGAGTAGATATAAGATAAAGGAAACACACCCTATCATATGCTCCTCATAGAAGCATTCCTTTAACCCATTATGGTGGGCATGATAAGACTAACTCTAATAATAGACATTTAACTCTAACTTTGAACTTTGTAGTGGAGAAAGGATCCATTGAAGGAAACTTTGGTAATGATGGTAAGAGATTCTAGAGAAATATTGATATCTCATAAAAATAAATAAAATAGTATGATTCCCATGATCTATTAGAACCTCTACTTCAAAATATTTAGAAATCCCCTATGGTTGTGGAAAACATTTGAAATCCTTATGTATAGATTAAAGCGTTTTATATAGAGGACGTAAAGCTTGTTGTTATCTAACTCGCAAAAGGGAAAGTTGAGAACATTAGTTGTTACCAAACTAAAATCTTAAAAAATAGAGGGCCTACCTCCTCCATCACATATAATATATCTTCAATTTAATAGTCAAGAAGGGATTCCCTAAACCGTAGACTCGAAGCCTAATTGTTCTTATCTTTAAAATTTATGATAAAAGAAATACCTCTAATTATAGGAATATTATGGTTATCACCAACTTAGGAAAGTTATACTTAAACATCTTTGGAAAATAAGATCAATATATGACTTGAAATCCATGGAAAGAGAACTAAAGGTCAAGCCATATTTAGAGACTATCACTTAGCTATAAACACTCTTGTTATAGTTGCAATCATTATGGAAGAGTTCCACAAAATATAAAACCAATGTCCTTCATTGTTTCATTGACTTTAAAGAAGCTTTCAACACAATGCTGATGAAAAAACTTTGGAATATATTTTCTTCCATGTTGATAATTATTACACTAAGGTTATATAAAGTGTTATTACTAAGTTTAGAAATAGTAAGGGATGTTTTGAAGAAGTTTATTGTAATACATTATTCAATCAAGGTTGTACCCTCTTCAGTATCCTCTTAATTTTCTTCCATGTTGATAGCTATTACAATAAGGTTAGATAAAGTGTTATTAAAAAGTTTAGAAACATTAAGGGGTGGTCTGAAAAAAATAAATGCAATACATTAGGTAATCAAGTTTGTCCCCTCTTCAATACCCTATTTGGCTTATGCTTTGATAAACTAGAGTATTGAACATAAAATGTTCATTTTACTAGCATGATTCCTATTGGTATTGTCACCATCCTCCTTTATGTGGATGATATTGTTCTTTTGGTCAAGAATCCCAATAGAATTTTTAAGAAACTAAAATCACTTAATTACTTCTACTCTAATATGGAAATGGCTATGGACATCGAAGAAACCGAAGCTATGTTAATTAAATCCAAAAGTATCACTTGTCATACTTTTTTTAATGACCATAAAATCCTCGAGGAATTTTCTTCATGCAAATATCTCAAAATTGATATTCATCACCAGCTCAATTGGAGTTATTATATGCTTGTTATATTCTTGGGTTGAAATATTATTGTATTCTTGAAAAAACAATTGTAAATTAGTGGAGCTTTGGCTATGGGATAACATAAACATCATTCTTGACACTCTCATGATTCTTGTTATCTTAAATGGATGTGAATTTTGGGGACGCATTATTTCTATAAAATCTTATGAAAAGATAAAGTAGGCGTAAGAGAATTTTATAAGTTACGATTTCAAAGTTAAAGGAAATACATCCTATCATATCCTCCTCATAAAATCATGCCATTATCCCATCAAAGAGACAACCATGATTAGGCATGCAATATATGAGGACAAAATAATCACGATGCCAAGAGGGTCTCTAAAATTTCTTTAGAATTGGTTTGAAGTGCAACCAATATTAATACTATTGGTAGTTAAAGCATGGATGGCATGAGAGTATAATGTGTTAGCGAAATCAATGGGAATATAGCATGGTATTATTTTTCTATAATATTAAAGGTATTATTACATATAAATTTTACCAAAAATTATAGTGCAAGAATGAATTAGAGGATAAAATGAAATTAATTTATTATTAGCATAGCCATATATGTTAAATCGATGGTAAATTCCTATAGGCATCAATCCATGCTAAGCATTGAAACACCTACTTTATGATACATATAAAATTACTAAGATTAGAAAAAAATCATAGAAATTAACCAAGCAATACCTTTATTTTAACCAACACAAATCCATCTTAAGCACAAATCTAACATGAGCTGAGAGGGATCAAACTTCTTAATGTGCAATTATTTTAGAGTAAAAAAAACAATGTGTAACTTTTCTTTGTTTAAATTGTATTCATGAATGATATATATTTCTAAGCATACGTCAATATTAATTCATATTAAAATATTTTTATCATAACCTCTATTGGGTATTTTATTATCTAATTCACATGACACAGGGATATGGGACACGACGGACATGGGGATTCGAGTGTCGGATACAGACACGTTGACCCCCTAAAACAGGACACGTTCAGATACATTATATATATATATATATATATATATATATATATATATATATATATATTCAAAATAAATAAAAATAACACAAATTCTCATTCATGATACAGTTTCATTGATGTCAAACATAGATCTTCATCCAAATGTAAGTTTTACAAAATAACATTATGCATACAAATACAATTGTGAAATAAATGATAAATTGTAATGCATATTCAATTCATAAATGATCCAATAGGAGAAAGACAAGATAGTATGACAAAAAGATTGTAGTTTTCTCATTAAGTCATCAAAATCAAAATGTGTTACATAGGTATTACAATGCCAATGGAAAATATAAATAGAAAATATAAAACAACTAAAAGTACAAAAGCCTTAAGGCAGTAGGTATCTCATCACTCATTAGTCATTAATCCTCATAGTCATCATCAAAATTAGCATCATTGTACTTATCATCATGGTCACCACTACTCTTCTTTTCTGCATCCTCCAAATTCATCTCTGCATTTGCTAGTGTGGAGGATGACCCCACTACAGTATCACTACCATCAAATGTGAGAGGCTCTAACACTAGATCATTGAGATCCAAGTTGGCCAATGCTAACTCAAAATTGTTGTCCAAACCTATATCATCAAGAAAGACATCCCACATATTTGTCTTTCCCTTCAACCACTCATCCCTCTACCTGTAAATAAGGCGAAGGTTGGTGTGCACATACACCATTATCTTTGCCCTGGACTACTCAAGCCTGCTCTTCTTGACACTATACAAATTCCCATATGTGCTCCAATTTCTCTCGCAACAAGAGGATGAAGTCACCTAAGAGAGGAGCCTCAAGTATAACTTCTGTAGGGGAGGGCTTGTTTCCCCATGATTTGCCCACCAAGAATAGGGCTTCTTTGCCCCTTGTCTCTAATCAGATAATATCCTACAAACCGACCAGTGTTAGTGGAAACCTTTGAAAAGGCATCCTCCACCTCATCAAGTGATGCTCTATCCTGAAAAACCCGCCTGAATACATCTTTCCCCCCATGTGAGATTTCACCATCCATGTGAGGAGGGAATCTGCGAGAAGGTCCAACATTCAACCACTCATGGTTGTAGTATTTTGGGTTCAAAGAGTGAGCCAAACAATGTAAAGGTGTCCAATTATTGTCCCATCTGCTGACAACAATTTCATGTATGGCGGTGAAGAAGGTCTCTAATGATGTCTCATACTTCGGGCACCCACTCTGTAAAATTCCTCACAGACTCAATCATCGATTCCCATCCCTCATAAACCTCTCCTAGGATGGGTTGTCTTGTATCTTCAAATCAAAGAAAATAAATGATAGGGTCCATCATCTGAATAAGTAGATCTACCCTCTCCCACCAATCATCATCTAACACTATGTCCTTCACTCTTTTAGAGGCTACTTGATTTGTTTTTCTCCAAAAATACCAAAACTATGAAATAACCATGGTACCAAGAGCGGTCTTGACCTCCCTAAACGTCTTCAACATGATGAATGAAGAGGAAAATCATGTATCCGCAATCTTCAACAATGATAGATTGGTGTACTCCTTGTAGATAGTGAGGGAATTTGTATCATTTTGTACAAAGTTTCAAATATGTCATGCATCCTCAATAATGCTTCCAATACAAAGCACATAAGAATGAATAGATTTAAGAGCTAATTTCAATGAATAGACAATGCAAGGTGTCCATACACTTGTGGATATTTAGCTTCCACAATAATGTCAGCAGCCTTGGAAACATGTGCATTATTTGTAATGATTTTCACACAAGAATCAACAACTACATCTTCAATAACTTTAATAAACAACTCACCCATATATTGTGCATCCTTGTATTGTCCAAGTGCATCCACTGATTTCAAGAAAACTGGATCATTCAAGGAAGACACCATGAAGTTGACGAGTGGGTTTCGTGTTGGATCTATCCATCCATTGGAAACAATGCTAACACTAGATGTTGGCTAGATGCTTTAGTAGGGTCAAGTATTTTTTCCACTTTTTTTCCTTCATCGGCAACGTGGTTCTAAGCTTCTCTAACCCAAGAGGCACATACCCTAATGGAGCCACTTGAGTTAGAGCTCGGCACATCTCAATAAATAGAGATGAGCTTGAAACATTAAGGGATATGAAGTTTTAATAGAAAAAAGGGCAATGGTGAGATCAAGCTCTTCCCGTTTCTCTTTCTAAAAAATCTTGTCCATTGGACCAAGTGAAATTACCTTTCTTTTTTCTGCTTCTTCCTCACTAGAACTCTCAAATGGGAATTTGTTGCTGCTTTTCCTCAAGAATGAAAACGGGTCATCATCCTTGGTTTTGTTTTTATATTTTTCAGCCACATTTTCCATACCAACATTGGTCTCTCTTTCCATTTCTTTCCTCTTTGGTAAAGGCACCTTTGTACAAGCTGCAATTCCATAACTTGGTAAAGCCACCAAATGAGCTTTCACACAAAAATATGTGCTTGTAAAACTAGTAGTGCAATAGCTCCATTTCCAATTCACATTGCCTCCTCCCTTCACCTTTTTTCTTGGCCTTGCTCTCTTGTGACATATTTCCACAAGGGATATTTTTTATCTTGATGAGGATGTCTTTCATCAACATTTGAAGTTGTTGTTGCAACCCCACTTGCAATAGAGGCAACACTTGCAACAGACCCTGATGAAATTGGGAGAGGAGGGGCATCTCCAATGTGGACATTCTTCCCCTTCCTTTGCCCCTTCCGTGCTTCCCTTGATTGAGGCATGAATGCTATAAAAAAATAAACAAAAAATGCAAAAAAATGTAAAAGAAATGCACATGCAAACTGTTGTAATAGAAATGCAATAAAAATAGGGAGAAAATGCACTAACTGGTTGCTTGAATCTCCTTGAAAATGCTACCACACCCTTTTATCCTTGCTCGCAAACACCCACAACAAACAAAATAAGTCAATGTGAAAAAAGAATGGAGAAAACTGCATTTTAACATCGCGTGGACTTGCAAAATATGGGATTTATGTCCGAAATGGGGACAAGTTTGTGTCTGATCGGGACATGATCCGAACGATCGTGTCCCAATCGAACACGATCATACACGATCAGAAGGACACAAATCCAACCGAATCATGTCTGATTCGCTCCATTGAGAACACGACGGGCCTAGGGGACACATCTGGTTTCATAGTTTATTATATATAACATTCTTTAAATAAAGTGTTTAAATATTTTTGAAAATTATAATGTTTAAAAATCTTACTCACATATTTCTTTTTGCTTCTAATTACTTTATATTAAATTATATTAGGTCATATGAATGACTATTTAAACATGCATAACATATCCTTTTTCTTTTTTATTATGACTAACATTGCTTTATTTTTTTTGCTTATTACTTTATAGGAAATTGTATTAAGTCATATGGATGACTATTTAAACATGCATAGCATATCCTCTTTTATTTTTTATTATCGCTGACATTGCTTTTCTATTTAGAGAATATTTTTTTTAGAGGACACTTGTTAACTCCAAGTTGAGCATGTACATACTTACACATCGCCGTGACACTAGGCTGAATGAGCCTCTCGGCTCAATTAATTATTATTATTATTAATTGTATAATAAATTAATATATGAGTTAAACATATATACCTTAAAAATAAACATGTAATAAGCTTCTTAACCATGGAGATTGATCCCAATTTACCATAAAGATTTTTAATGTATGAATAGACATTATTACAATAACATGGGCCAATATCATAATTTATAAATATGCCATGCACAAAAAATCATAATTGGCTTCATATTACATTATTTTTTTGTTAATAATCAATTTAATAGAAGGCGAAAATGAACATAACTACTATGGTGACAAATCTCAACGTTTATTCTATAACTATTACTATTAAAATATCCCAGAATATTTTATGAAGATTAAATCCCTACTATCCACTTAATAATTTTTTATAACTCATTCATTCTTATTCTTAAACAGATAAAAAGTAAAATAAATTAATAATTATAAAAACTTGTGTAAACAAATCTTGTCAGCACGTTAAATTACATCTAACGTTCAAATTTATCATGCTAAAATACAAAATGTAGTTCTCCGTACCCATATCCATCCTTGAAAATAGAGTTGGGTAATGATTTCATTAATGCTTCATAAGATCCTACCAAATCCACGTCGGCTATGGGACAAGGTTAAAGAATTATTAAAGAATTAACGTGATTGGAAGGATGATGTGAATAAAAAATGGGCGTTCTTTTATCGAGGTTACAATTTAGGGCATTTAAAATCTCGAAACTTCACATGTGTAATTTAGATTCCCGAAAAATGTAGATTTTTCATTACTTTGATGGTTTATTTTGCATTTTCTTTTTAAAAGGTTATTAATATATATTAAAATAGTTTGAATTATGTGTAATCAATATAAATTTCTATTATTTATTTAATGTTTATTGGGATCTCTGCACACTCTATTTAAGCCAGCTTAACCAGATTGGTCTTCAACTTGTCCTGACGATGAACCACACTGGTTGGTTCGAAACGCGTCGACAAAAGATTGATTATGTGATTTTGCCGAAGATTATCTAAACAATGAAATTAAAATTATGAAATTTTTATTTCAAAATAGACATAGATTTAATTAAAGGTGATTAACTTTATTTTAAAAAAAGAAAAATGTTTTTTAATTTTGATTAAATTAATAAAAAATATATTTAGTAAAAAATAAATAAGTAAAACAATATTAACATTTCACAGAAAATTATCTAAAAAGGTCCATTTTAGATATGGGCATTTGTTCTCTCTCTGCACTTGGTAGAGCCGGAGTGAAGATTCATCTAGGTTGGTTTAATTTCCAATTTTAAATAGACTATATTCCACATTAATACCATAGGTCAATACCATGGGTCAATACTGTGAAGTTAGTTTTTTTTTGTAATTTTGGTAGGTCTTTCCATTTTCATTAATATAAAATCCAGTTACAAAATAATAAGTCTATCTAACCAAGCTAGATAAGTCTGAATGTCTTTGCCTTGCTTGAATACTACATGCCTACAAAAAAATGATCACTGTTCTGAAAATTTAAAGCTTCCCGCATACAAAAAGAAAGAGGAATTTGAAAAACCAGCAAGCACACTATTTTGCTCCCTCGAAAGACAAAGACTCCACCGAAGTCGGGTCCTTGGCATTGGAACCTCGAAGCCCTGTCTGTGAGAGAATTCAAGGGAGGTGTTCTATTAGACAAAGCTGACCATCCTATTATTGCATTTAAAACTAGAGCTTCTAGAATTCTTGTTTATAGTTGGGAAAGTCCTGAACCACTGCGTCCATGCCCACAAAGACCTCCTCCAGAGCCTTTCCCAAGATGTTGTTCATGGACGAGTACATGAACAGTGTCTGTTTGAATTGGGTGATGCAACCATGGGTGTGCCTTGGATCTGACACCATAGCTTGCCAATCCTACACCTCAATTTCCATCGATCCAGCTTGATAGTTCAAGTCAGCTTCCCATTCCTCAATCCGCTGTCAGATTTCATCACTCATGCCTTCATGGTAAGATGTAGCCGCATCATTGATGATGTTGGAAACTAGTTTATGACCCCTCAATTTTCCCTGAGAGGAGTTGGGTTGTCCTATTGTCGCAGTCCCCTGGTTCTTCTACCTCGACCCCTCGGGGCTGGGTTTGGAACCTTTGTAGTCGTCATTCGAGCCATTGTCGCATGCTTACACTGTTCAGTGGTGGAGATGGTAAGTCGAATTTATTGTACAGGTGGTAGCCGAAGCTCAGAAGCTCCAGCTTCCAAGTACTACTACCTCCCCGTACACCTACCAAGGGAGAAGCATGAAATCGTAATTTCCGATAAAGAGCCTAAGGGACTTACTCCCTTTTCTTCCATTGCATACCTTCCTTACCAACTGACCCAAACAACAATACATCCACCATAACCCAGAGCCCGTTAACATAACAATTAGACAAAGGTATGGAGAAAACACCAAGGCTTATACCATAAAAACAAACTCAGTACTCTAGCCATTGTAGAGCCATCGATACACGCCCAAGATACCTCCCACAGGGGTAGAGGCGATGGAGAAATTCAACTCCAAAATAAATAACTATGTTCCAGAACAAACATGCAAAATGCCTAGACATGTCCCTAGAAAATTAGATAAGACAAGAACAAGAGCTAAATTGTAAACTACCCATCCTTTAGTCCCCGCCACGGTAGGCCAAGCAAGCAAGAAGTCCCAGGGGAAAACCGCAGAGATAGAAACCCACATAATCCCAATCTAGCTAAAACAATCCCAAACAGAACATACACAAAGACCATTCCAGGCATATGGACTTTTTGCATCAGGAAAACACACACATGCATATGCATGGAGGCTCTCTTTTCTAAGAACTCTGGTGTTGAAGGTGCTGGACCCGCCAACATGTCAAGGGATCTCACCGATAAGAAGTCCTGACTAGACCTCAAACCTTTTGGTGTATGAGTCCCAGCAGTGGGTCATATGGTATCACCTTGACCATGGTTGTACGCAAAAGCAAGAAGGATATCCTTGTTGGTAGAAAGGGTGTGACCAACACAACAAGCTAAGGAAGGTGCATGAAGGGTTCTAGCACACGAAAAGTGGAATAAGTGCACCCCTTGGAAACTTGTGGAAACACGCGGCTTGGAAGGGAAAACACAAGAAAAGATACTTCACAAGCTGGAAGGTAGGTGAACCAATGATCCAAGTGATGGTTAAACCAACACATCTCAATAAGATTCATACATACATATATAGAAAAGTCCACACATACATGCATAGGCAAACTAATACATATATCATTAGCGTAACCAAGACAGGTGAAATACAATAACAACATATGCATGAAACGTGTTGCCTCTGTTATATTAAGAAAGTGAAAGTTCCAATCATACATACAACCATGTCCAACTACTAGTCCTGAAAATGGAATGTTATAGTCACTGCTGCCTGCTACTCCAAAGAGATATACTAGATATGCATTGTGGTGAAGCTAAGGCTTGTTAAAATACACTCTGAGCTTTCTCTAAGATACACCTATAGGAAGCTTGGATCCAAAAATCCTGTACAATGATTTATGAGGTTCTATAAATAGAAAAGGGTGGGGTGACCCTTGACATTCCCCTTTGTGACTCTTCAACTACCACATGATTGTTACATTCAAACATTGACACTTGGTATTTCACTTTTACAAGATGTTACATTATAATTTTCCCATGTACCTATGTGAGAAAAAAGAGGCTTGAGCAAGCCATTCAAGACATTACTAAGACTCGGACAACTGTGGGAAGACCAACTCTTTGACATATTCATGATGATCGATTATGGAAAAATGATGCCAAGATTGGTAGTCTATGATGGTGTCTGCGTGCTCAATGGTGACATCCTGATGAAAGTGAACCCTCACCTCCGTTGCATCAGGGTACACTGATTTGGCACCTCTATCTAGCTCATCTGATAACATGTGCATCATAGTCTTGAGTGCAACCGGACCAGCAACATACTGATGCACAGTATCTTCGCTAATCTCCAAGTCTGCACTGGTGGCTACACACATCAACTCATCAAAGTACATGTCCAACTCCGTTCAAACTTGGTTATTTGATTTCACCTCGGTGAGTGTGCCAATAGATGGCATCGCGTGCTTGCACACAATGACATCCATGCTTCTGAACACCCGTGCATGTGAAGCCTACAAACTGGTGATGAGCCGCAGGAGTTCCTCATAGTTCCGGATCTGACTCCAGATGCATGCTTTCAACTCTAACGTCTTCAGTGTCATCATCTTTGGAAAATTCAATGGGGCTCCTTTGTATCTCATTGTCCATGTCTACATGCGGTCAAAAATAGTGTGAATATTTGACAAGATGCGTGCTCTCCTAGCACAACATTTTGCCAACCATTGAGATGGACAACTTCCTTATGCATGGTGCCAAATCTATAATACAACATCTGCATGACTATTTCGAGGGACGATACTTCATCTAGTATCGCTCTCTTCAACTTTTCTTTGGTGGATGATCTAACATGTTCTCCTCCGTGCTTGACCACTTTTAACACCTCGACCATGTGCTTGTTCTCTGCTATCAAGAATGAAACACTGGAGATGGTGGCCTCAGCATATGCTCCGGTAGCATCAGCCAATGCTGTTGGATTCTTGTGCACATCACATATGAACACTCATTCTTCAAACTGTGTAGGAGATGTGCGGACATCCAGAGTAGGCACTCTGCACGACTACACAACTCTGTGTTGTGACTCGTCAACTGATATGTTTTTCATCTCTACTTCTGGATTATCTTCAAGGATCTTTGTCTCTCCTTGATCACTTGGGATTTGCTCTGCTTTAGGATCTAGTGAAGTCGATGGGCCGACCTCTCGGTTATGAGGCATGAGGTAAATATCCTATTTGGACTCTAGCTACACCAAATCTGTATCCATCTGCTCTAACATCTATTCAATCTCTTGAGCTATGTCCTGCTCTTGCAACTACTCACCCCGTCTACTATGTGTCAGCTTCTTGGATGAGTCTATAACCTGTATGGGCACAGTTTCTTCAATCTATGCATGTTACACCTCTTGTTGTGTCTTTCCTTGCTGTGCTTCCTTCTCTCTTCAGCGCAACTCGTGTTCTTCCCAGAGTTGTTGCTTCAACTCTTGCAACTCCTTTTTTGCTTCTTCCATCCTCTCTTTCTCTCTTTGCCTTTGCGCATTCCTCCTGTTGTGTTGTCGCCACTTAGCCTCAATCTCCAAAGATTCTTTCATCATAAGTGGATCTGCTTTGAACTTGCGGCTTTATTCTGCCTCTGCATTGTTGACAACCTTTCTCTTGCCTTTTTCATGTGCAGGTCGGCTACCCTCTGTTGCTACTGATGATGGTGCTCTCTGAGATACTGCTTCACACTGCTTTTCTAACCACTCCACAGCTATGCTGACTGGTTCACTGAGGGTGAAGAAGCCGTGAAAATATATCCATGGGTCTTCCTCAGGCCAATGACACACCCCAAGGATCCAAGGAAATTGCACTTTCACATAGTAGTCCTTTACAAAGCAATGCGGGTCATATAGATTGAAACTTCTGATGCCAAAAGTGAATCTTTTGAACTCTTCCATCTTGGCATCAGCATGTTCGAGATTTCATATCTCATACAACCCAATACAAAAAGGAAGAGTGGACCAAGGTGCCTTCTTCTTCCTGTTTAGTCTAGTTGACAACCTTGTCAAGATGTGATACAACACTTCTTGCATGATGAGCTTATCCATGGGAAACTTCAATAAAACATGTGAGGGCTTCTCTATGTTGTACATCCATATGAAGGTGCCAAGGGGTGAGGCATACCAATCTGCTATGTTGATTAATGCCTCGATCACTTCTTGTGACATGCAAGGTGGATCCTACTCAAATATCATTTTTTACACTGGGGTAACAAAGTGGTCTGACAACTATGTGATGAATCCACGGAAGCCGCATTCAGAGAACAATCTGCAATAAGTGTGCATAGAGGTTTCTGAAAGTGTCCATACCCACTTCAAGCCTGGGAACTACTAATGGGCACAGATTGCATCTAGTATTTATGTGGAAATGTATATCTCTGCTTGCTAACCAAAACAAATCTTAGCACTGACATGCAACACACCTGGGTGACTGGCAGTGAATATTCCACAATTTTCACAAGGAGGCTTGGAGACTGACTACCAAAACTATGCAAGGCACAGTGCGGGATGTCAAGAAGTTCACTGGCTATTGGAACTATGTAATTTATATTCTAGATTGGCCTGCTGAGGACTGAAATTGTGCAATGTGTAGTTTGATTCAGCAGGGGCATATAAACCCAACAAACTACATTGCGCAATTTTCTAGGTCAGCAGGGCACTGCTTCCAAGAATTGCGCAATGCAAGCCTGGAGGTTAGTGTTGGCCAGATTTGTGGAGTTTTTGGAGGGAAGGAAAAGCCTTCACTTCCAAAAATGTGTATTTTTTTCTGGGCAAGGCAAGGTCTAGGCCAAGGTAGCCTAGACCTTCCGACCGGTGACTAAAAACATGAAGAGGTTTGAATGCATGGTGAGACTAAGTGTAAGCAAGAGTGAATGATCATGCATGCAAACAGTGAATGAAATATTCAAAAAATGGGAATGCATGCATGTGTGTGAAGCGAGTCACCGCAACGATGATTGTTAGTGAAAAACAGTGTCATGCATGCGACAATATCGAGATGCAAACAAAAACTAAAACGTTGCTTCTATAAGCTAACATACATTAAAACGACAACATGTGTGCCAAAAAACCAAGAAAACAACATTCATACAAAGTGAAATACAAAAGGCAACAAAAAACATTAAATGACATGAAAAGTAGACTTACCTGGAAAGAGATGAGCTAAACGTGTCAAAGACTCCTAGATGTGATGTGGGATGTGAGAGCTCCAAGATTGATGTGAGCAATGAGCTCTACAACATTGAATAAATAAGTTTGATAAGGATGAGGCTTATGACGCGCATGCCACAAATCTAGGAAAAAGCGACACTTGGAGGGGAGTTTCTAAAATGATCTTTGCATGTAACCCCGAGCTTCTAAAAATAGATCCCTAAAATCTAGGGGTGCTTTTTTCATGTTACTTTTTGTTATTTAAGGAAATGAAGTCCATGCATGCAAATCAAGATTGCTTAGTCCCAAAGGGAACCAGTCAACCTGAAGGCACATGTAGTAGTCTGCAAGCCTGGGAAAGGGAGTTGCGTTTCTGGGTTGAGCAAGGTTGGCTGTCCCTCAGCCATTGTGCAATTTCTGGGGTCAGCAAGTCTACCTCCCAGAATTTCACAATTTCTGGGTTGAAGATCGGTGTCAGGCTAGATTGCGTAATTTTCTGAGGGAGGGCTACCTGGATGGATTGCGCAATTTTGGAGTCCAACAGGCATCTCAGTAGGATTGCATAATATTTGGAGGGAAGGTTGGTTCCACTCTAGAATTGTGCAATTTTAAGGGGGAACATCTCAGCTAGAAAATTACCTAATTCCAGAATGTCAGCCTACGGGTGGGAGACAAACAAACTAACATTCATAGGCTGGAAAGATGTTGAAACTCAGTTGAAGGCTATGTACTTGACAGCGCAAGACATTCTGCTAAGGATGGTTGGTAGGGAGGCTCCAAAACGAAGCTGAGGCAAACTTTTGGAGGGTGGTTGTAGCTGCTACAACACCCAAAAATTCAAAACCATACATTCCCAAATCCATTAAGTAGATAAGTCGTCGCATGGAGTGAAAGGAATGGTGAATGACATACCAATTTACCCTCGCAGGGAGAAGACTATCCTGCACCTTGCATGAATTCACGTCATTGCACCGAGCTCAACAACACCCTTCCACACTCCTCTATCAATAACAATACACTTACCAAATTCTCTCTTGGAGTGCCTAACTGAATGCCAAAACTAAAACTCAATATCGTTGCCACCTCCTGCTAGAGTATTAACACCATACATGCACAAAGCCACTGTACCAACTGCCTCAAGCATGCAAAGGGTGGTGGGTTGGTACCCTAAGGCCCTCTTTATTAATCAGTCATAATGGAAATGTCATCCAGCTTACACCTCGATGGGGGGATCTATTCAGAGGTATGGAGGCTCTGTAAATTATGTATCCTGTCTTTCTTGGGGATCTCTTCCAGGGAGTTAAACCTACCTTCCAGGGATTTAGTAGGCCAAGTCAACTCTAGAGGGTCATTTTGATGCGAACAACCCTAATTCACTAGGAAATTTGCTGCTTTATTTTCATCTCTTCTAACATGGTTAGTGATGACACAGTTGAAATTTTGGAGAAGTTCACCTATCTCCTGCACCAATCTAACAGTTCTACAACTTTGGCTAAGATTGTCCCATTTAGCCCCCTGACTCAACTTCTTAATTGTGTTTATAACTAATTTAAAGTCTCATTCCACCACTAGTTTCTTATACCCCAATTTAATAGCCATTAGGAGGCCTTATCAGACTCTTGCAAATTCTGCTTCATTATTACTTGCATAACCACATTGGTCAACATATATTAGATAAGCTTTTTCTCTAGAGTCATGAAAGAGCATTCCCAAACCGACAGACCTAGATTTTCTTTCAAGGCTCCATCAAAACTTATCTTGATGAACCCCTTCGAAGGTGTAGTGAAGTGTTGTGTTGAAGCCACATAGCTCATGATGAGTTTCCAAGAGTTCGAGGCAATCATTGAAGGTGATAGGTTTAGGTGGTGGAGGATCCTAGCCTCTTGGAGGGAAACTTTCCAGCCATCTGGTTTCCATTTCACCACCAAGATTGTTTCCCAAATGTTTCGAATGATTCCCTCCCATACTACTTCTTGAGTTTGTTACCTGTTCTTAAAAATCATGCGGCTCCTCTCTTTCCATATAGCCCAAAGCATGGAGCCCAGGGCTAGTTCCCAAGCTTGATTAAGCACCAGGCTTGAGAATAGGCCTGTCTACCATAGAAGGAAGGTTTCTCGAATGCTTTGATGGTCTCTATCCATCCTTCCAAAGAGGTATTCCACTTGGTGCCACTTTTGAACTGAAAAAGGACATGAATTTAAAAGGGTTTCTAGATCATCATTATGTTGACCACAAATGATGCAATACAAGGATCCATAAATACCCATTTTTTTAAGTTAATACCAAGTGAGAATTCAACCCCTACATACTAGCTAGAGAAAGTAGGAAACTTTTGGCCACCACCCTCCTTTTCAGATCTTCTTCCAAATTAGATGGTGATGCCCCTGCTCCCAGCCTTCCTTTAGACCATAAGCCTCCTTGATGGAAAATATTCCCTTTGTATTATATCCCCATCGTAGAATGTTTGGTCCATTTTGGACTATGAGCTTCCTGGATTCTAACTCCCTGTCTAACTGCTTCCATTGATCCCTCTTAGGGGGTTGAGGTCAATCCTGACATTCCTTCCATCTCTTCCATCCATCATTAGCCAGGGTATATTTCCAATAATGATCCATAGTGTAGAAGTTTCTACCTGTTGTGTACAAAAATAAGTCATTCAGATCCTGAATCCCAAATAAGTTTTTTGTTTGCTGCTATGAGTCCTGCCAGAACAAAGTTATTTTCCCATCTCTAATTTCCCAGAAAACATGATGTTTGATGAGGCCATTGTTATGGACCGCCAAGTTCCATATTGTTGATCCTTTAGGAGGTCCATAATCTCTGAGGATGTCTCCAGTGTGAATTAACATGCCATATTTGTGGGTCCTGATGTAGCGACTGCAACATTCTCCAAAATTTTGGCTTGCATCCAATTTCGGAGCCTCCCTTGAGTTTTTAATTGATGCTTGCAAGCACTTGAGCTCAATTCGTGGGCTCGTGTGAGTCTTTGCACCCTCTTTGCTTCACCGTTTAATAGACAGATTTTTGCATGTTTCTCACAATGTCATGCTTGCAACCATGTTATTGTTGTGTACAAGGTCTTCGCTTTGTGTGTACATGTTGTGTTCACTATGTAAACATCCATTGCACTCACACACGAATTTGTATGCACTGTCACGCAAGTGTCTTCGTAGTCACTCAATGATCCATCACAAGCGTCACACTTGTTCTCGCACTGTTGGTTAGTCATGTTGAGCATATATTGTCTTGATGGTTTGAGGCGTCTTGTTGTCAAGTCATGTGAGTGTGTGTTTGCAAAGTCACGTATGCACAAATTCACTCGTTCACAAACTTAGTCATTTTGCTAAAGTTTTGACGACTGGATCACCCTTTAACAGTCAGACCCTCACCCTGCAATCGAATCGACTAACTGTCACCTAGAACAATGCAGAAGTGTACAACAAGCCATTTCAATCTGCATTGCCCACAAGTTGATCAACAAACCCTCCTGCTAGTTAACCAAAGAGTTTGATCACGCAATGACCCCGGGACTCACTTCCCCCAAAATTTGCGCAGAAGCTGTAGACCTTTCCCGCTCCAGTGACTGAGAAAACTGCGCAGATAGGCCGAACAGACACCAAGTGCCCGTCCCTGTTTCCCCTCAAGAATTGCGTAGTTTTTCCAGCTAGTCTCCCAATTAGCCAGCCGGCTACTCACCCAGAAAACTGCGCAGATTTATGAGCAAGCCCATCAACAGCCCAATATCCCTCTCATCTCAAAAATTGTGCGGAGGTGTTTGATAGGTCAACCTCCCAGCAATTGTGCATTTTCTATCTCAGGAAATCCTGCAACCTGCTGCCATCTCCCTCCAAAAATTTTGTAGTTTTTGCTGCCAAGCCTCTTGAAGCCCGTAACCAGCTCCCTCTAGGAATTGCACAATATTTCCTTCTAAGGCCCTCTACTGCCTGAAATGCTTCCCTCCAAAAATTGTGCAGATCTTCCCTCTAGCCGAACCACATCCTGGAGACAGTCACTGCTGATCCAGATTTTCCATCTCAGTTCCCTAGTGACCTCTGCACAATTTTCACCAGCAGTGCCCAGAGCTCGCATCCTAGATTGAAACTTGGCTCACGTAGTTTCATAGACTTGTCCTCTCTCCCGGTCACCTGCACCCGAAAGTGAATGACCATGCATCATGGTAGACTAGGAGGTTTATGGATTTGAAGTCGTCTCGTCATGAGTGACTACAAATACAGGTACATGAATAAACATGACGCAACGACATATGTGATGAACAAGGAGAGGACATGCAAAAGGATGTGTTCACGAACGAACAAACAAACGATCCATGAAAATATATGTTCGTGGACAGACAAATGGATGAATATGCTAAGATGTGTTCTTAGACAAATGAATGGATGAACATGTAAGGATGTGTTTGTTGATGGATGGATGGGTGGACATGCAAGGAGATATTTTCACAAATGGACGAACATGTCAAACATGTCAAAGTACAAGCAAAGGAGCAACATTTACATGAAACATCAAGCGAACCAAGTGACCATCGAGGACTCCACACACCTTGCCATGCAGAGGTGAAGCTGTGATACACCAAGAGGACATCCATCACTCGGCAACACTATAGCTCGACATGCACACCAACAGTAGAATGAACATACCAACACTATCATGTTGAGTCATGTCATGAGTCATGTTGGCCACATCACTACCGTGGGCCATACTGTTGTCAAGAAATGTAATGTAACGTGGAAGTCCAAGAGACCCACTTGTAATCTGAAGAGTCAAGTAATTTGAAAAGTCATGAGGGAATTCGAATAGTCACAAGGGCCAGTTTCACCCTTGGCTATAAATACCCACACATTTGCACATGCAAAGGACTTTTCACCTTGGCTCCTCCCACATAGCCTTGAGAGTCTGTAATATTTTCTTTGAGGAGTGAGTAGTGGCTCCAACGCCATGCCTACGGGGTTAGTGATGTATGGTGTATCAGTGTGTCTTGAAACATTCGTTTAATTCATAAGACTATTAACAACGAAACACGTTTTCACACATGTTGTAATTGTTTGTAAGATTAATCTTGGAGACATGTAATACATGTTGCTTTAAGTTATGTTTAACACTAGAATTAATTCAACTCTTATAATACATATATTAATGAAAATGAGTTGAATAAGTTGTTAATGCTATCCTACCCGTATTCATTACCTCCCTTGACATCAGAAAAAACCTTTCACGTAAAGTTGTTATAATGACCATCACACTCCCGTGGACTAACTCGTTGAGTTTTGTACGTGTTATCTTCCCTTGTGTGTTGTGATTGCCGCATCCGTGTGGATTTCTCCTCCAGAAGATGCACATGTCCTGTTGTGTTGTATGTTTCTAACAGAGTTGGGGCTTCCTCCCATCTAACTTAAGACTCACTCCCACCCTCTCTCTGTTGTGAAAGAACCTTGACACAAGTAACACTAGCATTCACTAGGCACACGAACCTCGTTGTTCAAAGACAAAGTAAATCACTCTCTCATGTTGACAAGCAAGAGATAAGGCAAACATGTAAGGTAATGGTAACTAGGCCATCATACCAGATGGGACTCCCAAATCAAATGGTATGAGTGTAGAAATTTTTAATAATGTGAAACTTATTCACAGAGATTATCCCGATTATACACTATTGCAGAATACATGCATAATACATAACCTCCTCTATGTTGATCATCAATTTAGCAGCATTAAAAACAATGAAACATCAATCACATGCACACATTAACACAGTATGTAACTTGAGGAAAGCATACAGCTAAAAACCCCACACTATCTGTATATTATATTGATTGAGAACATGTAACAATACATAGTACAATACTCCTCACAAGTACCCAGCACTATCTCCACCTGTTACACACAAAACTAGCTCAGATCTGAATCAATCACTGGCTCAAATCTCCTTTGTTGTCTGCCTGCCTCCACTGTGCAATCTGCAAGAGAAATCATCCACTCTGTAAAAACGAATTCCCTTGGTACACTACACAAGCCATCATTTGCAATCTCAATCCATGCATGTGCAAATCTCATGCACAACTATAGTCACAACTGATAGCAATCTCAACCTCTAACACCTGTCTCCACTGAACTATACATGCAATGAGTTAACTGATGTATTCTTGAGTTAGTTTATGAGTTAACAATTAGTGAATTAATTAATGATTAATTCACACAACGCATCACTAGAGTATTCTTTAATTAGAACAAATACAACTAGTTTAACCAAGTCAAACTGAACACAACTCCATCAACTCCACAATCAACTCCACCAAACTCAACCGCATGAGTTCTAACTGAAGTCCTGCATGCAATAGCTCAAATGACCCATAAGAAAAGCGTATTTCCTTCTGACAGCTACATGTGTCACATCTGTAGCTCAAACTGAAGTGCTCCAAGAGGATAAGATAATGTTTATAGTCCAAATATTATTATGAGCTAATAATATTCGACTGTTCTATTTTTAGCTCGACAGTCTAAAAATAGAAACCGCCCATATGTCTAAAAATAGAAGTCCATCTATTTTTACCAACATGACCAATCATCCAAAAATAGCATCCTGCAACTCATAGATCATGATCCATATGTCTAAAAATAGACATAGTCTAAAAATAGACATAGTCTAAAAATAGACTTTGCACCAAAAATAGCCCGTGGGCCCACTTAGTTAAGGCGACTCCTTTCCACTAAGCTCCATCATCTTGTTGCACTCTCAACACTCCCTCTCAAAAAGATATGGATTATCAGCAACCCCTATCCTGCCTCGGTGGTATTTGAATTTTCTCCTGGTGAGTGCCTTCGTCAAGATATCATCATCCTGATCCTCCGTTGGAATGTATGAAAGTAACATGACTCTCTGCTACACACAATCTCTGATATGATGGTACCTGATTTCAATGTGCTTAGATCTATCATGAAATACTAGATTAGCCGAGAGTTTAATGCAACTTTGGTTATCACAATAAATCACTATAGGCTCCAAGTGAGAACCGAACAAACCGACTAGGATCTTCCTCATCCATATAGCCTCGCAGGCAGCCAAACTTGCTTCCATATACTCGGCCTCTACTGAACTGAGTGCCACGGATATCTACTTCCTACTGTACCAAGAAACTGTTGTCGACCCGATTATGAAGACCCCTCCTGATGTGCTCTTTCTGTCCGTTGGGCTCCCTGCCCAATCTGCATCCGTGAAGCCACATAGCTTCACCTCATCCTCCTAGCTGTACCACAATCCATATCCCGATGTGCCTTTGAGATAACGTAATACATGCTTGCCTGCCTTCCAGTAGAGCTTGGTTGGCTTAACCATAGCTTGTGAAAGCTGGTTAACAGCATGGCATATATCAGGTCGTGTATTTACCAGATACATAAGCGACCCCACCAACTGTCAATAAACAGTGGCATCCACTACTTTTGCTGAAGTAGCATCCTCCTTCCTCTAACCTCTAGGAAGAGGAGTATGAACAGGCTTGCAGCCATGCATGTTGAACTTCTCCAGTATCTCCCGGCATACTTACCCTGACAAACAAATAGTCCATCACTATGTTGCCAAATTTCCAATCCCAGGAAATAATGAAGGAGGCCCAAGTCCTTCATCTCAAACTCCTTAGCAAGATCATCCTTGCATGAAAGTATCAACAACTCATCACCCGTTAGAATCAAATCATCTACATAAAGTACAATGATAAGCAACTTACCCTCCACCACAATCTGGTATAGGTTAGGATCTGCCTCACTCTTGGAGAATCCAAGTCCAATGAAATAACTGTCTATTCGTGTGTACCAAGCACGTGGTGCTTGTTTCAACCCATACAACACTCTCTTGAGCCTACACACATGCAACTCGCTGCTGAAGATCTCGAAACCTTTGGGCTACTCTATGTACACCTCCTCCTCAATGACTCCGTTGAGGAACACAGTCTTCACATCCATCTGATGAATGTGCCATCCCATCTGCACTGAGAGAGCAAGAATCGTCCGTATGTAAGAATACCTTACGACAGGTGCAAAGGTCTCCTCATAATCGATCCCCTCTATCTGTGAAAAGCCTCAGGAAACAAATCTTGCCTTGTACTTCTCCACACTCCCATCAGCTACCTGCTTAACTTTGTAGATCCATCTCGAACCCACCACTGATTTCCCTTCCGGACTTGGGACAATCTCCCATGCACTGTTTCTGACAATCGAATCATACTCTTCCACCATGGCATCTACCCATGCGGGATCCTCCACAGCTTCCTCGAAAGAGGATGGCTCAGTCACAACACATTTGCTCATAAGATCCATATATCCAGTGTACTGATCAGGTGACTGTCTCTGTCTACGTTGAGCTGTAGGTGGTCCTACAACCTTCTCTGCATCTTGAGCCAGTCGCTCAACTTCTGTCAAGTGCTTTTGCCCTCTAATGGTTGGCGCTGCATGAGTGGTATATTCCACTCCATGAACCTCGTTCTATGGCTAATCCGCGTCCTGAAGCTCATCCTTAGGAACTAATAGCTCCTCATCTACATGCAAGTGTGGCTCCCTCTCAAGTGAACACTTCATGGCTTTCTCCTCCTGAAATTTTATATTCCATCGCACAACAGTGTTGCCACTATCTGGCAAATACACACGATAGTTGTGGGGTGTATCAATGTACCCCACAAATATCCCAACCTCTACGGTCGGCTCCAACTTATTCCTGGCATCCTTCGTCACATGCATGTAAACGTTAGCACCAAAAATCCTCAAATGAGAAATATCAGGCCTCTTACCAGAATAAGCCTCCTCGGATGTACTCATGCCAAGTATCCTGTGAGGACAATGGTTCTGCACATATACTGCAGTATTGCATGCTTCTGCCCACAAGTGAAGGGGTAGGCCCTAAGCATGCAACATCGCCCGTGCAGCACCCACGATCATTCTTTTCTTTCGCTCAGCAACCCCATTCTGCTGTGGGTTATGGGGAGTTATGAGCTCTCTTCGAATCCCGTCTGCACTGCAGAAATCCTTGAACTCATCAAAGATGTATTCACCACCATTGTCACTCCTAAGAGCCTTCACCTTCTTCCCCGACTCCTTCTCGACTAGTGCTTTGAACTCACAGAACTTTGAGTATGTCTCGCTTTTCTTTTGCATGAAGAAGATCCAGCACTTTCGAGAGAAACCATCAACAAAGATTACATAATACCTGTGCTTTGTTGTCGAAGCTACTGAGAAAGGTCCACACACGTCTGTGTGAATTCTCTCAAGGATCGTCGTGGCACGACTATCCTTCTTGTGAAAGGTGGCTTTCACAAACTTTCCCAAAGTACACCCCTTGCACTGTCTGACTGCGCAAGAGTGCCTTTAGGAAGCCCAGTAGTGATCTGTTGCAGTATCTTCAAGGCTCCATGGTGAAGGTGACCCAATCTCTTGTGCCATAGCTCGCCATCATCCCGGCTCACCAATCCTTCTGCCTTGCATGCCATTGCTGCGCAGCCATCTACATGCAACTGATAAAGGTTCTTGACTCGAACCCCTATCTTCCAGGTTTCTCCAGTTGTCTTACTGTGCAGGAAAGCCTTTCCCTCACTGAAAACAACATCATACCCTTATCTTCTAACATCGCCACAAAGATAAGATTCTTCTTCAATCCTGGAACATGCATCACTTCCTTCAATACGAAGGGTTTACCAGACTCCCTCTCAAAGGAAATGGTATTGATACCGGTCGCACTGTATCTACCATCATCACCCATCTCGATGTGCACTCCAAGATCTTTCTCATCTAGATCAGAAAACAAATCTCGATCTCATGTCATGTGAAAAGGCACACCACTGTCCAAGAACCATACCGATCCCATCGCACTTGAAACAAAGCATGCGATCAATGAAAAATCAAGCTCAAACTGCGAGGCTAGAGCCTCTCCTGCTGCAAATCTAGCAACTTGCTTGTTCTTCTTCTTCTGCGGACAATTAGTGGCATATTGTCCATGCTGGTGACAGTGAAAGCACTTCACCTTGGACATGTCGTGCTTCTAGCCTTTCGCACCGGAATGAGAAGCTTTCTTTATCTTCCCCTTCTTTGCTTTGGCAGCCAAAGCACAATTTTCTTCATCAGTTGCCTTTGATGAAGATCCGTCCCTGGTATTCCGCCTGGTCTCCTCTTGCACAAGATCTGACCAAAGTCTCTCCCATCCTGGCAATTTCTCCTGACCATTGACAGAGTCCTAATAAGAATGCAAACTCTTTGGAAGACCAAGGAGAGCCAAGCTCACCAAGTCCTCATCATCAATAGTCACCCCCAAACTTCCTAGCTCATCCCTACACTGAGTGAACTTCATGATATACTTGGGCATACTGTCTCCCTTCTTGCATTTAATGTTGCTGAGTTTATCCTTGAGCGCCAGCTTCCTCTGATCTCTCTTGCTTTGGAATAGATCTGCCAATGCTTTCCACATCAAGTATGGAGAAGTCTTTCCATGCAGGCTAGACACAATGTGATCCTTCATGCCCTCCAACAGAACCCTTCGACACTTTGTTGTCTTCTTTTGCCAAGCATCAACTTGCATAGTATCAGTAGGCTTTGGGACCTCAGCCTCTATGAACTCCTTCAGTTCATTATCATCGAACACCACCTCCATCCTGTCCTTCCATGCAATACAGTTCAAGCTACCCTCAAGAGCATACTCCAATCGCAATCTGTTGAAAGACATTGCAACGTTGACACCAAGAAAACACTGCTGCAAATTCGAATTCCACCAGCTCAAAAACTCAACCGCCTCGGATCTGAAATTCGTGAGAACAAGGTATTTCTCGTACAGAGATTGACTGTATGGGCTTTTACTAGATATCTCACATTCCAAAGTAAGGATGAATCCGGAGGCTACCTGGCCCGATTACAGACTCTGCCTGAAGAAATAAAATGTAAACACTTTCTGAATAGTAGATCTGATGATCAATAGCTCTGATACCATGTAGAAATTTTGAATAATATGACACTTGTTCACAAAGATTATCCCGATTATACACTATTTTGGAATACATGCATAATACATAACCTCCTCTATGCTGATCATCAATTTAGTAGCATTAAAAATAATGAAACATCAATCGCATGCGCACATTAACACAATATGTAACCCGGGGAAAGAGTACAGTTGAAAACCCCACACTATCTGTATATTATATTGATTGAGAACATGTAACAATACATAGTACAATACTCCTCACAAGTACCAAGCACTATCTCCACCTGTTACACACAAAACTAGCTTAGATCTGAATCAATCACTGCCTCAAATCTCCTCTGTTGTCTGCCTGCCTCCACTGCGCAATCTTCAAGAGAAATCATCCACTCTGTAAAAACGAATTCCCTTGGTATACTATGCAATCCGTCATTGGAAATCTCAATTCATGCATGTGCCAATCTCATGCACAACTATAGTCACAACTGATAAAAATCTCAACCTCTAACACCTGTCTCCACTAAACTGTACATGCACTGAGTTAACTGATGTATTCTTGAGTTAGTTTATGAGTTAATAATTAATTCACACAACTCATCACTAGGGTATTCTTTAGTTAGACTAAATACAACTAGTTTAACCATGTCAAACTGAACACAACTCCATCAACTCCACCAAACTCAACCACATGAGTTCTAACTGAAGTCCTGCATGCAATAGCTCAATTGACCCACAAGAAAAGCGTATTTCCTTCTGACAGCTACATGTGCCACATCTGTAGCTCAAACTGAAGTGCTCCAAGAGGATAAGATAATGTTTATAGTCCAAATATTATTATGAGCTAATAATATTCGACTATTCTATTTTTAGCCTGGCAGTCTAAAAATAGAAACCGCCCATATGTCTAAAAATAGAAGTCCATCTATTTTTACCAACATGACAAATCATCCACAAATAGCATCCTGCAACTCATAGATCATGATCCATATGTCTAAAAATAGAGTTTGTGCCAAAAATAGCCTGCGGGCCCACTTGGTGAAGGTGACTCCTTTCCACTAAGCTCCATCATCTTGTTGCATTTTCAACAATGAGGTCTAGTTGGGACTTCATACTGAGGAGATCTCCTGAATTTTGGTGGGTCTAGCACCCTCAACATTTCTGGTGCTAGAAGGGCAGCTACTAGTTGTTTATAGTTCAATGTCCTCTTACACCCACTCATCAATTATCTGGTCAAGGAAGAAAAAACAGAAAGAAAATTGCTGTCTTTTTCAAGAAAGCCATGATTCTCTATGAAAAAAGAAAAGACATATATTCCGGCCTCTCCTCTTTCTTTTTATTGGCTGGCTGGCTGGTACGGCTGGATTGGATGGATCGCTGCCTGGCTGGCTTTGTATGACTGTTTGTCTTCAGGTTCCAATGGTTGCTTTATTATTTCTATCTGGCTTTCCATTACTGGCTCACCTACGTGTGACTCTACAATCGGTTACTCCTCACCTCCCATGACTGAACAAGAAATTTTGTATCAGCACCTTCAATCCATCCTTCCCATCACCCGTCAGTTCGCGAAAGAAGTCGGACTAATCCCAGGAATACAATGTCTTCCATAGGCATCAAGAAATCCAAAAACCACTCCCACAGGGGTTATTGTATCATCAGTAGAAGAAGAAGCTCTTGCCACACTTGAAGCTCTGGTAGAAGTTGTTGAGAATGGAGAGGAACCTTCGGTCTTCCAACATGAAGAATGAGACACCCTTGTGATCTTAGGCTTAGACTTCAGTAGAGGAGGTGGAGGGGAAGGTAGAGGAGGAGGTGGAGGAGGAGAAGAACAAATAGACTTAGAGTTAGAACCATAAGACTCTAAAGAAGAGGAGGAGGATGAATAGCAAGAAGACATGGCTGAACAAAATCTAGAAAGGATGACTCAGGGACCATTGGCTCTCCCGGGTGCTTTGCACAAGATGCCGAAGTGGTCGGAGAGGGTGATCACAAAGTTAGACCCTCACAGCACAGTGAAGGGAGAAGATCACTTAGACAACTTCTACCTACAACTACAGACACTTGAGGTATGCTACGATGATGTTGCAAGTAGACTTTTCCCATGTACCTTGGCTAGTCGTGCAACTACATGGTACCACAACCTTCCTATCAACTCCATGCATAACAGGGGTATGTTCAAACATATGTTTCTAGAAAAGTTTGCTGATGACAAGACCCCAACCATGTTACTCAAAGAATTCGGAAGCCTGAAGGTGGTGGGGAAAGGTAAAATATTTCAATCAGGGGTTTTTGTACATAATTAAGAAGTTTGTAGCAGACACGAAACCTTGTGACTCAATCACTGTCGATTACTACATGTCTTCACTACCAACCAACATTATGCAGTTCATCAAGCAAGCTACGAAACCAACACTATTAGAAAAATGCGAAGAGGAAATTGTTGTTGAAAAGGGCCTACGCATGATTGGAGTTATCAAGGATAATGAACCAACAAAGGACTCCAAAGATGCAAGTAGGAAGCCACGGATTGCAGCTAGCAAGGGTAAGGATAGGGAAATAAGTGATATTGAAACCCTTACTTGTCTTGTCAAAAAAATGACAACAAAAGCATCCAAGCTCAAGCAACTAACCATTGACACATCTGCAAACAACTAAATTCCCAGACAGAGACAAGGAAGCATGTCATCAGATAGCAATCATCTCCCGACTAAAAATACGTAGAATTTCGTGTTCCAACTCGAACAGTGTGCAAATTATGAATTCTATTCATTCCATGAAGATGATCACTCATAAGAGTCTTGCTCAGACTAGAAGCGAGTTACGGGCTCAGTATGCAATCACATACTTGACATAACAAGCAATGCGTAGGGACAACCAGGAGATACAGAAAATGATGAATATGTTGCGCCAGATGAGTCATTAAGCTTTGGGCATGTTGTAAACATGTATCATTGCTTGCAAGTAGCGCAGAAGACAAACATCGAGAAGCAACCCCAAAATAAAAATGATTGTTACAATATGAAAACACTTGGGGAAATGAAACAAAAGCTTGAACCGCTGAGGAAAGTTCATCCACCAACCTTCCAAAAGCAGAAAACAAAAAGAAAGCCCAAAATGACAGCGACAGACAAGAGTAGGTCTATGAGCAGCAAACTCTTGAACACTCCACCGAACAACACGAATAATAGCCTTACCCTAGACACCTCAGTGAGTCTACCCCTTCTAGATTACAACATTGTGGAAGACATGAATAAAAATCACACAAAAATCATTTTGTTTGAGTTGGTTAAGATCCTAAGTCAGCGGGACATCCTGTTGTGCACACTAGGATAGACATCAATGGACATCGTAGCCTCTACTAGCAAGGGAGAAAGCACACCTCCTGGATCACTTTCAACTGTGCTAAACACAATCTAGATGGAAGAAGAAAACTTGATTTTCTCTCCATTCTTTCTTTCATTCAAGATCCTCAACTATAATGTTCACAACTATTTGGTTGATTCTAGCATGATAGCCAACATCATGCCACTCTCCATTGCTAAAAAGATCAATACACAATTGGGAAAGACATCCTCTCAAACCATACAACTTGATTGAACATCCATATCAGCCATTGGTGAACTTCAAGATGTGATCATTCGACTATTTCACGACGATCGAGTTCACTAGTGCATAAACATTGTTGTTGTGGACATACCGAAAGCGTAATATGGCTTACTGCTCAGAAGAGACTGGTCCAGCAAGCTGAATGGATACTTTGCTACAAATTGGTCACACTTGTGGCTTCTGTACAAGGGAAAAAAAAATCAAATCTGGGTGTTATCCGAGAGATATATGAGGCACAATGCCACTCCCCTTAATGGAAAAAAGAACCATTGGCCTTCGTAGAGGTCATGTTTGGCAACTACTGTTGGGTTGTGTTATATTCTTTCCACAACTAGCCCACATAGTTAACCGAGGGGTTAGAGGGCGGCGGATCCCCTCCTTCGTTGCACCGATTGCGTAACGAGGGGGGGGGTCACATGGGGTTTGAGGCATACCCATAACCCCACATTATGGGGTCCAGGGCAGCGCCCCAGAAAATTTTGGTTTTGGACCCTATGTTAGGTTGGGCAGACTCACCTATGGTTTTGTGCATGATTTTCGTACATGTTTTTTGGACGCAATGGATTTTGTTGCATGGTTTTGGATGTGATCATTTTCGGTCCATGGTATTGGATGCTTTGGCATGTATAAATATGTATTATAACATTGAAAGGAAAATAATGAAAAAATCAAGCTGGTAGTCCCGCTTTTGGGATTCAGGGGAAAATCTCTGTGTATATGTGTTTTATGTGTTATGCTCTCGCTTTGTTTATTTTCTGTGTTTTACAATTCGTATGCAGGTACTTTCTGTACGGGGATAAAACCTACATTTGGTATTGGAGCAGTTTTAGCTTCAAGGGGATGCCTTTGTCGCTGAGGGGTTTCACTTGGGCCTGTGGTAGAACCGGTTCAGTGGGAGATCTGCGAGATCCATTCTGTTGGTGAAAGATGGCGAGCAGTCGAAAGATAGAGATTGAGAAATTTAATGGTCAAATTTTTGAGTTGTGGAAACTCAAGGTGGAGGATATGGTGGTGGATAAAGATTAGTGAATCGCGGTAGATTCGGGTAGTAAACCAACGACAATGTCCAATGAATAATGGAAGAAGTTGGATTGGAAAGAAAAGAGCACAATACGATTGTGTGTCTCAGATTCAGTATTGCTAAATGTATCAAGGGAAGCTACGGTGAAGGATTTGTGGGACAAGTTAGGGACTTTGTACCAATCTAAGTCTCTAGTGAATAGACTGTTCCTGCAGAGAAAGCTATATAACATGAGGATGAAAGATGGAGACTCAGTGACAGAGCATCTGAACGCATTTAATACTCTGGTAAGTCAGTTAGCATCTGTTGATATTCAAAATTTCAGATGAAGATAAGTGCATTATTTTGTTGTGTTCTCTACCAGATTCGTGGGATAGTCTGGTTATTGCAATAGGTAGCAATGCAGCTGCCTTGCAATTTTATGAAATAGTCTCATCCTTGCTGATGGAGGAGATGAGACGGGAAAATATTGAGAGCCAGAATGGTGATGCCTTGTCTGTACGAGGACGGTCTCAGAATAGAAACAAAAATAAGTCATCATGTGGGAGATCTAAATTTAGAGGGAGATCTAAGTCTCCAGGAAAACCTGTAAAGGTGGTGTGCTGGAAATGCGGAAAGGAAGGGCACTACAAAAGGGACTGTAAATCTAAATCTCCTAACAAAAGAAAGGGATCTGATGATGCTCCTAGCGAAAACCACCTCAGATGAAGGTGGGGATGTGTACTTGGCTTCTTCAAGTACCCATGTAGATCATGAGGCATGGTTGATTGACTCAGGTGCATCCTTTCACTTCACTCCCCATAGAGAGTGGTTCTGCCAATATGAGAAATATGATGGTGGTGATGTATTCTTAGGGGATGACAAGAAGGCTAGAATCATTGGTCGTGGAAAAGTAAAGTTGAAGTTGCAAGGTGGAAGGGTTAGAACACTTTCGGGTGTTCTACATATTCCTACATTAGCCAGAAATCTAATTTATGTTAGCAAGCTGGATGATGCAGGTGTAAAAATAGTGTTCGAGAAGGATACCTGCAAGATGGTTTGGGAAGCACTGGTATTGATGCGGGGAGTTCAGATTGGAACTCTGTACAAGCTGCAAGGTAGCACTGTTATTGATGGGTGAAACAGTTCTGTGGTTCCTGAAAGTGGAGCAGAAAATCTAGTGGTCTCTGGAGAGAAGACCATGTTGTGGCATCAAAGGCTTGGACATATTGGAGAGAAGGGCCTTCGAATACTTCATGGTAAAGGTATGGTAGAATGTATGAGTAATAGCTCTCTGGATTTTTATTTCTATGAAAATTGTGTATATGGGAAGTAGAATCAGGTGTGTTTCACCTCTAGTAGTAAGAGGGCAAAACAGATATTAGAGCTTGTGCACATCGATGTGTTTGGACCTGTGAAGGTTCCATCACTAGGTAAGTCCCTGTACTATGTATCATTTATATATGACTTCTCACAGAATACATGGATATATTTCCTTAAGAAGAAATCTATAGTATTTGACAGGTTTAAAGAATTTAAGGCTCTCGTGGAAAATCAGACAGAGAAGAAGATAAAGGTTCCGAGGATAGATAATGGTGGAGAGTTTGGCAGCAAGGAATTTGAAGAATTCTATAAGAAGTGTGGTACAACATGATAAAGGACTACTCCATATACACCTCAGAAAAATGGAGATGCAGAAAGAATGAACAAGACATTGATGGAAATGGCAAGAAGCATGCTTAGTGGTGCCAGGTTAGGATAGGAATTCAGGGCAGAGGCAGTGGATACTGCATGTTACCTGGTCAACAGGTCACCTTCATCAGCGTTGGAGGATAGGACTCCACAAGAGTTATGGACTGGTAAGAAACCCTCTCTTTCACATCTCAGGGTATTTAGATGTGATGCATATGTACATGTTCCAAAGGAGAAACGAACGAAGTTGGATAGTAAATCTGAAAAGTGCATCATTATTGGGTATAAGGATAGTTTAAAGGGTTATAAGCTTTGGAACCGAGTAACAAGGAATGTTCTGTACAACCAAGATGTGGTGTTCAGAGAGGTGAAAGATGTTATTAAACATGAAGTCCAACCAAAGGAACCTGAGAAGATAGAGTTTGAGCTAAAGGAGGAAGAATCAGATTCTGTAGCAGAGGAGGAATTAGAAGATGAAGACCCACAAACTCCAGGTGTGAGAAGATTAGCTCGAGAAAGAAGGTAGCCAGAAAGGTATAGTCCATCTGCTTTCTGTTCAAATTTTTCTTTGTCTGTTACTGATGATGATCCGAGAACTATGAAGGAGGCAGTGGATTCAAAGGATGGAAAACTCTAAAAAGAGGCCATGGTTGATGAAATGGCATCTTTGCACAAAAATGAGGCTTGGGATCTGGTGGAGTTGCCGGCTGGAAGGAAACCCATTGGCAGCAAATGGGTGTTCAAGAAGAAGACAAATGTAGAAGGAAAAGTGGAGAAATATAAAGCTTGGTTGATAGCAAAAGGTTATTACTAGGTGTTGGGAATTGATTTTAGTGATATTTTTCTCCCATTGCCAAAGTAGCTTCTATTAGATTACTTTTATCTGTTGCTGCTGCTTTTGATTATGAGGTAGAACAGATGGATGTGAAGACATCATTTCTTCATGGGGATCTGGAAGAGGAGATCTACATGAAGCAACCTGAAGGTTTTGCGGTGAAGGGTAAGAAAGAACTGGTATACAAGTTAAAGAAGTCTATGTGTGGGTTAAAACAATCACCAAGGATGTGGTATCAGAATTTTGATACATTTATATGGGGACTTGGCTTCACCAGAAGCAAAGCAGATCATTGTGTGTATTTTAAATTAATTGGTGACCGTGTCATTTATCTGGTCTTGTATGTGGATGATATGTTGCTGGTTGGAAATGACAAAGAAATTATCTAGGATTTGAAGACCCATCTGTCCTCCAAATTTGACATGAAAGATATTGGTGTCGCAAACTATATTTTGGGCATGGAAATTAAAAGAGATTGTACAAAGAGGTTTAATATACAGAATAGTAAACTGGTGAAGGTTCCTATTCCTATAGGTGTGAGGTTATTTGTTGAACAATGTCCCAAGACACAAGAAGAGGAAGAGGACATGTCCCGTGTTCCATATGCAAGTGCAGTTGGTAGCTTTATGTATGAAATGGTATGTACTAGACCAAACATTGCACATGCAGTGGGAATATTGAGCAGGTTTATGTCAAACTAGGGAAGGAGCACTGGACAACAATGAAACAGGTTTTTAGGTATTTGCATGGCACTAGTGATTATGGTTTTTGCTACCAAGGAAGACCAGGATTGGACATAGTGTTGGATATTCATGGCTTTGTTGATGCAGATTGGGTTGGAGATCTGGATCAGAGAAGATCTACAAGTGGGTATGTGTTTAACCTATTTGGAGGTGCAGTCAGTTGGATGAGTAAGAAACAATCTGTAGTGGCACTATCAACTACAGACGCAGAATACATGGCAGCCACTCATGCAAGAAAGGAAGCATTTTGGTTGCAGATATTTTGTTCAAGTATGGGGTTAGTACAGGAAGCTATAAGGATAGACTGTGATAGCCAAAGTGAAATTTTCTTGGCAAAGAACCCTGCATATCATTCAAAGACAAAGCACATTGATGTTCAGTATCACTTTGTGAGGGATATGATAGAAGACAAAATGGTGTTGCTGGTAAAGGTGGAAACTTTGAAGAATACTACAGATTCATTGACAAAATCTGTGAGCTCTAAGAATTTCTCTTGGTGTAAAGAGACAATGGGCATTTCAGGGCTGGAAAAATGACTAAGCTCTCTTCTGGCCCCCTGTGGAAATAAAACAACAAGTGGGAGAATGTTGGGTTGTGTTATATTCTTTCCATGACTAGCCCACGTAGTTAACCGGGAGGTTAGAGGGGGGTGGCCCCCCCCCTTCGTTGCGCCGATTATGTAGTAGGGGGGTCACATGGGGTTTGAGGCGTATCCATAACCCCACTTTATGAGGTCCAGGGCAGCGCCCTAGAATTTTTTAGTTTTGGACCCTATGTTAGGTTGGGTAGACCCACCTATGGTTTTGTGCATGATTTTCACACATGTTTTTTGGACACAATGGTTTTCGGTCCATGGTTCTGGACGCGATGGTTTTTGGTCCATGGTATTGGATGCTTCGACATTTATAAATATGTATTATAACATTGAAAGGAAAATAATGAAAAAATCAAGCTGGTAGTCCCAATTTTTGGATCCAGAGGAAAATCTGTGTATATGTGTTTAATGTGTTATGCTCTCGCATTGTTTATTTTCTGTGTTTTAGAATTCATATGCAGGTAATTTCTATACGGGGTTAAAACCTACAACTACCTCTTGGAAACAACATTGGGGTGTTATCACGCATGACCAACTCCAACTCCACCAACCACGTAGTTAGGTCTCCTTCCTTGCACAACTGATGGAAATGAAACATGTACAGTCCATTGTAACAGTAGCAGTAGTGCAAGGGAATCGAACGGTCCGTGTACAGATGAGTTGTGGACCATGTACTTTGATGGATCAAAGACATAGGATGGCTCAGGAGCCAGGTGTGTCTTGATCGACCCAAACAACAAGAAACATTTGATTTTGAGCCACTTGGAGTTCGAGTGCACGAACAACATTATTGAATATGAAGCACTCGTGTTGGGCTTGCAAAAGGCCATTAGCCTCACTGTGGTCGAGCTCAAAGTGGTAGGCAATTTGGAAATAGTGTTACGGAAGGTACATAACACCATTCAGTGTTTATCACCACATCTTAAAAGTTACCAGCAAGAGGTATGGGGACTAATTTCTAACTTCCAAGCATTCAATATCACTACTATACCGAGAATGCATAATGAAACTCTTAATGCTTTGGAAAACGCAGCTTCTAGAATGTCACCGCTTTGGGATAGATTTATTGTTGAAATTTTGTATAGACCATCTATCATGGATAATATAACCAATTTACGTGTATTTGATGATGATCAACAGATACTGCATTTCTACTCCAACAATGATACCTTCAAGGATGTAGTGATAGACGAAGATGAGGATGAGCGATATTTGCAATCTAAGGTAGATATCAAGAAAGGACACCTCATCCCTAGGGCTGTGGCATCTTTGGAAAAGCTTTATGACTAGCAAGAACACTTTTAGGGGCTGAGGAACAACAAAACCCATAGCTCTACCATAATGCACGAATTGATCAACTTAGGAACAAAACAAGATCCTAAGTTTGTCAATCTCGGTACGTGTTGCACATAGTAGGAGCAGAAATCCTTTGTTCGCTTGTTCAAACAATACCACGATGTGTTCACGTGGACATATGATGATCTGAAAACTTACAACATGTGAATAATGCAACACATCATTCCGGTCAAAGAAGGGGTGAAGCCATATCAGGATAAGCTGAGGAAAGTACATCCATCACTTGAACCCCTTATACAGAAAGAGTTCACTAAGTTGTTGGATGCATGGATCATATATAGAGTTCATCCTTCTACTTGGGTTTCAAATCTTGTTCCTGTACGTAAGAAGTTTAGGGAAATTTGCTTGTGTGTCAATTTCTGTATCTTGAACCGTGCCTCAGACAAAGAAAACTACTCTGTACCATCAATGGAGCACATTCTACAAATAGTATCTAGGGCATAAATGTTTTCCTTACTTGACGGGTTTTCAAGATATAATTAGGTTCTGGTAGATAAACCTGATATACTAAAAACTACCTTCTGTACCAAGTGGGGTACATTCACATACAAACAAATGTTGTTTGGGCTTGTGAATGCAGGCATAATCTTTCAGCGTGCCATGGACATTGCCTTCCGCAGACTCATCAGACATAGCGTAGTGGTGTACCTCAATGATGTAACTGTGTTTTCGAGAAAATGGGAAGACCACATATGCCATCTGACTTCTTGCTATACACCTTCACCTTCGACAAATCACTCACTACAGTACTCACTCAGAAGGATGAACTGAACGATGAACGTCCCATCTCCTTCATGAGTGCAAGAATGCAAGGACCCGAACTCAACTACCCTGCCATTGAAAAACAAGCAAATGGAGTATGCAAAGTGGTGAAACATTTTATACCATACTAGCTAAAGAACCATTGCATAGTCTATGTGCCTCACCCATCATTATTCTCACTGCTTGTATAGTAAGAGCTAGGTGAATGATGTGCAAACTGGATGACAGGCGTACAAGAACATGATCTCAACATCAATCCATTTCACACCTTCAAGGGTCATGGTCTCTGCAAACTCGTAGCTGAGGCAATACAAACACAGGAGGAAGAAGAAGAGCTTGCCAGTTGGGAGCAGGAAATTGAAATGTATGATGTAGTGCGAGCACCACCCACCATAAATAGAAACTCTTGGTATGTATATGTGCGCCAATACCTGAGCAGGGCACCATACCATCTCACTTTTCCATCAGGCAGAAGAGGAAATTGAGCCTCAAAGCTTTATCTTATCAGTTGGTGCATGGAGTGCTTTACAGAAAACACAACAACATAATCTTGCTCACGTTCCTGGAGGCACATGAATCAGAGAAGCTTTTGCAAGATCTGCATGATGAACCAGCTAGGGGTCACTTCGCAGGAAATACCACTATGCACAAAGCTATGCAAGCTGGTTACTATTGGCCCACATTATTCAAGGATCCACACGCTTTATGCCTGCAAGTGCTTGGTCTGTCAACAAAGTGCTGACAGAATGCGAAGGTCAGCAACCCCACTGCACCCTGTTGCAGTGACTGAACTATTCCAAGAATGGGGCATGGACATCGTCGGGGAAATTTTCCCACATTCGTAGAAAAAACACTGCTACATTCTGACAGCAACTGATTACTTCACGCGGTGAACAGAAGAACTTCCTATCAATCATGTGAACAACCAGGAGGTCATCAACTTCATCCAATAGAACATCATCTCATTCTTTAGCGTTTTTGGTATCACTTGTGTTTGATAATCATACATACTTTTCATATTTGAATCTTTATGATTTTCCATTACAAAATTGTATTGTGCTTAAACACTCACCTAACTACTATCTGTAGGGAAACGGTCTCGTAGAATCCATGAACAAAAGCCTTATCCGTATAATCAAAAAAACTGTTTACTCTGAGCAGCGTAACTGGCACTCTGCTTTGAGGAATGCTTTATGGGCTGACCGTGAAACATCAAAATCCTCTCTGAACACTTCACCATACTTCCTGATCTATGGTAAAGAATCCATGCTACCACCCAACATCTACTTTCATGCGCTTTAGTTGTCTCAAGAATCCCAAGGCAAGCCTTGCCAGATAAGTCAACGTAGGATGGAAACACTTCATGAACTATAGGAAGAAAGGATCAAAGCAAAAAGAAAATTTTACACTTCACCAGAACCATATCAAGAGATGGTTCAACAAGCAGTCTGCAGGGAATGCTAACTTTGCTGTTGGCGACTTAGTCTTGAAATGGGATAAAACCCATGAAGAAAAATGCAAGCATACGAAGTTTCAGCCCTTGTGGATTGGTCCATACACAATCCATGAAAATCTTGGTCCACACACAGACCATCTACAATCACTTGATGGGAGGATTGACAACCTTCCTGTCAACGACCAAGATCTCAAACACTATTTTCAGTAGGCTAGGCCACGCCCCACACCATGTACATAGTCTTCTTACTTCTTATTCTTTTTTTGCTTTGTTTTGTTTTGTTTTCTTAGTAGCTTGCTATTTTTGTTTTCCAGAAATAAGTGCTACCCTCTATTGATTTTTGGCTTTTAAATGAGTATGTGGCTGAGATTTGAAGAGACTTGTTACACTGCAACACTTGGCCAATATTGTGTTTGTCTTCTCTATGCTTGGTTATAACCTTTGGCCGATGAATTCTTGATGGAAAATACAAGCCATCTACAAGGGAAGCTTAGGTCCAGCCATGAACTTGTGTCCACATAGGGAAACCCCATGCATGCACTCATTATTTTTTTCTACGTGATCAAGCTCATCCAACTAGTAGAAATAGAGAAGGGGAAAATATAAACAAGAAAAATCACGTCATAGGTCTTACATGCTTCTCTGAAGGCAGGGAAAATTTTAAGAACCACCCTAAATTCATATGTATAATAAATGGGCTAATCCCCATGATACATAGGAAAAATGGGAGATGATTCTATCAATAATATAATATGTATATATAATTTTTTTGGCGAATCTCTAACTAGATTATATTATATTGTACAATGATGGAGAATCTTTCACTGAATTATAAAATCTTATAAGATCTTGGAAAATCTTTTACTGAATAATAAAACATTGTGAAGTCTTGGCGAATGTTTTGTTAAAGTATGAAACCATATATGATAATAAGAAAACATATTCATTAAACTGTAATATACTAACATACATGTTTGGAAAAAAAAACGTAATTTTCTCTTCGTACAAACAATATTCCAAGTTTCAGTGGCCATGTTTGTCAAGGTTCTTACAATACACTCTTTCGTATCCTTCTATTAGTTTTGATAATATTCCACAACAAAGGTGTTGATATTGACAATGAGTTTTGTAAAGGTAGGAGAGTTTAATCTTTTCTCTACAACTTTTGTCAAGCTACCACTTTTTTCAAGTTATCAAATTTCTTTCTTATTCCATAAACCCCAACAGTGAGATAAAAAAAAAAGCACATCAATTTTGTTTACCCCAACACACCAACAAGTAGCAAGCCCTAACTATATTATATAAGAAAGTATTAGGTACCCCAAAGGCTTGAAGGGGATCTAATTGATGAAGTGATCATTGTGAGAATCCTTCCAATCAATATATGAATATATAAATGTAGATTTATTATTATTTTAATTAGAAATCTTCAATTCAATAATAAAATTTAATTACGTCTCTCCCAATCTAAATTGCTTATTAGCATAATTCACTACCCTTATAGGTCTTGCATTTTTTAACAGCGTTGTAACATGTAGATTAATTCCCTTTTTGGTGAACAATCTCCACCTTTTATGAAAATATGGTGCAATGGCTCCAACCCCTACAGATCATTAGGACAAACTAAGAATAGCACAGAAGATGAAAGGTTGTACAAACCAGCTTATTTTTCAAACAACTAGTCCAACATCAATACCTAAACTTTTTCATGAAGATATCATACTGAGAATGTTTGAAAAATGGTGAGAAATCTTCTGTGAGGGTGATGTGGAAAGAGTGATAAGGTTTCATTGTTTCCAATTTTTTTTGTTAAATTAGAAAAAGTTAAAAACCAATATTAATGGAGATATTGGTAATTTTTACTAAATTTTGTGAAGTGACTAAATGTAGATTTTTTTTTGGTTGATAAGTGGGTGAATCCTGAAAATCACTCTTATCTTGTGGCTGAAAGGCCACGACTCAGGGGCATCTAAGCCGTCAAAATCACCCGGGGATCGCACCTGGCCTGAGCCGCACCAGCGGAAACCATGCTGGATTTTTTGGTATCAGTGAGACTAGAACCGATGACCTTTGCATACGGAGCGCCTTAACAGCGCGCTCCTTCACCAATTGTTCTATATCTCTTTGATTCGACTAAATGTAGCTTTAACCATTCACCTTAATTTGTTTTTACAATATAATTTCCTAAGTCTATTTAATATCTTCATTATCATAAAAACCAACCTATATTCATCTTAACTCCACATCTACCACTCTTAGGGGGATGAAATCTATTTATCCCTCTGAGCACTTGGTAGACCCAGAATTAAGATGGACCTAAGATGATAGAATTTCCCCTTTAAATAGTCTATGCTCACATGAATACCATGGTATTACCATGGGTTATCATAAACATGGAGCTTAAAAATTACTATTAGTAATTTATAAAAATTAATAAAATTAATAATTGATTTTTATTTTATTTTTAATTTTAACAAAGTTAAAATGTTTAACATAGATTAAATTACAACATCCATTTTTACTCTTGATCCACCAAGCCCCGAGAGGGATCAAATATTTTTTCACTCTATGCTAGTTTGCATATCATGATATTTGATCCCTCTCAGGGCTTAGTAGATCCAGAGTAAAGATGGATCTATGCCGGTTTAATTCCCCCATTTAAATAGGCTACATTCCACGTGAATATCATGGTTCAATACCATGTGCCATTTTTACTTTTATTAATACTAATATTAGGGTTAATAATGTTTTTTTGCATGGTATTAATAATAATCTAGCCCATGGTATTTGGCCCATAGTATTTTGCCCATAGGTTTCACCTAAATATAACACATTTTTTGAGTGTTCGTAAATATAAGGTGACTTATGGAGTAAATATAAAAAAATGTTTTATTTGTTTACCATACCTCTCGTTTATTTATATTTTTATTAATTTATCATACCTCTTTTACAAATATGGTATTTGGCCCATAGGTTTCACTTAAAGAAAACCTCTTTTTTGAGCCTTCATAAATAGAAAGAGGGTTATGGACTAAATATAAAAAGAGGTTTTATTTATATACCATACGTCTAGTTTATTTATATTTTTATTTGTTGACACCCTTGCATGTATATAAGGTGACTTATGGAGTATATATAAAAAATGTTTTATTTATTTACCATACCTCTCATTTATTCATATTTTTATTAATTTACCATACTTCTTTTATAAATATGGTATTTGGCGCATAGGATTCACTTAAATAAATCCTATTCTTGAAAATTAGGGCGAATGGAAGGTTGTAACTCCTAATTTCAAGGGCTAAATTTAGCTTTTTTACGCTCTCCCTTAAAATAAGGTGGGCTATTTGAGGCGATTTGTAAAAATGTACTATGATACAAAATATTCGCCCACTAAAAATTTAAAACCCCTTAATTTCACCAAAGGGCAAACATTCCCCCGTAAAATTTTCCACGTTTGAAGGAGAAACCTCTTAAGCTCTCAATAAGTCGGGATCCCTCTTCCGCCCCAAAAATAAATAAGTTCCTATGCATAGTCCTCTTTAAAAAGAAAATACGAAGGCAAAAGAAGAGAAAGGCTTCCTACACAAAGAGGTGAAGCATGCAACTCCGTCAGGGTACTGACCAGGATCGATGATAGTGGAGAAATGTGTGTGTTCTTGCATGACTCTGCTGGGGTACTGTCCAGGCCTGCTAACGGCGGAGCAACACCAGATATGAAAACTTATATTATGAAAGTTTTTAGCTCGCGAGCCAAACTAACCTTCCCTATTTCAAAACATTGTGATCAAGCTGAAATTTTTGTTGTGTTTGACTAAGTTGGAAAAAGGTGAACCATGTTTTCCCATGGGGTAAGTGGGGAAGCAAAAGTAACCTGCACAACGATTCAGTACTCCTCGACAGACCAAAGCCCTGTGTTGTCAATGAACCAAAACAGAGAAATTGGAATTCTACCAGTGTGTTGCCAAGTGTTGTAGCGGCTACAACACTCTCTAAAATTTTGGCCTGCATCCAATTTTGGAGCCTCCCTTTATTTTTTACTTGATGCTTGCAAGCACTCAGTCTCACCCTGTGGGCTTGTGTAATTCTTTGCACCCTCTTTTCTTGACTGTTCAATGGACAAATTTTTGCATGCTAGTCACAATGTCGTGCTTGCAACCATGTTTTGGTCATGCACAAGGTCTTGGCTTTGTGTGTACATGTTGTGTTCGCTATGTAAACATCCTTCGCACTCACACACAGAGTTGTATGCATTGTCACACAAGCGTCGTCGCCATCATTCAATGGTCCATCATAAGCGTTGCGCTTGTCGCTTGCACTGTCAGTTAGTCATGTTGAGCATATTTTATCTTGATGGTTTGAGGTGTCCAATTGTCAAGTCATGTGAGTGTGTTTTTGCAAATTCATGTATGCACAAATTCACTCACTCACACAATTAGTCATTTTTGTGAAGTTCTAATGACTCGATCACCCTCTAACATTCGAACCCTCACCCTGCAATTGACTCGACTGACTGTCAACCAGAACAATGCAGAAGTGTCCAAAAATCCATTTCAATATGCATTGCCTGCAAGTTGATCAACCAACCCTCGTGCTGGTCATCTAGAGTGTTTGACTGGGCAGTGACCCTGGGACTCACTGCCATCAAAAATTGCATAGAAGATGCAAAACTTTCCCGCTACGCTGACTGAGAAAACTATGTAGACAGGCTGGACAGACATCAAGTGTTCTTCCCTATCTCGCCCATGAATTACACAGTTTTTCCAATCAGTCACCCAGTCAGCCGACTAGATGCTCACCCAGAAAACTACACAGATTTATGAGCAAGCCCATCAACAACGCAATATCCCTCTCAACTTAGAAACTATGCATAAGTGTTCAGTAGGTCAGCCTCCCAACAATTGTGCTTTTTCTGTCTCAGGCAACCCCGTAGCTCGCTGCCAGCTCCCTCCAAAAATTGCACAATTTTTGTTGTCAAGCCTCCTAAAGCCCCACAACCAGCTTCCTCCAAGAATTCGTAGTTTTTTCTCCCAAGGCCTTCTGTTGCCCGAACTGCTTCCCTCCAAAAATTTCACAGATCTTCCCTCCAGTCGATCTGGATCCCGCAAATACTCACTACTAATCCGAATTGTCCAACTCAGTTCCCTAGTGACCTCTGCGCAATTTTCTTGAACAGTGCTCGGAGCTCGCATCCCAGCTTAAAACTTTCCTCACGGAGTTTTGCAGCCTTGTCCTCTCTCCCATTCACCTGCATCCGAAAGCGAATGACCATGCATCATGGTGGACTAGGAGGTTTATGGATTTGATGTCATCTCAGCATGAGTGACTGCAGATACAAGTACATGAATAAACATGACGCGCTGACAGATGGGATGAATAAGGAGAGTACATACAAAAGGACGTGTTTGCGAAAGGATGAACAAATGATCCTTCTAAAGATGTGTTTATAGACAGATGAAGGGACGAACATGCAAATGTGTGTTTGCGAGCGGACGAACAAAATAACATGAAAGGATGTGTTCACAGACAGATGGATGAGAAAAATTGTGAGGAGATATTTTTGTGAATAGACGAACACGTCAAGCATGTCAAAGTACAAGAAAAGAAGCAATGTGTACATGGAACATCAAGCGAACCCAATGACAATCGAGGACTCTGCACACCTTTCCATGCAGAGGTGAAGCTGTGATACACCAAGAGGACATCCATCACTCATAAATTCCACAACTTGACATGCACATTAGTATCAACATGAACATACCAGCACTGTCATGTTGAGACATGTCATCATTCATGTCAGCCACATCACTACTATGGGCCATACTGTTGTCAATCAATGTAATGTAACGTGGAAGTCCAAGAGACCCATTTTTAATATAAAGAGTCATGTAATTTAAAAAGTCATGAAAGTCAAATAGTCATGAGGGAAGTCGAACAATCACAAGGGCCAGTTTCACCCTTGGTTATAAATACCCCCTCATTTGTACATGCAAAGGACTTTTCACCTTGGCTCCTCCCACATAGCCTTGAGAGTCTGTAATATTTTCTTTGAGGAGTGAGTAGTGGCTCCAATGCCCTGCCTATGGGATTAGTGATGTATGGTGTATCGGTGTGTCTTGGAACTTTTGCTTAATTCAAAAGCCTATTAAGAGGCTAACAAGTTTTCAAACGTGTTGTAATTGTTTGTAAGATAAATTTTGAACACTTCTAATACATGTTTCTTTAACCTATTTTTAGCACTTGAATTCATTCAACTATTATAATACATATATTAATGAAAATGTCTTGTATAAGTTGTTAACATTTCCTTGCCCATTTTTGTTACCTCCCCAGACATCAGACAAAACCTTTCATGTAAATTTTTTTATAACGATCATTGCACTCCTACAGATTAACCCGTTGATTGTTGTACATGCAATCTATGCTTGTGTGTTGTGAATCCCACATCCCTATGGATTTAACCTCTAGAAGTTGCGCATGTCTTGTTGTGTTGTGTGTTTCTAACAAAATTGGGGCTTCCTCCCATCCAACTTGAGACGCACTCCCACCCTCTTTGTGTCGTGAAAGAACCTTGACACAAGTAACACTAGCATTCTCCAGGCACGCGAACCTCGTTGTTCGAAGACAAAGAAAACCACTCTCTCATGCTAACAAGCAAGAGCTAAGGAAAAAATTTAAGGTAATGGAAATCAGGTCATCATACTGAATGGGACTCCCACACCAAACGATGTGAGGTCTAGTTGGGACTTCATACCAATGAGATCCCCTGAATGTTGGTGGATCCAACACCGTCAACAGGTCCAAATCTGTTTCCAAAGGTTGAATCCTCCTCTTATCCAACATCACCATATTTTAGCTCCCATTATTTGATTCAAAATGTAAAGGTCCCAAAGACCTAGACCCCCTTCCATTTTATGCTTTGTTAGGTTGGGCCCCAAGACCAATGGCCATTTCTTCAGCTAGTGAGCTCCTTCCCTTAAGAGTTTTTTGAAGATTTCCACCATCGTTTCTCATGAGGTTTTTGGGGCTGTCATCCTCAATAGTTGATAGATCAATATGGATTGGAGAACTTCTTTGAGAAGGAAACTGCAACTAGCAAGATTTAGAAATTTGAAGGCCCAATTACTGAGATTCGATTGGATTTTTTGAAGTAGAGAGTTCCAACATGAGGCTTTTAGGGAAATGAAGGATAAAGGCATACCAAGATTCTTCGAAGGGAGAGAGATGATGCTGAAGCACAGATCCCAAACCAGGAAGGTGTGGATGTTCACTGTGGTGTTGAAAAAGAAGATGTATGATTTATCATTGTTTATCATTTTCCCTAATGCATCCATAAAGACTCCGAGGATATCTTTTATGCGCCTAACTTCATGCAAAGATACATGGAAGAAGAGAATATTTTCATCCAAAAATTATTGGTGTGTGATAGGGAGGTCACTACCCCACAAACTCAGACCATGGATCTATGAAGCCCTAACTTCCAGCTTGACATATTGGCCCAGACCTTTAGCCACTAGGATGAAAAGGAATGGAGTGATAGGATCTCCCTTTCTCATGTCGTTGAAGGGGTTAAAGGTTCTAGTGGGAGAGCCATTGAGAAAAATGCAATACAAATGAGATGTAACCATGGCGAGGACCCAATGGATCCATATGTGATAGAAACCATAAGACTTAAGGATGCTAGTGAGGAAAGCCCAATTTTTCCAGTCATAAGCTTTGGAAAGATCCAGTTTGATCATCATTCCAGGGAATTTATGATGCTTCGGAGAGTGCAGAATGTCCTGGGAAGTAACAAAGACGTCAAGGATCTGGTGACCTTCTACAAAACATGGTTTCTTAGGGGAGATAAGATTTAGGAGAAGAGGCTTGAGGCGTTTGATAATGAAAATGGATATGATTTTGTAGTTGACATTACAAAGTGCGATAGGCCTAAACCCTTGTGGGTCTTGAGACTTATATGTTTTAGGAATTAAATAAATGAGAGTAGAATTTAATCCAGGTCATACCTTTAGGTTGCGATGAGATTCCTCCGCCACCTCCAGGATATTCTGCCCTATGAAGTTCCATGTCAGTTGGTAGAATTTCGTCGTCATGCTGTCTAGACCAAGAGCTTTATTTTTTTCCATTCCTTTGATAACCTCCTCAACTTCTTCCAGCATAACTTCGCTCATAAGGGCGAGGTTCTAATCCCTTGAGATGAGATGAGGGATATTTCAATTGTTTCTTTGAATGACCTCCGACCTATCCCAAGTATGTTCAGAAAGGAGGGATTGGAAGTGGTTAACTACCAGGTCCTCCATTTCCTCATGTTGGACTAGTATATTCACTTCATCAACCTTTAGAGAGTAGATCCTATTATGTTGGTGAAGTTGGATCATGGCTTTGTGGAAGAAACATGTATTGTGCTCTCCTTCAGAACTCCATGTGACTTGGGATTTACGCTTCCATAATATCTCTTCTTGTTTTCGTCTCTCTTCCAGTTAATTAATTATCTGCCCTTCCTCTTCTAATAGGACTTCGGACCTACCCTCATTGATGATCTTCTGTTGAAGTTCCTGCATTTTTTTGGTCAGCTGATGTTGGTCTTTCATGGTTTGACTGAACTATTATTGGTTCAATTTCTTGATCGTTTGCTTGAGCTCCTTTAGGTTCAGTTGGAAGGTATGCATGTAGTTTCTTCTGTGTTCTTCACTTTGTTTCCACCAGCCTTCCACTTCCATCATGAGAGTGGAGTCCCTTAGCCAAAAGGATTCAAATCTGAAGGGGTTATGCTTGGGACCATTTTCAGATCAATCTCCAGCTGGATTGGCCAATTGTCCGATCCCATGCATGGGAGGATCGAAGTCTCAAGGAAAATATCCTAGTTGATCACCTTATCTGAGGTTAGGAACTAGTCCAAACATGATGCAATCTAGTGTGTTCCCCCCCTCTTATTATTCCAGGTGTAGATTGCATTATTCGTTGGTAGGTCCATAAGGTGCAAATCAATGATTAGGTCTCTGAATGCTTCCATGTTTGCCTCCATACGTCATATTCCCCTTTTTTTCTCGTCCAATGACGAGATAATGTTAAAGTCACCTCTTTCTATCCATAGATCTTTTGGATATACTTTCTTCAGTCTTTCGAGGTTTTGAAGAAAAACCCCTTTCTCTCCTGTAATGTGAGACTCATAGACCCCTGATAGAAGAACAAAATATTTGGATCCAATGTGGTGAAATCTTCTTGAAAGGATTCTTGGGAGGCTAACCCAATCCTCGAAAACTATTTACGCAGGGTTCCAAAGGATAGCAAAGCCTCCAACACTACCCCTGGCATCCTAGGCAACTACCTCATACTGTGACTTGAAACTCTTCATAATATCCTTTAGATTTACTTTCGATATTTTAGTTTCTTGGATCACCATGATATTGGGTTTGTCTCTTTTGAACCTGTCCTTCAAATATCTTTATTTGCCTCTACTGTTGAGCCCTTGTACATTTCAGAATGTAATAATCATTTAGGAGGTTTGATAAGTTGGTGGAAGACCACCGAAAGCGACACCACCCTTCCTGAGTTCACCAACATTTTTCCTATATTCGGGTTCTTTCTCCCACGCTTCTTTCCTCATTTTCCATGAGGTCCTTGTTCTGTATGATGGCTTATTTGAGATCCCAGTTGTTGAGGTTGATCTAAAGCTATCATCCCTTGTTTAGCTTTATATTGTTGAAAGGTCTCTTTATGTAATTGTTTATGATCCTCTTATATGAATCATTCATCCAAGTGCCTCCATTCATTCAATAGTCATCACATGGTTTGTTCTTCGATACTTAGATCCTCCTTTTGGCTATATCTCCATGTTAGCATGGTCTATTTGTTGCATAGAGATTTCTTTGTCTTTTGATTCCTATTTTTGCTTTCTCTTCTTATTATTCCCTCCTTTCTACGGAGTTGGGTCAATTTTTGGGCCTTTAAAGGCAGTCTAAGCATTCATGACATCTTCCTCCTCCTTAAGGATGTCGTATCTATTATTGTTCCACAGGTATTTTCTCGGTGTCAGTTGAGGAAAGGTTTATGAGTTCTTCTGATTCCATTTTTTCCTTTGAACTTCCTGAAAACCCTCTGTATCCTCTCGTGGTTTGGCTTGGCCATTGGCATTAAGAATCCCTTGGGGTTCAAACTGGTTTAACAGGAATGCACGAAACAAATTCCCATACTCATGGCACCTTCAACATTTGGATGGAATATGCTCATAGTCAAGGGGCTGCTACCAAACCTCCTTATAATAATCTAGCTCAATGAATTTAGGAAGACGCTCTGTTATATTCATGTAAACACTTATCCTAGCGTAGGAGGTGTACCTGCCCCGTTGCGTGGAGTATTCAACCTTGACAAAGCTTCCAATTGAGTTCCTATTTCCTTCGAGGATGTTTGGGTCCTAGAAGTCTATTAGTAGGGCAAAAAAGCTAACTCATACCGACAGTGCCAAGAATTCTCTTGGTCAGGGTTGTAGCACTCTTTCGAGTGTTGCATGAAGAGACGCCCATTGTTGAAGAAGAAAGATTTGTTTTCAAAAACCCTTTCCTTATCCTATAGACTAGTGAAAATTACTGTAAAGAAACCTCTAGCCCCTATCTTCAGATCTATATGGCCTTTTGGTTGCCATTTGTATTGAATCCACTTTACCAAGTCCTTAATTTACCAAGCCCTGATGAATTTACAGATTAATGCATGGTCCTTCATGTACTTCCTATAGGTCCCTAGTTTTTTTCTGGGTATTACAAATCTTGGTTTTTTTGACCGCCCGCAGTAGGCATTGACCTCGCATGTGAGCTTGCTGTTGGACACCGAGAATTGGAGGAATTTTCGTATTTCTATTCTATTTCCGAGCATTCATCGTGCTTTGAGTACTTGTTTCTCTAGTCGCAATATTTTGGTAGGAGGAGATCTCTCCCCTCCTAGAAGGTGTAATCGTTGCTTCTGTCAGTGTGTTAGGTTGTATCATGTGTAGGTGAGAAGGAGCAGTGGCCCCGACATGATTCAGTTGCAGGGACATCAGTGTTTTCCTTCAAAAACCCTATCATTGAGTGCATGAGAGCAGACATTCCCACTCCATATTCCCACTCCATGAAAGAGTAAGACTTGGATTCAAAAAATAATAATGTCCACTCCATGAAAGAGTAAGACTTGGATTAAAAAAAAAATACCATGAAGTTATTTTTATTTTATTTTATTTTGACTAGCAAAAATGTTTTCAGGTTATTATTTTTATTTTTATGTAATAAGAACACCATGAGAAAAAATACGGGTTTTCAATACATACAACCAAGAAACCATGAATGGTAAATTAAGTATTCTACCTCTATTTTATTTTAATTATTAATTCTATTTTTATTTTATATACATTTTATATAAGAAAAAAATGTGTAAAACCATGCATTGTGAAAACGTACAACCAAGAAACCATGAATAATAAATTGACTATTTTACTTCTAGATCTTAGGCTTTTGTGATCCATAATTTTAATGAAATTGTCTTTCAAATTAATCACATCATGAAGATTTGGTCGACTTTTCACATTAGATGGTTCGAAATGTCCACCAAATCATCATGATGTGATTATTCCAAAAGACATTCTCATTAATATTTTACTTCTATTTTATTTTAAATATGAATTTCATTTTTTCTTTTATTTTATTTATTTATTTATGTAATTTGACCCACTCAAAGAGTGCCTCTAAGTGCAACGAGCCTAGATCTCGTGGGTGCAATACCATGGATTCTCATAAACTTGTAGCCCAAAAACAACCAATAACTTGATTAAGTCAAGTTTACTTTAAATACTCTTGTAATATATTCTTGTGCTGGGGTGCCCACTGCCTACTACTAGAAATGTTCTCAACTACCACATAACCCTATTAGCTATGGATTGCAATCAGCTATGTTCTAAACTACTATAAAATGTTGCAATCATACTAGGACAGGAGCCATCTATAACTCTAGTCACGTCATCATTGCAAACATTGTGAAGTTCAAGGATACATATATCGGATTGATACAAATTGAAATATTATGAAATATAAGAACATGAAATATGCTAAATAGAAATAACACCTAATGGTGCATTCCATTGTGTAGGGATAGGGAAATCCATCAACCCTTCATGTGTGTTCCTATTTATGCAAAATGTTTCACAAAATCCCGGGCCAACTTAATATTGGAAAGTCTAACCAATTATATCTCGAGTCCACACTAATGTTAAACGTTACGAATATAAAAATAAAAATATACAACTTGAGATCTAGGGAGCTGAAGATTGGTGTTACAATACTTCCAAAACTAGTATGCCAATTTATGTTCCATTAAAACATATCAACAGAGATTCCATTTCCATTTAAAAAAATGGCATTCAAAAAAGTTTCTTTCGATGATGAAAACAAAAGTCTTACAAGGTCATAGGATGGAAGCTAAACAAACCCCATGGACATCAGATGGTTCTTCACTCATTTCCTATGGTTGCAGTACCCGAGAGATTTCTTCAACTAGTCATTAGTGAGATGAGACTATAATCAACATGCTCCCAAAAATAATGCAAATTTCGTTCTCGTCACCATTAATACAACGCTCATTTAGAACCAAAAAAAACCAATAAATTCATTCACTGAATGCTATTGCTCCCAAATATGAAACTCGACCTCTTATATTCTCACATCCCAAAGTGGCATATTTCATCAAATTGAGTTCATCAAACTTGAATCTTCTATTGGGATATACTAAAATTTAGAGTCAAATGCAATAAAATTTTTGGAGAACGAATGGAATGCTATAGATTTTTTTTTGTTTAAGGTGTATATTTGGTTGATGTGTGTCCAACATAGTGTGAGGATGGTTGGAATTTGGATTTATCTTTACCTGTCATACTAATTTTTTAGATTTTTTAGATTTTTTATGTTTTGTGTCAAGAAATGTTATGTTTAAAATTTCTCCCATCAAGAATGATGTTTAACCCTTCACTAATAAAGGCATAATTTGGAACTGCATCCATTGGTCTTTGAGAAAAAGTGCATAGGATTTGGATGGCAATCTGCATTGAAGTGCCTCCATGGAGAGGCTTGCCATTGTGGCCTATTCGGTCTCTTTCTCTTGAAATTTCTTACTCAACCATGTGTTTTCTACTTGCAATTGTGTTCCTATAGATATTTATGTGCTTCTTGTAGCTTCCTACAGTTCTTGTGGCTGCTTACTGTAGCCTCCTCTTGTAGGAATGACATAGTACGGTTCGATTCTCTTGATATCTTCCCAAGCTCTTTCTTACATTAAAATATTTCAAAATGAGAGAAGATGGAAGAAAGTTTGAGATTTGGTACATTATATTCATATTGTGGTCAAGGCTCAGAGCGTTGTGATGACTCATAGTAGTACGATTTTTCCTCATTTGGACGGTTGGCCCACTTGGAGTGATCATTCCCTCATCCCTCGTAGTCAACACCCACTCCCTCTTAACTGATTTATATTGATGTGACACTCCTACATTGCATGATGACTAATAGATTACTTTTCATTCACCAGATGAGGCTGGCCAAGTTAATTGGCCACCTCCAGCTTATAAAATACCTTACCTTGACATTCATAAATTTTTCATTATTTTACACCTAGGGAGGAAATTATAGGTTACCATACATGTGCCTACCTTGTGATCAATTGATGCATCCTGGAGTGTTGAACCTCTGGGCTACTGCTCAGGGAGTTATCTTGTTGTCTTCTTGCTCGTGTGTATACTTTCTTTGCTTTGTGTATTTGACTATTGGTGTTCATGTGTGTAGGTGCTTTGTTGATATCTGACGTGTTGCTTCTGTTGCTATATAGTCTTTCTTGGAATGGCAGGGTGCTTCAAATTGATGGTATCATCCCCTTAACTTGATGGGAATAAAAACTAGGTTTCATGCTTATTGTAGTAGTGGCATAGGCTGCGACAGGAAATCCCGTAGCAACCCTTTTTTCTTCCTTTTCAAGGGCTTTCACTTCAGGGGAGTGATGAGAAATATTGTAGGTTTGTAGGATGATGTTAGAGCCCTTGTGGGGTGTTGAAGGGCTTTGGAAATGGAGGAAATTTCCACTGTGTTTTTTTGAAAAAACAAATTGAATGAGGAAAAGCTTAGGGTTAGTTTTGAGGGAGAGTGATTTTTGTGAATTAGGGATGCATGGAGGATGGGTGAGTGGTTGGATCAAGCTGTCATGACTCTGATTATCCTAGGACATGCCATGTATGATGATTTCCCCAATCAGGTCCTTTTCCTGTATAATTTTAGGACATCCTATAGTGCTAAATGATCTTCCAATAGTAGTTACAAGATATCCTGTAGCAATCCAGAGAGGGCTTGAAAATGGGATTTAGAGCCCCGAGGATGGGTGAGAGTGGTGAGTACATGGTTTCCATTGGTAGTATGGAGTGGATGGAGAAAAAATTGAATGGAAATTGAGTATGATGTCACGGGAGTTCTACAATTTGCCACTGTCCTCAAAACCTGCAAAATGACAAAAATTATTAATGGAAAGGTTGTAGATCCCTATCATGGCATTCCTCTTTGTTTTTTTCTTATTTTTATTATTTTCTCTCTTTTTTTTTCTTTTTTTTTTCTTAGGGACATGCAACCTTCCTCAAGAGAGGTTTTCAATTTGCCTGTCTTCCATGGGTGCCTCAAGGGAGGTTTTCACCCAGGGATCTTTTATTTTTATTTTCTTTTTTCATTCTTGGGTTGCTTAAGGAAGGTTTTCAAACCAAGAGTTGGCCTTATATGCCTCATGGAGGTTTTCATCTAGGCCTATTATTGTTTTTTTCCTTTTTTTTCACAAATCAAAACATTATGTAGGAATGTTGTGACTTGGAATCTAGGACACTTCCAATCACAATGACCTTTTTATTGATGGTGTTGATGAAATTTTCCCTAGAAAAAGGCTTTTTGTAAACCTTCAATCTATATCCATTAACAAGCAAGTAAATCCATTCTTCATCAACGGTCTTGATTTGAATAGCTTCATTTTCATGGCATTTCTCTATCAGGTATGGGCCTAATCACCTTGTCATCAATTTTCCTTTGAATTCCTTGAACCTAGAGTCATATAGCAGAGCCCAATCCTCTTCTTGAAAAACCTTGTACTTGATGTTCCTATCATGCTAGACCTTCCTCTACAATTGTATAACTTTAGTGTGTAGGAGGGCCTGCATCCTAAATTCATAGAAGCCATTTAACTATAGAAGCCTCTCTTGTTGTGCCTATGTAACATTTAAATCCAATTGCGTTGCCACTCTCAAAGAATTGTACTCAAACTCAATGGAGAGTAGAACCCTCTTTCCATAGACCAAGTCATAAGGAGTGAAACCAGTAGATGTCTTCCAAGTTTTTTTATAGGCCCAAGTGGCCTCCATTAATTTGTCTTCCCAATTACTTATGTTGCTGCTCACAACCTCGGTGAGAATTCCTTCTAGTGCTCTATTGGTGACCTCCACTTGTCCATTAGCCTGAGGATGATAGGCATTAGATTTTATGTGCTTGATATGATGTTTCCTTAACAAATTCACGATCATCTATGATGTGAATTGAGCTCCGTAATTGATGACTATCTCTCTAGGGTACCAAAATTTGTAGAACACGTTCTCCCTTAATAACTCAACCATTTTATCCTTTATTTCTACCTCGACGGCCTTTGTTTCAACCCACTTTTTCAAATAATCATTTCATACAATTATGTATTTTTTCTGCCCTGATGGTGGATTAATTGGCCCAATGATATCCATGCCCAACTTTTCAAATGGATCTAAAGCCACCTAAGTTTGTAAGGGAATTTCATCCTTAGGAGTAGGTTTCCCCATCCTCTGGCACTGATCACATCAACTGGTGTATCTTCTTGCATCTTGGTGGAGAGTGGGTCAGTAGTAGCTAGCTTGTAGAACCTTCAAAGTTTTCATCTTGGCATTAAAGTGACCTCCACAAGGCCATCATGATAGGCTAAGAGGATGTCAAAGAATTCATCTTCCCTAACACATCCCCTGAATATTTGATCTGGTCCCAACTTGAAGAGATTTCCCCCAACCCAAGTAAAAGGGGCACTCTTCCTTGAAATTCTTCTCTTTTCCATGAATGAAAGATTTAGATGGAATTATGTAGCAACTAGGTAGTGGGATATGTTAGAAAACTGTGGAGAGAAAACTGAAATAGCAAATAAGTTCTCATCAGGTAGCTGATCATCAACCATCCCTTCCTCACCTGCAGGCAAAGAAAGTCTAGACAAAAAATATGTAATTACATTTTCTTTACCTTGATTATCAATGATAGTTAAATCAAACTATTGTAATAGAAGGAACCATCTAATAATTCTAGCGTTCACATTAGGCTTGTTCATTAAGTACTTGATAACTAAATGGTTAGTATGCACAAAGGTTTGATATCCAATGATGGAGTGTCTAAATTTGTTGAAGGGGTGGACAACAACTAGGAGTTCCTTCTTAGTTACAATGTAATTCAATTAAGCCTTAAATATATTTTTGCTAATTAAGTAAATGGCATAAAGAATTTTTTCATCTATCTGGCCTAGAGATGCTCCTACAACTTTGTCAAATGCATCAACATGGATGTGGAAAGGAAGAGCCCAATTTGAGCCTCTAAGTATGGGTGAAGTAGTTAATTTATCTATCAAAATTTCTATGGCCTCTTGGCACCTATTTGACCAACAAAATTAAGAGTCCTCGACCATCAATCAAAACAATGGTGAGGCTACTTTGCTGAAGTCTTTGATAAACCTCCTATAATATCCAACTAAGCCCAAGAAGCTCCTAACATCCCTCTTATTTTGAGGAGTGGGGACCTTTTTCATGATGGGAATTTTGTTTGGGTCCACTTGTATTCCCTTGTGAGATATTTAAGGGCAAAGGAAAGTACTGGAATTCACCAATAATTCACACTTTTAAGGACTAAGTGAGAGTTTCATTTCAATGCACTTATTTAGGACTTTCTCCATGTTAGAGAGAGACTCCAGGAAGTCACACCCATAGGGAGTGAAATCATCCGTGTAGATCTCTACAGAGTCATGGACTAGCTCAGCAGAGATGCTCAGAGCTTCCCTTTGAAAAGTGGCAGGAACATTACATAATCTGAAAGGAAGGAACCTATAAGCAAAGGTACCCCACGAACAAGTGAATGCAGTCTTATCTTGGTCCTCTGGGCTCATCTAGATCTAATTGTAACCATTGAATCCATCCAGGAAAGAGGAGAAATTATTCCTTGCAAGACCATCCAAGACCTGATCAATGAAAGGTGAAGGGAAATGGTATTTTTTAGTGCCTTTGATCAGCTCTCTATAATCCACACAGATCCTCCACTTTCCATTTTTCTTTGGGACCAAAACTAGAGGGGACACCCACTCACTATCTAAGATGGTGTTAATGAACCATGCATCCAACAACTTTTGGAACTATTCCTTTACTATGTCTTTGAGGGATGGGTTCATCCTCCTATTAGGTTGGTGCACTAGTTTTCATCCTTCATTGATGTAGATGCGATGAGTACACATCAAAGGATGCACTCCCTTCATTTCTTTACAGCTCCAAGCAAAGGGATCTAAGTGTTCTCTCAACATGTTACACAACTTCTCTTCTTGGTTGGCTGAGAGAGAGGGGTAGATCTTCAAGGTTTTAGATGGACCAAATTCTACAAATTTGACATGTGAAGAACTTGGGTCCACTAGGCATAACTCAGTCCAAGGATTCCCCTTAGGTTCCTTCACAAGCTCATCTAGAGGCATGGTATTGGGGTGTTGGTTCTGGAGTATTTGGTCATTGGGGTCATCTTCATAAGGATTCCCCCCTCCTATAATAACATATAGGGTACATATTGGATGGGATGTTGTATGATAAACTTCATCTTTCTCCTCCTCTTCCAACCATAGGGGTAAGTCATGATCTAAGGATGGTTGAGTAGGAGGGCACAATACCAACTGTTTGGAAAAATGCCCATTCTTAATGGCCATGTTTCGAGCTTTGTGACTTATGTAACCATCAACAGTGGCTAGCCAGGGTATTCCAAGGATGAGAGGATATCCATTGAGTTTAGTCCTGGAATGGAGAACAAGGAAGTCAGTAGCATACTCCCAGGAATCAATAGAGACCATTGCATCTTCAAAAAATTCCTCAGGAGCCACCATGGACCTATCTGGAAGTTGCATAACTATTGAGGTCTTTCTCAAAAATCCTTGGAGGTTTAGTTTGAGCATGGTTTCCTTAGTCATCACATTGAAGTCCCAAGATCAATCAAGGTGTGAGGGACAATGATGCCATCAATGTGCACATCTACCACAAAATTTCTAAGGTCTAGATACTTTAGGAAAATTACTCTCCCCAACATTAGATCAAACAATTGACCAGTGACATTGATGGTAGGGGTGTCTTTCTTTCTCCTCCCAGGATGTTTTAAGAATTTCTCTTTTATAAGCTTATTATAGATGGGAACATCTTTGATAGATTGGTGGAGTGGGATTTTAACACACAAGTTTTTCAAATCTCCCAGAAGTTTAGTTCCTTCTGGGGTGTACAGATTAGGATGGATCGATCTTCCAAGGAAAGGAGGTGGATTTACTTTAGGGATACTCTCTTACTTTTCATCTTCAAGCTCCTTGGGTGGAGATGGTGGTTGGTTATTTGGTATCACCAGTCTAGACCTGAGATTAATTTATGGGATCTCCACAACATAGGTAGGTAAGATGTCTCTCCACTATAGACCTATTGTGCCTTCTTGTTGTCCGAGTTTGTATTTGGTTGAGAAGGCATTTGAGGTTTCTTAGGTGGAGGAGGATGAATGAGTTGTGGTTGATATGGAGGTGGAGGCAAAAAAGAAGGAGGTTGGTTGAATTTAGTCCTTCAACCTTGTGATGTGGTATTCCACTAAGGATGTGTAGAAGCATATGGATAAAATGGTTGATTGGCAGGCTGGGAAAGACACTGAGGTGCATAAGACCAAGGAAAAGGTGTGGACCATGAAGGATGAGTAGGAGAATACCAAGGGGGCAACAGTGCATTCTTATTGGGATGGTAATAGGAATAGGATTCACCTTGCATGCCTTTGCAGTATGACCGAGGTCCTTTAAGCCTCCTTTGAATGATGGAGTTGTTCAGCCTCACCTTCTCCCCCTTGGTATGTAGATTTAAATCCAGCCAAATAAGGAAACTTATCTATGGAATGGTTTTCCTCATAAACTGAGAATACCTCTATAACATTTAATGGACATTCATTTTTGCAGTGTGTTCTAGTGCATTTAGGGAAAATGATAGCTAAGGCTAGATTTTCTTCCTCTTATTCCATCTTGATCTACATGGTGTCCATTTCTAGAGAAAAGGTGTGTATAATTTTGCTTTTAAATTCCTCAAACATGTTTCCCATTTCATTCTTAATAGATGTGATGGAGGAAGAGGAACTGGCCAAAGCTTGATTAGACCTACCCTTCTTCCTAGCAACCCTAGAATGGTTTTTGAATACATTCTTGATGTTGTCATAGAGTAGCTAATAAATGTCTCCCCCAGACAACATGTTTAGAGTTTCCAGTATGTCCTCCCTTATTCCTCTAAGAAGGACTAAATTGAGTGACTCAGGGTCAAGGGTGCATCTGGTCCTTTTACGACTGAGATGGAACATTTCCTTAAAGTCTTCGAGGGATTCATCTAGTCCAAGAGTAATTCTAAATATTTTCTCTTTGGTGCCTTTGGACGTACAATAGTCCCTGTACTTGTTGTTAGAGGATTGTTGCATTTGAGCCTAGGTAGTGATGTTATCCCTAGGTAGACCCAGGAACAAGCGTAAGGTTGCATCCTTAAGGGTGGATGGGAACAAATTCAACAAAATTAAAGACCAACAAACTTAATCATTAGAGGTATAATCATAGCTTCTAAAGACAAGAACAAACTTAAACAAAAAAGTATTAGGGTCCTCTAAGGTTAAGCCATGGAAGTGAGGAAGGGCATAAGGGCTTATATTTTTCATCTTATCATTTCCATCAGTCTCTCTTATGGGAAAATAACCCTCATTTATGTTTTCAGCCATGGTGTAGTGTTGTACCAGCTACAACCACCATCCAAAATTTTTCCTTAGCTTTGTTTTAGAGCCTCCGTACCAACCATCCTTAGCAACATGTCTTACCTTGTCAAGTACAAAAGCTTTAGTGGTTTTCTAGTAGATTACCAGCCTGTGCATGATAGCTTGTTGCATTCCCCTAACAGGTTGTTGCTTCAGACTTGGTCAAGTTGCAAGCTGAGTAGCTCCCTCAAGAAATTGCACAATTCTGGAGGGGAACTAGCCTCCCCTCCCAAAATTGCGCAATCCTGACTAGCAGCCTGCTGGGCTATAGAATTGCATAATCCTACCTATCAGCCTTCACTGGAAAAACTGTGTAATTTGTCCCAACCAGGCTGCTCAACCCAAAAGTTGTGCAATTCTGGGCAGCAGTCAGTTGCTCAGCCTAGAAATTGTGCAATCCTTCTGGGCAGCCAACCCATCTCCATCCCATAAATGCCCAATTTTCCCCTCAATTGAGTAGGCTTTTGCATGTACCATTGGGTTGAATGGTTCGACCTCAGAGTAAGAAAACTTGACTTGCATGCATGGGCTGTTTTTCCCTAAAAAAGAAAAAGAAACATGCAGAAAGCATCCCCAAAATTTAGGGAGCTATTTTTAGGAGCTGGAGGTTACATGCAAAGATCATTTAGAATCTTTCCTTCAAGTGTCACTTTTTCCTATATTTGTGGCATGCACGTCATGAGCCTCAAACTTATTTATTCGATGCTTTAGAGCTCACTTATTCACATTGATCTTGGAGCTCTGACATCTCACAACACCTCCAAGAGTCTTCAACACATCAAGCTCAACTATTTTCGGGTAAGTCTACTTAGCTTGTCTCTTGCAGCATTTCTGTTGCTTTTTGTGTTTTGAATTGTGTGAGTGTTTCTTGCTTGATTTCTATGAATGCTTGGTCTTATTTACATTGATACTAGCTTGTACTAGCACTGTTTCAGTTTTCATTAGCATCTCACTATTGTCACATGCATGAAATTGTTTTGCACGAATAGTTGCTGATTCCGTGTCTCGCTTCACACACGTGCATGTTGTTCCATTTTTTGAATCTTTCATTCACTATTTGCATGCATGATCATTTAGTCTTGTTTACACTCAGTATCGCCATGCATTCACATTCACATTTTCTTTCAGTTTACCGTTAGCGGGTCTGGGCAGCATTGGCCCGAACTTTGCCTCACCAAGATAGAATTGCGTAATCCTGAGAGGGAAGGCTCTATCTTCCTCTCAGAAAATCTAAGTGACAGTGACTGCTAGCCCAAAAAATTGCACAATGGAGTCACTGGGTCTACAACCATTGCCCACTGGAATTGTGCATTGTGAAATCCTAGCTGTCGGAAGGCTAGTCTGGATTGTGCATTGCCCAATTCTAGCAGCTAGCCAACCTCGTAGTAGCCCAGATTATGTTTTCTACAGTTTTGGTATCCAGTCTCCTAGCCTCTTGGAAAAAATTACGCAATCATTGCTAGTTAATCCCCAAGTATGTTGAATGTTGTTCCTCAAATTTTCTTTGGTTTTAGCTGACAGATTTCTTGCCACGCATTTCACTGTGTCTCCAGACCTAGCAGGTGTTCATCTACCTCTCAGTAGTTCAGGATCAATGGCCTCTAAGAGAGCAGGTTCAAGGGATGCTGACAAAAGTGCAACTGGAGCATCAGTTGAGCAAGTGTCCATAATTCTGCCAATGTATGAAGATACCAAGTTGATTGTAGACAAGGACATAAAGCTGAAATGGCAAGAGATCAATGATGCTTTTGCAGGAACATTTGGGGAAGACCTTGAAGACCACCAAGTATATGTGAACATTCACGAGTCTGACTTGTACCAAATTGCATACAGATATCCCATGCTCCCATGTGTGTGCATGATACATTGGATCGTCTCGCACACTAATCCAGAGACGATGACATTGAGAAGTGTTAGTGGGACAAAGATTTCTACCTTCATGGAATAGGATTATGAATAGGCCTGTGATCACCATGGAGAATCCCTTCACCATACCCAGCAATAATTCCAACTCCAAAGATATCTTGAAGAACTGGGTGAAGGAGTTGTCCCAATTCAAGATGACACCCAACCAGGTCTACAAGACAAAGATACCACAGAAGGCATATCAATACTTGGTCATCTTTTCATGTCATCTGTATGGCCAAGAAAGCACGGAAACCTTCCCACAAAGTTGGGTGATTGCGTTGGACCAATTGGCTAGAGAAGGAAAAACATGCAACTGGTCCAACATGTTGTCTCACCAGCTAAAGGAACAAGTAACAAGAGCTCAACAACCACCCAAAGGTTAGCAAACAGAAATATACATGTTTGCTTACATCTCGGATGAAATCTATTCCTGTCAGGAGTTCCCGGGCTTGAAGTGGGCATGGACATCAGTGGAGATCTCTGTGAACACTTATTTTAAGATGTTTTATGAGTACAACTTCAGAGAAGTTATTGCATAGCTATCCAATCATTTTGTCACCCCTGTGTACAAGATGATATTTGAACAGGATCCACCCTACATGTCGAAGGAAACAATGGAGAAAATGATGGATATAGAAGATTGGTATGCCTCACCATCCAACACCTTCATATGGATGTCCAGTGTGGAGAAACCTTTGCATGTTCTGCTAAAGTTTTCCTTGGGAAAACTCGTCATGCAGGAAGTATCATATCACATCTCGACAGGATTATCAGCTAGGCTACATTGGAAGAAGAATTCACCTTGCGGATGTCAAAGTAGAAGAGATGAAGAAATATCCATTTGACACCTGAAGTTAAATATCCTTTCGAAACCCGAAGTTACAACCCATATGACCTGCATTGTCTTGTGAAAGACCACTACATGAGAGTACAGTTTACTTGGATCCACGGGGCACGTCATTGATCAGAGGAAGACCCAAGGAGATATTGTCACAGCTTCTCCAGACCCAATGAACTGGTCACCCTCACTGTGGAATCGTTAGTGAAGCAGCATCCCAAAGAGCACCAACTAAAGCATCAATAAAGGTAGACATACTAGAGTGTGACAAGGGAAACAAGAAGATTGTTGACAGCATGGAGGAGGAACAAAGTTGCAAGTTCTAAGCAGACCCACTTGTGTAGAAAGTATCTTTGGAAATAGAGGTGAAGAGGCAACAACGTAATAAGAGGAACACGCAAAGGTAGAGAGAAAAACGAAGAATGGAGGAAACAGAGAAGGAGTTGCATGAGTTGAAGGAGAAAATCTAGGAAGAAAAGGAGCTGCGCAGACATGGGAAGGAAGTGTAGTAGGAACAGGTACAATAGGGGGTAAAACATGTACAGACAGATGAAACTCTATGCGTATAGGTAGTAGACTCATCAGAACAACTGGCATCAGGCAGATAGGGTGAAAAATCACATGAGCAGGTCTTTTGTTAGGAGATAGAGCAAGCACTTGAACATATGGATACAGATATGGAGCAATAGGAGTTAGAGAAAGATATCGACCTCATTCCCCACCACCAAGAGGTCGACCCACCTGGTTCACCACATCCAGATGAGGAGCAAGTCCCAAGAAACCAAGGAGACACTGAAATCCTTGGATACAATCTGGAGGGAGAGATGCACAACATCTCATTCGATGAGTCCCAGCATAGAGTTGTGAAATATCGCAGAGTGTCGACTCTGGATGATCACTCATCTCCTACGCAATTTGAGGAACAAGTGATCATGTCTAGCATGGGAAAGCATTCAACAACATTGGCCAATGCTACTAGAGCATATGCTGAAGCCACTATCTCGAGTATTCGCTTCTTTATTTCTGAGAACGAGCGAATGACTATGGAGTTAAAGACGACCAAGCAGGGAGGAGAATTGTTTGCAGCAATCGCCCGAGTAGAGTTGAAGAAGGAAATACTAGATGAAGTATTGTCCCTTGACACAGTCATGCGGGTGCTGTATTATGAGATTGGTATCGTGCATAAGGCAGTTTTCCATCTCAATGGTTGGTAGCAACGATGCACTAGAAGAAAATGTATCTTGTCGACCATGCATACTATTTTTGATTACATGAAAACATGGACAATGAGATACAAGGGAGCCCCGCTAAACTTTCCTAATATGATGAAGCCAAGAGCAGTCGAGATGAAGGCACGCATTTGGAGTTAGATCCAGAACTATGAAGATCTCCCGCAGCTCATCACTAGTCTACAGGCTTCACATGCATGAGTATTCAAGAGTATGGATGTTGTTATGCATGCTGATACGATCCCATCTTTTGGGACACTCACCCAGGCAAAGACAAAGGCACAGGTCTGATTGGAGCTTGACTCGTACTTTGACGAGTTGATGCGCATAGCCACCAACCCAGAATTGGCGATCAGTGCAGACACCATTCACAAGTATGTTGTTGGTCTGGCCGCACTCAAGACAATGATGTACATGCTATCAGACGAATTGGATAGAGGATCCCGAGAAGTGTACCCAAATGTTATGGAGGTAAGAGTTCGTTTCCAGAAAGATTTCATCTTAGAGTACATGGACACCATCACAGAATACCGAGCTTGGCATCAATTCACTACTTTCATCCACCATGAGGATGTCGAAGAGATGGTATTCCAACAATTGTCTAAGTCATAGTGATTTCTTGAATGGCTTTCTCAAGCCTATCTTGTCTCACATGGGTACATGTGTAGATTATATATAATGTCTTTTCAAGTGTAAGTTCAAGTGTCAATAGTTGGATGTAACAATCATAGAGTAGATGAAGAGTCATGAGAGTAGTTGAACTGGAACAAAGGGGAATGTCAAGGGCCACCCCACCCTTTGCTATACATAGTCCCTCATAACTCATTATACAGGCTTTTGGTCAACCAAGCTTCTAATAGGAGTATCTTAGAGAAAGCTTGGACAATATTGTAATGAGCCTTGGATTCTCCATTGTACAGAGCTTGTATATCTCTTTGGAGGAGCAAGCAGTTGTGGCTGTAACATTCCACTATCAGAACTAGTGGTTGGACATGGATGTATTGTATGACTGGAACTTACACCTCTTAATACAACAAAGCCAACACGTTTCATGCATATGTCGTATTGTATTCCAGCTATCTTGTTTAATCTAAATGATATATGTATTTGTTTCCTTATGCATGCATGTATAGACTATCTTGTATAAGTATGTATGAATCTTACTGAAATGTGTTGATTGGTTTAACCATCACTTTGGATTGCTTACTACCTTGCTTCCCAAGTGGTGATGCATCTTCGCTTGTGTGTTCCCTTCCAAGCCGTGTACTATTACAGGTTTCCAAGTGGCGCACTCACCTCACTTTCCATGTGTTAGAACCATTCATTCACCTTCCTTGACTCGCCGCAACAGTCACACCCTTGCTACTAACAGGGACATCTTGCTTGCCTCTGTGCGAAACCATAGTCAAGGTGATATTGTATGACCCATTGCTGGGACTCCTACACAAGACGGTCTGAGGTCTAATTCGGAATTCTTACCGGGGAAATCCATTGACATGTTGGAAGGTCCAGCACCATCAAAATTTCTAGCGCTAGAAGGAGGGCTAGATGACAAGATGTGTTCTCTCATCTTTTTTTGAACCTCTTCACACCTATCATGGAGTCTTGCACACTCAACCCTCCATGATGTTTTTTGCATGCTAAACCTCTCAAAATCATAAGGGAGTTTTTTTATCTCTTTTCTAAATACATGTATGATGGTGAAGGCGAAGTTCTCTGGCCTATGTTCTTACATAACTTCCTTGCCATGTTTGATGAGGAAGATGGATGTTTTGAAGAATAGGCCAGACTACTACTTGCATACACACTTCGTGAATCGCCACGATGATGGTGCTACAACCTACTGGCTAATAGCATGCACTCACTTGAGCATTTCTGTGATGTCATTGAAGATACTTTCCATCATTTTGATCCATGATATCTTGACAAAAAAATGTTACAAAAACGGAAGGCTCCGCATGAATCACCTATGTATTTTTGCTAGCGCTTTCGTGATTTGCAGTTTCAAGCTCCGAAAAGGCCAATGAAATTTACTTATCTTTGGGATGGATTTGAGTACTATCTTAAAAAATTAGTATTTCCCAAGAAGAAGTTTTAGCCCAATCCTTGCTCAGCATACATCAGTGATGGATCTGCGCAATCACAGATGGAAATGGTCACTATCACAAGTGATTGTTCATTGTCCCCTCATCAAATAGTTCCACCACTGCAGAGTGATTGCAGGAGAATAGGCACACACATTTGTTCAACTGTCACAACTTCCCAACATCACTTCACTTAATTTTCGTGTAGATTTGGTTGAGTCCATTGAGTTGTCATATGCATTTTGTACAACAACCTCCATCTTCATACTCAGATGATCCTCTAGATGATACTGTCTTTTGTTCTTCCACTCCCGACTCTACATTTGTTGTGAACGAGGATCAATTCATTGATAGAGTTGGTGTTGAACAACCAACATGCATTGCCATTCATGAAGAATATGACATGGAGCTTGAACATCAACACTCGGTGAAGGATGACTCCCTTTTGTCCGAGCCCCCTCTGTTCTTTCTTGACATCTTTGGTGAACCTGCCACTGATGATTTCACATCTGTATCTTCATCTACATATGCACCCATTTTTGATCACTCGCAAGACTCAACAGATGTGAGTCCATCATTTGACAACGGTGAGGATAGATTATTCACTGAAAATCCACTTGACGTTTCATCTGCCTTTTCTAGAAACATAGAGGATGAATTTGTCCACTTCTCATCTACCCCTCTATTTCGTTTATCATATCATGAGGATGCCAATGAAATCATTTATTTTTATGGTCATAGTTTTCGTGATCCATTTACTCCCATATTCGATCACGATGATGATTCTAATGCAATTGATTTTTAGAAGCCACCTATTTATGATGATCTATCTAAAAACGATGTCAAAATCCCACAGGCTGTCAAGGCAATTCAACCCGAGCTGATGGTTATGTCAAGCCCTCACTCTCCTGAGGTTGGTTTCACTTCTGATCAGGAAATTTTTTAATCGCCCAAGGCTCCTCATCACTCATCTGTATGCATTGAAGATCCATCTCACACACAGATCATATTTCCTCCACTTGAACAACACGATCCCATTTCTCACGCATTGGAGGAATCCTACATTGGAAGCACACATTTATGATGCAAGGGGTCTTTGTTTATTTTGTTTGCTTGCATGTCACAGTCAAGAGTATGCTTATGCTTTGCAGCTGCACATAGTGTCGCACAACACTGTGATAAGTCCACAGACTGCATGTCATGTACTTACATTAACTTGTGTTTTGTGGACACATTTAAACATGGAGTGTGTTTGTGTTCATTGTTATATCTTTCTTGTTTGTTGGTTTGCACAATCGGGTTGCTCACGGACCATGCCTTCACCAACATGGGTCAACCAATGCGCTGGTGGCTGCATTGGAAGAATCACTTAACGTGATCAGGCCCATGCACCATTAGCTTAGGAGTAGGAGTAGTGTTTCCTCTCATGCTTGTTTGCTTACTTACTTTGCATGTTTGTCTATCTACTTCCTTGTTTTCTCACTCGCTTTGCTTTCTCATTTACTGCTGCTTTTGCTTTGTTTTTTTTTTTTGCTTGTTTTTGTTTGTAAGTTAGTTTCATATGAAACTGTGCACGACTGTTGAAACAAGCTGGGTAAAGTACAAGAGGTCTTATGCAGCTATCACTACTTGGTTATTTGTCATATTTCCTCTGTATGGATAATTTGTTACTTTCAATCCCTAATACGTCGATGGAAAATATGCATTGTTTGAAGTGAACCTTGGTGAAAACACAACACTTGTGTGTTAACTAGTGTCACTTACTCTAGTCGGTTGTTTTTGGGTTAACCCTTGGCATCCTAGTCAAGTAGAGTAAGGTTAGGGGGAAAACCTTAAGAGGCACGTCAGAGGTATATAATAAATTACTTATCTGAAGGAACAACCTCTTTTGCTCCCAATAAGTCACGATCCCTCTTCCGCCTCTAAAATGAATAAGTGCTATGCATAGTTTTGAAAATGAAAGATGAAAAATGAAAAATGAAAATTTTCAAAAATGAAAATGAATAAGGGGAAAGAAGAGAAAGGCTTCCTATGCAGAGAGGTGATGCAAGTAACTCCACAAAGAGGAAGATTGCCGCAAGATGGAGGAGGAAAAAAGATGAAAGTTCTGAGCAAACCCACTTGTGCAGAAAGTAGCTTTGGAAATAGAGGCGAAGAGGCAATAGTGCGACAAGAGGAATGCGTAAAGGCAGAGAGAAAAATGGAGAATGAAGGAAATAGAGAAGGAGTTGCATGAGTTGAAGGAGCAACTCTGGAAGGAACTAGAGCTACATAGAGAGGAGAAGGAAGCACAACATGAACAGGTACAACAGGGGGAGTAACATGTACAGATAGATGAAACTACGCCCATATAGGTAGTAGATGTTATAGCACCATTTACCACTCTTGGTAGATTTGATGCTCTAATTATGGCCTAAGGAAACCCCTCCTTCCAAACTTGGTCAAAAATATAAAAAACAATGTTTTATTCACTACGCACTACTTTTCCCCTTGATAAAAGCATGTACATCTCGGTCAGCATATACCCAACCCGTGTATATGTGTTTATGAATCTTATATTAATACTTAATTGTTCATTCATGTATACGATCTAAATTTAATATCATGAACATGCTTTATGTTTCTACTGTTGTATATGTTTCATTTCAATAATTTTTAGGTTTCAAAGACATCAGGAGAAGCTAAGGGTTTGCACCATGCGGGATCTACCCAAATGTAGGACCCCTGGGTAAGGACACTCTTGCATAGTTTAGTAGAATAAGCATTTAGGTTGTTTTCCTAAGCATTTCGTGTTGTTCTTTGCCATCCGCTCTATTGGGGTTTTCAACCCAAGACCCTAAATTGATCTCACCCACAATAGAATTGGTGACTTCACTAGGGATAACATTCTTGTTATTCCTAGTTTGGGTTGTTTTTTCTCAATCAGGGTTCCTTTTCTTGATTGCTTGCTTTTACAGTGCTGTTTGATTCATTAGTGTCTCAGGCATCAAGTCCGATTTTCTTGATCAGACCTTGATTTTTGTTCTTTTTTTATTGAGCTTTGTATACGTTGTTTTCTTGGATTACAGTAGCGTATACATGTAGGTTTTCCCAAGCAGAATCATGTATATGTGAGTTTTTGGTATTACAAACGTGTGTGCACGCTTCTATGTCTTTAAACTGTCAGGTATACAATTTTTTGAATCATTTTTCAAATCTCTTTGCCTAGTTAGGTCTCCTGCCTGGTGATTTATGCTATTGTATCGTCATCTACTATCTGGAGAACTTAGCTTTCATGCAAGATTTCTTTTTCAAAATCTCCTTCTCACTGAAAAGCCTAGTTGGCCTAGGATTGCTTCTTAAGAAAGTTTGTGGTTTGTGTCTTGAGTTCAAGACTTCTGTTTGAAGTTCCTGTATGTTATGGTTTTCCAGAACAAGAAATTGATTTCGATTTTGTTTGCAGCCTGGATTTCAAGTTGCCTTGCTTTGCTTTTCCTTGTTTGATTGGCCTAGTTGCTTTTTGTGCTTTTTTGAGAGTCCTTTTTAGCAATTTTGAAATTTTTTCTTTCTGGACATTTTGTTGGTTTGTCAAAATATTTGGCTTCTGTTCAAGATCAATTTGTGCAAGTTTGTAGTCTCTCTTATTTCAAGTTTCATCTATTAATGAGTTTTATAACTTGCAAGATTTAAAGATTCTCTGTGCTTATTTCTTGATCTTTCAAATTTTAGTAGTGCTTTTAAGACCACAAAAAGTATTTTTTGTTTCCTTAAAACAAAAAACACAAAAACATTGCTTTTGATTTTCTTTTTCCAAGTTTTTGGTTTACAGTTTCTTTTGTTTTGTTGTTGTGAAGCAATTGGTTTCTTTTGCAATTTGTTCTGCTTGCTTTGAAGAGAGATTTGTTTTTAATTTTTGCCCTCTTCATTACCAAGTTGACTTAATTGATTCTATAAAGAATTGCATTTTCTTACGAGTGTTGTTTAGGATATTTCGTCGTCATTTTAGCTTGCATTAGGTTAGTTTTCATTTTAAGAATTCTTAGTATTTTTATATTTTTGGTGTGCATGGATTGTTCCATAAAAGAAAAGAAAAATATTTTTCTTATAAATAGGTTTTCATAGAACCCAAGTAGATATCACTCTTCATCGAAGAGAATAAATGCATGCATATAATTAGTGTTCTATTGGCTTCTTTTGTGTCATAAAACATCATTAGTTTCACTCTCATAATTCCCCCTGATGTAAACAACAACTATATAAAATCAAACAAATTAATAAAATATACTAGAAATTTTATTTTTGTCATTAACAAACACGAACAAGTTTAGGTTCATTAGGGCCTTGGAATAGGTGAGTGGAGAGTTAACTCTCCAAGGTCGCTCAAATTATAAAACTTAGATGTTGAATAACGAGCGAAATCCAATATCATTAGAAAGACTTGGAAAGCTCCATGACTGGGAGTTAAGCACGAGGGAGAGTGAAGACAAGGAAGAGAGATACCCCCTCTCTTGCTTGTTGGATCCCGCCTCACGATTGTTCCACCTAGATTCTGACACGAGTTGGTATCCATAGTTGCCTTTCCTAGGGATTGCATAGGTGGCTGTGGAGGGGAATCCCATGACACCTGAGGCAGACGTTGCATCACGTTTAGTAGTACCTCTAGAGGGTTAGCTTGCGAAGCTTGGGTGCTTGCACCAACAAATGGTGTTTTCTAGAGGTCAGCGTAACTGCTTCTAATACCTTTTCTAGTACGGTTGGGGCATAATTACCCTAGAATATTTTTGGAAGGCCCTTGATTTTGGATTTCTTGTATTTTGGTGTCCGATCCTAATCACCCAGAGTAGAAATACTTGATATTAGTTTGATTGTCTATATCTTTAGGGACTTTTAAAGAGTGCTCTATGCTCCTAGTTGGCCTAGATTTACAACTTTTTTGAGTCTTTAGGTAGATTTCTTAAAACTAATTCAAAGTGGCTGATTGATCAGCTCATCGGTCTAGGAGACTTCATGGGATTTCACCTACAAGTCCTAAGCCTTCTCCTCGAAGGTGTAGGAGCAATTCTGCTAGTGGTTTTCAATCAATGGCAACAGGCGAATCAGAGATTGATCCTCCGTTTAGAGTTATTGATACACATGACAGACCTAGTATGAGTAGAGAGTTGGAGAGAAACACTCTAGTACTTTCTCATGTCCTCTTCCAGTTAGAAGACGTTATTGAAATCGAGGAGCTCCCAGAGTCTATTTTGACTCATAATTCTCCTCTTCGTTCCGATCATCCAGACATTTTATTATACATTGGGACTCCCAACAATGGGCCTTCGAGCCTAGGTTTATATCGATCTTTTCCTTCGATGACCACTGCTGGAAGCATGACATCCATGAAAAGTGATACGAGTATGCAAACTTCGGTATCCATACAAGGAGGAAGAACAATTTATATACCTTTCGTTACTCCTAGCACTGCTATATTTGATTCTACTTCCATTCCATTTTCAAGTGGAAGTTATCAAGGTGTTACCTTTGGCATTGGCTTTTTTCCTTTTGGAATGCTGACTAACACGATTCCTTTAGTCCCACTAAGTGTTATATCAGCTGCCTCAATGTCCATGGAAAGTGGATCAACTTCTTTTCAGGGTTTACTGTTCAGGGATGGTCATATACCACATTCCAACCCATCTTTGGGATCAAAACCTTTTTCTGCTTTGGGTCAAAGTTATAATCCGTTTCGATGTTGGACAAACCCTGCGGTTAGTAGGTTAGGAGCTGGGAATCAATATTATATCATCCAACAAGGGAATATGCAATATTCTTCTGTTAGTTCATTTCAAAACTTTTCTCCCTATGCTAATGCATGGAACCCTTACCAAGGGCTCTCTCCTCCTTTTAACACTTCTCTAGGGGGCAGATTTACTATCTACGGAAGTGATCCAAGTGGATATTGGTGGCCACCCGCCAAGTCTACTTGGACTCCCACCATGGTTTCTTTCAGCTTTTCAGTTTCCTTAATTGTAGCACAATTTACTATTTTTAGCAGTTTTTCGGGTCCTGAACTTCCAGAGATGTTTTGAGGACCTAAACGATGTCTTTTGGGAAATCCAAGAGCAACATACATGCATGGACCCATGTTGCTCTTCTAAAAGTTGTAGTTCTCAGATATATCTTTCTAACGAGATATTGTATGCATCAAACAGAGATCGTATGCATCAAACAGAGATCGTATGCCAAAGTTATGACCCCAGGAAGTTGATGTACCAATTTACCCAAACGGGGCCCACAGTTTGGCGTTTCATCTTCTAGGGTTAGGTTTTTGGATGTTTAGGGTTTTCCATTGTTTCTAAACAATAAATAGGCCTTCGAGCCTCATTGTAACATAGCTCAAAGGCATGTAGCCACCACATCTCTTCTCATAGATAAGCTACCATCGCCCTAGCTGTTTATTTCCATTTTCTGTTTGTAAGCATATCTCAATATTTTACATTAATGAAATGAAGTATTATTTCTGCTACATCTTTGTGTTTATGGTTATATCTATAATTTGTTGCGTTCCTGTTTAAATCCAGATCAGTGGTATCAAAGCGGTCTATTTTTTTCTCTATTTTTCTTTGCATGTCCCCAACGAGGTTGGGATATAAGGAGTTAGGGTTTGAACTAGTCGAACCTTTGCAAGACCAGCCTCGCAAAACCTAATGGCCTCCCATGGTGGATGAAAAGAAAGATGAGGGGGTAGGAGATCCTATAAAAATATTGCTCGAAGAAGCCCTCGAGCGACAAAGGAACGCAATGATGGACAACTTTCCCTAGATCCTTCAGCGACTACCCAGGGGCGACGCATCAGCTTCCCACAACTACTCTAGAAACGCCACACCGTATAAGGTACAAATTAATTTTGAAATCCCAATATTCGAGGGTCAGATAGATGCAGATGTCGTCAATAAATGGTTAAATATGCTAGAGGGTTATTTTTTTGTTCATGATTTTCTACTCGAGAAAAGATTATTTTTGCTCTTCTCAAAGCAGCCCCCCATGTCAAGGATTGGTGGGAAACCTATTGTGACCAGAAGGATGAAAATAATAGCTTACTATTTTCAGCCACACCCACCTAGAATTCATTCCGAGATGCCATCAAGGAGTGGTACTACCCTGTCGGAAGCTATGAGGATCAATACATAAAGTGTACCACATTGCGGTAGGGAAGGGACCAAGACGTGCTGGAGTTTACCAATATTTTCCATACCCTTCGCACAAAGCTGGGTATCAAGGATTTGGAGAAGCATTTGATACTCAAATACTGCAGCTGCCTGCATAAGTACATCCAGGAAGAAATAGAATTCTTGAACATCTCCTCACTTGACACGACATAACGATATGCCGTTAAGGTCGAGAAAAAGTTTAAACAGAAGAGACTTTGGATTTACGAATCCGAAGCAAGGGAAAGGTGCCCCCAAATCACAGAATAAAGGACAAAACCAAGGTGGGGTGGCCCAAGACAACCCGCCAAAGCTGCAAGCAAAGAATAGTGCCACGAAGCTGAAAAAGGACATGGGAAAATGGTGTCAGTTCCATAAGAGCTCTACTCACAACACAAGTGAGTGTCGAGCCAAGCAGTTACTGGTGGCTGAGCTAAAGGTTTCAGAATCAGATGCATGTTCTGACTCTGAGTCACAACCTGACAAGGGGAATGAAAAAGGGAAGCAAATTATCAATGCAGAGCCCAACGCCACCATTGCCACCATGAAGATCCAGAAATAGGAACCCGAAGATCCAGAGGAGGATGAGCGTCTCTTCCACTCCTAGATGTGGGTAAAGGTATCCCCGTTGTAGTTCATTGTTGACAGTGGGAGCCAAAAGAACCCCATTTCGGTAGAGGTTGTGAAGTGGTTGGGTTTACCGACCACAACACATCCACAACCATACACCATCGGGTGGCTTCACCAAGGACGGGATCTTCACGTAAGCTAGTAGTGTCGCCTTCTGTACAACATCAAGCCCTTCACGGATGAGGTATTGTGTGACATTTTTCCCCTTGAAATTTGTGATGTATTATTAGAACAACCATACTTGTGGAAGCGACATGTTGTGTATGAATCAAGGCCCCATGCTATTATTATTACTTTGAGAAATACGTTGTACAGGATATCGGAGGTAGCACCGCCTACCACCATCTCTTTGGTTACTGCAAAACAATGCAGTAAGCTCATTTCCAAAACCGAGAAATTTTATTTTCCTGATGATACGCCCTCAAGAAAAGAAGAAGACGGTGGCCATGACCTCCAAACAGGGCCCCTTTGCACGACAACTATAGATGGAGAAGGTCGTGGAGGAGTACGAGGACATCTTCACCTCCCCTGTAGGGGTTCCTCTACACTATGAGGTCAAGCACTCCATCGATCTGACCCTAGGTGTGCCGCTACCCAATGGACCAATCTATTAGTGCTTCGTTCTGGAGAACGATGAAATCAAGAGGCAGATTCAGGAGCTGCTACACAAAGGTCACATCCGTCCAAGTTCATCACCCTATGGGAGCCCGATCATGTTGGTATAGAAGAAGGATGGGACTTGGAGACTCTGTATTGAGTATTGGGCGTTGAACAAGATCACTGTCTGTAATAGGTACTCAATCCCATGGATTGATGACATACTAGACCAATTGAAGGGGGGAAAATATTTTAACAAGATCGATTTGAAGTCAGGATATCACCAGGTACCAATCGAACCCTCCGATGTGTGGAAGACTACCTTCAAAGCCAAGGAGGGCCTCTTCGCATGGTTGGCTATGACTTTTGGATTGACGAATGCTCCTGCAAACTTCATGAGGCTAATGGATGACATCTTGTGGCCATTCACCAACTCATTTTTAGTGGTATACTTGGATGACATCCTGATCTTTAGCGAGAGTTGGGAAGAGCACCTCCACCACATCCGACAGGTTCTCCAAACGTTGCGGCAACACAAGTTATGTGCCAATTTGGAGAAAATCACTTTTGGCATGACCCAAGTTTAGTATCTGGGATATATTATTGATGAACAGGGGGTGCATGTGGATCCAACCAAGATCCAAGTCATTCGGGATTGACCCTCTCCAACCACTGTAACAGAGCTCTGCAACTTTCTAGGTCTTACCAAGTTCTACCACAAGTTCGTGTTGGGATTTTCTCATATCACTTGGCCCTTGAGTCATGTCACCAAGGGACGAGCAAAAGAAAAATTCTTTTAGTCTGAATCTCAACAGAAGGCATTCAGAGAGTTGAAAGATCGCCTCTGCTCGGCACCAGTGCTCGCATTGCCAGACTTGCAACAACCATTTGAGGTCAAGACAAATGCCTCTGGCTATGCTATTGGGGCAGTCCTTACTCAACATCAGCATCCAATGGCATATCACAGTGAGACACTTTCAGACACAGTCCGGAAGTATCCAACTTATGACAAAGAGATGTATTCCATTGTGCAGGCCTACTGACAATGGAAACATTACATTTTGGGAAGGAAACGGTCATTCACATAGACCACCGACCCCTCCAGTTCATAGAGACCCAAGGGAGATTGCAGAATGATCGCCATCAGAAGTGGTCCACATACCTACAACAGTTCCATTTGAATATCAAGTATAAGAAGGGCAACACCAATAATGTTGCAGATCGCTCAGTCGACCACCGATCATGTCATTAACCACCATGCTCAACTCTTGTGGGCACGAGATTGCTGATTGGCCACTTCTCTACAAAAGCAACCTACAATTTGGCCACACATACTAGACACTCTTGGAGGGTCAGCATGTTCCAGATTTTCACCTCCAGGATGCCTTGTTATGCCACCTAGGTCACCTTTGTGTTCCTTCAAGTGAGCATGCCAAGATGATTTGGGAAGCACACTACAATCGGGTTGCTAGGTATTTTGGGGTCGAGAAAACTGTGGCAGTACTGTAGAAGTATTTCTATTGGCCAAATCTTTGATAGGATGTTGGGAAGTACATCAGATCATGCACTGCCTACGCCATTGCTAAACTGACAGTCAAGAAGCAAGGCCTCTACAACCCGTTGCCTACCCCTAGTCGACCTTGAGAATCCATGTCCATGGATTATATGTCAGGCCTTCCTTCCACTAAGCATGGAAACAACTGTGTGTTTGTGGTCGTCGACAGGTTCTCGAAGATGGCAATTCTGGTGGCCTGCAAGAAGAATATCACGGCAAAAGCTACTACTAAACTCTTCTTTGAACGAGTATGGGTACACTTTGGCATCCCAAAGTCTATCATTTCAGATCGGGATAACAAGTTCCTCAGTAAATTTTGGTCTAGTCTCTGGTCAATGCTGGACACCAAACTCACTAAATCCATAGCCTTCCATCCTTAAACTGATGGCCAGACAGAGGTTGTCAACAGGATCATTGTACACATTATGCACATGTACAACTCAAAGCATCCATGCACATGGGACAAGAGCCTCCCCTATGTTTAGCACATCTACAACTGGGCTCTCCATAGCTCGGTTGGCCACAACCCTTTTCAGGTGGGCTTGGGATTCCAGCCACTATGTCCCATTGATGTGGCCATGTTGTTTGCAGCTACTCAGGAAGGTTCAGATCATGTCAAATCCGAAATAGATAAGGCAAACAACTTCATTGAGCACATCCAACATATTTGCCAGCAAGTCCATGACATTCTGGAGAAATAAAATGCCATGTAAAAGCAACAATAAGATCAACATCAGGTGCCACACAAGTTTCAGGTGGGTGACAAAGTCTGGTTGCATTTGCAAAAGGAATGCCTTACCACAGCTTATCAGAAACTCAGACCACTCTGATATGGTCCTTACACCATTACCAAGGCTATGGGAGACAATGCATTTGAGCTCAGCATTCCCCCATTCCTTGGTTTGCACCCAGTGTTCAAAGTGGACCGCCTTTGGCCATACTTTCCTCCATTACTAGACACATCCGACATTGCAGAACAGCTCACAACCACAGAGATAAATCCATATTGCATGGAACAAGTTGCAACTGATTGGATCATGGACACACAGATCAAGCACACTCGCCAGCAAAACATCCAACTGTATCAAGTTGTCAAAGTAGGCCAACTTCTTCACCAGGGCAAGTGGTTCACCAGGGACCAAGTTCAACAGAAGTTTCCTCATCTCATGGAGGAACTCAACGCAATGGGGACTATTGCTTCCTAAGTAGGGAGGAATGATCCAGGTGGATATTGGTGGCCACCCGCCAAGTCCACTTGGATGCCCACCATGGTTTCTTTTAGCATTTCAGTTTCCTTAATCGTAGCACAATTTACTATTTTTAGCAGTTTTTCGGGTCCTGAACTTTTGGAGCCATTTTGAGGCCCTAAACGACGTATTTTGGGAAAACTGAGAGAAACATGGATCCATGGACCGATGTTTCTCTTCCCGAAGTTATAGTTCTCGGATAGATCTTTCTAATGAGATATTTTACGTGTCAAATGTAGATCGTATGCCAAAGTTACGACCCTGGGAAGTTGATGTACCAATTTACCCAAACAGGGCCCACAGTTTGGCGTTTCATCTTCTAGGGTTAGGTTTTTGAATGTTTAGGGTTTTCCATTGTTTCTCAATAATAAATAGGCCTTCAAGCCTCATTTTAACACAGTTCAGAGGCATGTAACCATCACATCTCTTCTTAGAGATAAGCTACCATCGCCCTAGCTATTTATTTCCATTTTTATTTGTAAGCATATCTTAGTAATTTACATTAATGAAATGAAGTACTATTTCCACTGCATCTTTGTGTTTATGGTTATCTCTATAATTTGTTGTGTTCCTATTTAAATCTAGATCAGGGAGTTTTTTGGCATGAGTTGGTCAAAATCTGGCTTTTTCTGGAGTAAAAGGAGATCCTTATGGTTCAGTTGGGTTAGGCAACTTGGTGCCTTTACAAATCTAGGCCATTCTTTTCAGAACATTCGGAGTTCTACCCACATCAAGTGGAATCCTCAAGCTCCTCGGCGACTACCTTTTCTGGCAATGTTAAACTTGCTAGATCTTTCTAAATTGACTAATGATCTAATTAGGTATCACTGGATTTGGCTTGTGGTCCCAACAAAATTTCCCTCAGATATACCTAAATTTGAAGGGAAAATTGGTGAAGATCTAGGTGACCACGTAACCACTTTCCACTTATGTGTTCATCAAACTCCCTGATAGACGATTCAATCAGGTTGAGATTATTTCAACGTACCCAAATGGGAACGTGGCTAAGTGGTACATAGAACTTCCAAGGGGAACCTTCACTTCTTTCAACGATTTGGCTACTATCTTTTTGAACCATTTTCGATTTCCTGTCTGATATGATGCTGGAACTGAGCTTCTGGCTAATTTCCATTAAGATTAGGCAACTCACATTTTGGATCATATCCAAGAATGGAGGAGAAGGAAGAGGCTCATTAAAGCTAATATTCCACAAGAATTCCTTTTTGAATGGTTTCTTAAATCATTACAACCTGAGATCTCTAAGGATGTGTCTCTCTCTGGTGTTTTCACCGAAGAGCAGGCTATTTTCAGAGCCTAGCAGTTGGAACTTATATATTCTCACTCTGGGGTTCTTCAAAAAATTATACCTGTCACTCCTATATCCAAGGTTGATAAAGCCAAACTGAAAACAGATCCCCATGTCGATAGGCTAGTTGGATCGATTGATGCTAACACAACTAACCTGCTGAATCACTTGCAATATTTGTCTTTGCAAACTGCTTCTTCTATGCAGGCATTGTCATCTGTATCTACACCTTTCCAACCTACATCTATAAATGTCGTCCAAACTTTTAACCCCAAAGGAAACCAATAATCCGATGGGAAGAAGAAAGGACAAGGTAGGAAAAACAGCCAGGCTGGGAAGGGCAATGCAAACAAACCTGACAATGATGCAGGAGGGGTAAGAAAGAGTCCAAGAAAAAAATAAAATTTCCATGCAAGTTATGCAATGGAGATCATTTGACTCATCTTTGCCCTAAGATCCAAGATGCTCAGCGCTTATTGTTGCAGTAGGGGTCCTCTAGCTCCTAGGATGTCCTCACTAACCTTTTTCCCCAAGGGTAGCAATTACTTGCTGGTGCGAACTCTAATGTTGGTACCCCCGCAGGGGCAGTTAGGAAGGGGATCATTCATAAAATGTCTACATGTTGAGTTCACATATCAACATCGCTACGCGATCGCATGATTATGGTGAATCATAATCATATAAGGCTAAGTTTTCTTCTGATGCTTCAGAGCCACTCCATATTGAGAGCCTCTCTATTGAGTCTATACCTTAGATGCTGAAAGGCTCCGCAAAGTTCTTGACCATTAAACCTAATGATAGGGCAGCCTAAAACTACTCGATTGTAGAAGATGTGGCTCAGAGTCTTTGTGCTATGTCAGCGTTAGAGGTGCTCCAGTCGTGTCGTGCTCAAAAGAGTGCATTACTCTCGGCAACCAGAGGAGTAGATCCTAAAAATTCTCTTGTGCTTACTTTTGATATGTCAAACATCAAAAAGAGACTCCTGCATCATATGGCTTTCCAGATAAATTCCACATGTCAAAAGACCAACATCTTTCGAACTGTTATAGATGAGGGAGCTTCCACATGTGTGATGTCAATGTCATGTTTGAAGGCCATTGGATCACCTCAAGTTGTTCCTTCACCTACTCTATTGACGACATTTGATGGACATTCTCATAGGCCACACAAGATTATTCCAGCCTTTCCCATCTGTATTGGGGGAAAGGGGGTAAATATTGAGGTAGAAATAGTCATTGCAAATCTGGATTACAACCTCCTTTTAGGAAGGAATTGGATTTATGAGATGGATTCCATAGTATCACCATTATTTCACATCCTTTGTTTTCCTCATGAAGGGAGGATTGTAAAAATGGATTAGATGGATTATTCTCCGGGTGACTCCCACGCATCTTCTGAGTCTACTGTTCCATTAATGGACAGTCCTAGGAAACCTATAGCGAATTTAGGAGTTGGAATGTACTCTTCCTTAATGGGTACTTTTGATCTTCTTACTCCTACAACTAGAATCAATGTTATTTCCTCCTCCAAGGGACCTTCTCGAAGAGATTTCTTTCGAACTCATTATTTTTCAGACCCTTGGCCTTTACCCTCATCTACCACTGGATTAGATGGAGGGCAGGTAGGTGGAATGGTGTGTTGTTATGAAACCAGCTCACAAAAAGATAGAAAAGAGAGATCCACGCCTTAGAATTCAGCCTCTTCGAGGGGGCAACCTCCTTTACATTACATAAATGAACAATTCTTGGATGATACAAATGACAAAACCTCCTTTCTATATATAGGAGTCTAAGGAGTCACAATATAATCCAGCTGACCTAACAATAATAATATAAAGCCACAAAAATAACAATAGAGGGATTCTATGGGGCACAGAAATAACAATATGGGGGTAATAGGGGCACAACAATATAAATAGGGGGTATAACTACAATAGTAATGGGGTAATCACTAGTATTATAGGGACCCAACATGCCCCTCTCCTTCAAAAAAAGTGTTGTCCTCAACGCTTGAGCAGTTCTGGATACTTTTGCATAAAATTCTCATCCTCCCATGTGGAATCTTCAGCGGATAAGTTCTTCCACTTGATAAGATACTATGAAATTGATCTATTTCGTAGCTGTCGAGTTCTTGTTTCTGTGATTGCTTCCGGTTCCAATATAAATTTTCCTTCCTCGTCAAGTTCTGGCAATATTGTTTGAATTGGGAGCTTGTCACCTATAACCTTCTTTAAACATGAAACATGGAAAACTGGGTGCAATCGAGAAGCTGCAGGAAGCTCCAATTTGTATGCCATAGTACCAATCTTTTCCAACACCTTGTACGGACCATAATACTTTGGTGATAATTTATTATCCTTCTTAGCTTGCTTTAGGGACATTTTCTTATATGGTTGTAGCCGTAGGAATACCCAATCACCTACATCAAAACTTCTTTCACTGCGATGTTGATCTGCCTGTTGTTTCATTCTATTTTGTGCCAACACGAGGTTATCCTTTAAGAGTTGGAGGACTTGTTGTTGATGTTCGATGTGATGTTCCACTGCCTGAACCTTAGAATTTTCTCTTAAATATGATGTGATGGATGGTGGTTGATACCCATAAAGTGCCATAAATGGGGTCATTTTTGTTGCTGTATGGAAGGAAGTGTTATACCACCATTCAGCCAGAGGCAACCATTTGACCCATTGTGTGTGTTTATCAGATACAAAGCAACGAAGATATCCTTCCAAACATTTGTTTACTATCTCAGTTTGCCCATCAGATTGAGGATGATAAGATGAGCTATGAGCTAACTGAGTACCAAGACAAGAAAATAATTCTGTCCAAAAATTTCCAGTGAAAATGGGATCTCTGTCACTTACAATAATCTTTGGGTTTCCATGTAGCTTTTGAACTGTTTCCATAAATGCAGTAGAAACTGTACTGGCTTTAAATGGATGTGATAATGCACAAAAGTGTGCATACTTGGTAAGTTTGTCAACTACCACCATGATGACACTCTTTCCCTCAGACTTGGGTAAACCTGTGATAAAATCCATTGAAACCTCCTCCCAACGTTGGCTTGGAATGGATAAAGGTTGTAATAGACCTGGTGTCTTAATTGTTTCAACTTTATTTTGCTGGCAAACCAAACATTCCGCCACAAACTTTTGAATATCTGATTTAAGGCCATCCCAAAAAAATTCCTTCTTAACCCTGTGGTAAGTTTTTAAAAATCCTGAGTGCCCTCCTAAGGGAGAAGTGTGCAATTCCATAAGAATCTTTTGTTTTAGCTGGGAATTCTTACAGAGGTATAAGCGATCTTTGTACCATAACGAATCATTTTGCCAGCTAAATGTATCAGAAGTACTGGAATCTTGTTGTAGCTTTTGAATAAGTGCCCACACTTCTTCGTCATTCTTCCATTCCTCCCTTGCTTCGTTTATCCAATCTGGTTGGATAATAGAAATGGCACACAACAATGCTTCCACATCCTCATCCTTTCTTGAGAGTGCATCTGCCACCACATTTTGCTTCCCTTTTTTGTAGATGATTTCAAAGTCATAACCCAACATCTTTGTGACCCACTTTTGTTGCTCTTCAGAGGATAATCTTTGTTCTAAAAAGTATTTAAGGCTATCATGATCCGTTTTTACCTTGAAGTGTCTTCCCATTAGGTAGGGTCGCCATTTCTTAAGTGCATGGAGTATTGCCAACATTTCCTTCTCATAAATAGCTTTGCTTAAAAACTTTCCCTTGATTGGACGACTTTCAAAAGCAATGGGTCTTTCATCTTGCATTAGAACAACACCAATTCCATTTCCTGAAGCATCACATTCCACAATAAAGGTTTTTGTGAAGTCCGGTGTAGCTAAGACCGGTGCTTGGCACATTGCCTCTTTAAGATTTTCAAAGGCCTTTGTTGCTTCCGAAGTCCATGAAAATGAATCTTTCTTCAATAATGTTGTTAGAGGTGCTGCTATTCTCCCATAATTCTTAACAAACTTGCGATAATACCCTGTCAACCCAAGAAATCCTCGCAGATGCTTTATGGATGTGGGGATTTTCCATTCCTTAATGGCTTTAATTTTGCTAGGGTCTACCTTAACTCCATGAGATACAATATGACCCAAATATTCCACCTCCTGGACTCCAAAGAAACATTTGGATCTTTTTGCATATAATTGTTTCTCCTCCAATAGTTGTAACACCCTGTCAACATGTTCAACATGATCCTTCCAAGACTTGCTGTAGATTAGTATATCATCAAAAAATACTAACACAAATTTTCTAAGGAATGGTTTGAAAATTGAATTCATCAAACCTTGAAATGTTGAAGGTGCATTGGTAAGGCCAAAAGGCATGACCAAAAATTCATAATGACCCTCATGAGTTCTAAATGCCGTTTTCGGAATGTCTTCAATCTTCATTCTGATTTGATGATATCCCGAACGAAGATCCAACTTGGTGAAGTAAATTGATCCATGCAATTCATCCAGTAATTCATCAATAACAGGAATGGGGAACTTATCTTTAATAGTGAGCTTGTTGAGCTCCCTATAATCTGGACACATGCGCCATGATCCATCCTTCTTGTGCACCAATACTACTGGAGCTGAGAAAGAACTTTGACTCGGTTGAATTATACCAGCCTCTAGCATTTCTGCAACCATACGTTCAATTTCACTTTTTTGGACATATGGATATCTGTACGGCCTGATGTTTGGAGGAACACTTCCTGGAATCAGATGAATAGCATGATCATGATCATGCATAGGTGGGAGACCTTTGGGAGTCTCAAATACCTTGGAATGATTGTCCAGGACTTTTTGGAGATCTGGAGAAATAGATGATTCCAATGTGGAAACATCTAGCGAACATAATTGTGCAATTACACCTCTTTGCTCCTTTTTTAGAAGCTTTGTCATGCCATTAGAGCTGATTATCTTTCTTGGTTTCCCTGCAATACCCCTTAATTCAACTTCCTTTCCTTCCACAGAAAATTTCATGAAAAGTTCTTGAAAATTAAAAGCTATTGTACCCAAGGATTGTAGCCATTGGACTCCTAGTACAACATCAACACCTCCCATTGGAATGGAAAGCATTGGGCTAGTCAATACATATTCTCCCATGGATAGCTTGATATTATGGCACTTTCCAGAACAATTTATTGTTCCTCCATTTGCAATCATCACTTGACACTCTGGTGCTGGATATAGGAAGCAATTCAATTCTTTTGCTACCCTACAATGAATAAAATTGTGGGTGCTTCCTGAATCAATCAACACTATTACCTTTTTCTTCTTGATTTGTCCTTCTATCTTGATGGTTTGAGGAGTGGTAATTCCCGCCAATGCATTACAAGATATGGTCGGATTTATTTGTTCTTCATCTAGGCTTTGTTCCTGGAATATATCCTCTTCTTTTGACCTTTCTTGCTCCTTTTCTTCTTCCTCTTCACAATCTATGTAGAATAATTTCTTCTCAACACACTTATGACCTTTTGTACATTTGCTATCACAATTGTAACAAAGCCCTTTTGCTCTTTTTTCTTCCAATTGTTGTGGTGTCAACCTTGTAGGTTGTGGAAGACTATGGGCAACAACACTTCCATCTTTATAGTTGTGAATGGTATGCTTCCTAGTTGCCATAATTTTGCTTTCCATTTTTCTTGCTAACCTGAATGCCTTCTCTAATGAATCAGGTTCCCAAAGGCGCACATCATGTTGGATATTATCCTTTAAAGACCCTATGAACACATCAATCCTATGCTCCTCTGGAATATCTTTTACCCTTATGTTCAATTTTTGGAACTCCTCAATGTGCTCCATTATTGAACCCTTTTGTTTGAGACTTATCAATTGGCTAAAAAAAGTGTTGCTTTTTGTATCCTCATAATGTGCTATCAATTCTTCCGTAAAAATTTCCCAAGTGATAAATTGTTTACGAGAACAAAGCCATTGATACCATACAAACTGATTTGGTTCCAAATATAAAGTTGCCATACGTACCTTTTGTGTGTTTTGCACATTATTGAGATCGAAGAATTGCTCCATCTGTAATATCCATGTGGCGGGATCCTTGCCATCAAACTTCCTCATATCGATTTTTGGAACATGGTGATTCTTCGATCCAACATTAGAGTCTATGGAATCATGATTAACATTTCTTTTGTTCTCATCATGAGTTTCCTTTACTACCTTTTCACCATTAATGACCCTTTCTTGTAGCAACTTCTTCAATTCTTCCATGTCTGTCTTCAAATCTATCTTCAAATTTGCCATCGAATCCTCCATCTTAGCTTCCATGCCCTTTATCTTAGATTCCACGCCATTTACCTTAGCTTCTGTTAGCTTTTGTGAGCGTGACATTTGTTGCACTTGTTCTTGTAATTTTGATATATCATGTAGCATTTCTTCCTCTTCTTCATGAGTCATGCTAGAGCTTTCAGGTTCCTTACTAGGTGTTTGCATTTTCTTTCCTCGGGGCATCAGTTACCAATAATAATGCTTTACTATGCCCTTTGAATTCCGTTAAACCAAGCTTACACAAAAATTAAAAAAACAACTACACACCTTTTTTCACTTTATAGAAGCCTGATATTGAATCTGATGTATCTCTGTAATTTCGGATCATCCAATTTTGAAATTGCTACCTGTAGTAGCCTTTTGTGTCCTCTTTCCAATGCCACAAGTCTGAGCCAAATTGGATTCTCCAAGGAAGCGTTATGTGAAAGATCCCACAGTGACTTTCTTTTAGATTGGTTCAGTAGAGAGAACTTGTACGACGTGAGACGAGTTCCTGTTTCAACCTTTGAATCTGGAACACATATAAAAGAAACTACAGTCCGTCCTCTTTCTGTACCTTCTGACGAAATTTCAATCCGATCCCCAGAGAGAAAGTTATGACGATTTTCCCCAGGTCACCTATTTTTAATGTAATTCAGGAGTCTGCAAAAAGACCAACTTTCTCAGATCAGATCTCCGCAAATATCGCGCGAAACGCTCTGAAATTCGGACCCAAGGTTCAACGCGATTTCTTCTCAAATGGGTTCTTTTTGCGACTTCTGAAACGTCACAGAAAAAAATTTATAGCTAAAATTCCACGATGACCTGTTTGGAGCAGCGAAACCCTAGAATCAAAAGCTCTGATACCAAATGTTATGAAACCAGCTCACAAAAAGATAGAAAAGAGAGATCCACGCCTTAGAATTTAGCCTCTTCGAGGGGGCAACCTCCTTTACATTACATAAATGAACAATTCTTGGATGATACAAATGACAAAACCTCCTTTCTATATATAGGAGTCTAAGGAGTCACAATATAATCCAGCCGACCTAACAATAATAATACAAAGCCACAAAAATAACAATAGAGGGATTTTATGAGGCACATAAATAACAATATGGGGGTAATAGGGGCACAAGAATATAAACAGGGGGTATAAATACAATAGTAATGGGGTAATCACTAGTATTATAGGGACCCAACATGTGTCCTATGTCTGCAACATAAATTGCTTATAAATCTATTGTTAACTCTGCAGATTCTGATCCTACTCCTTTCTCACCAGAGGAGTTAGATGGAGACGTGGCTCCGGCCTGGACCCTCGATTCAACTTCGGCTCAGGATTGCTTAGATACCGTCTTACTATCTGAGGAATCAATTCTAGAAGCAATGATGGGTGTTGATAGACCATGGGATGACCTACATCATCGTTCATATTTCCTCCCCCATTTGAAAGAAATTGAGTCGAGTTTGTCCAGTCCTTCTACTAGTGATTTTCATATAGTTTTAAATCCTTTGGCCCCAACACAGTTTTCTGTCGAAGGTAACATATCTTTTATCTCACAAACTATACCGATGAACATCTCTAGGAATCCTAACATAATTGAAAATGTCTTCATTGGAGCTAACTATTCCCGTGAAGAAATTCACACTTATACCAATCTCTTCAAAGAGTTTCGTGATGCATTCGTTTGGTCTTATGAGGAGATGCCTGTACTAGATCCATCTATAGTCTAGCATGATATCAAGACATACAAAAATGCTAAACCTATTCGTGAAAAAATTCAAACCGGTTAATCCTAGAAAAGGAGCTACCAAAGCTGAAGTCAAGACACTGCTAAAGGTGGGTTTCATATACCCCATTCCTTTAAATGAGTGGGCCTCTAATCCAGTCCCCGTAGACAAAAAGCAAGGAGCGATTAGAGTATGCATTGACTTTACTGACCTAAATAAGGCTTGTCCAAAAGTAAATTACACCACACCCTTTATTGATGAAATTATTGATGAATGTGCAGGTAATGCAATTTTTTCATTCATGGACGGATTCTCTAGTTATAATCAAATTACTATCCATCCAGAAGATTAGCGCAAGACAACCTTTATTTGTCCCTGGTGTACGTTTGCATACAAAAAGATGTCTTTTGGCCTAAAAAAATGCTACAGCTACTTTTTAGCAGGCCATGTCTTATGCTTTTCATGACATCAAGCATGTTATCAAAGCATATCTAGATGATTTAACTGCTTATTCTCGAAAGAGAATTGATCATCCTAAGCATTTTCAGTTGATCTTTGAGCTATGTTGTTTTTATAAAATCTGGTTGAATCCGAATAAGTGTGTTTTCACAGTCACATCCGGTTGGTTGTTAGGATTCATCATGTCAAAGGAGGGGATAGATGTAAATCCCTTCAATTTTGAGGAAATACTTCAGTTTCCTCTGTCGTCTTCCATACGTCAACTTCAAAGTCTCCAGGGAAAAGAAAATTTATTGAGGAGATTTATAGCCAATTTTTCCAAGATCACAAAAGGATTTATGCGTTTGCTTCACAAAGGGGTCTCGTTTATATGCGATGATTTCACGCAATGATATTTTGATGCTTGGAAAAAATCATTAACCTCTGCCCCATTGTTGAGTCCCCCTAATTATAGCAGAGATTTCCTCTTGTATATTGCTGCAGCAGAATCAACCATAGGTATGGTTCTGTTTCAGGAATATGATGCCTTATGTGAACATGTAATCTACTATCTAAGTCGAGGCTTGCTGGCTCCTGAATTGTGCTATTCTACCATAAAGAAATTAGCTTTGGTAGTTGTCCATGTTGTCCAGTGGCTTCGGCCTTACATTCTGCTTCGAAAAATGTTCGTCTTAGCAATTGTCAATCCATTTCAATTTGTTCTTAGTAGGCGAGTGATTGGGGGAAAATATAATAGATGGATTGTCATTTTGCAATAATTCGATCTCAAATTCATGTCGTCTGAATCTAAGAAATATTTAGTATTTGCAGAGTTGATATCAGAGTTGCCTTGTGAGGAAGAAATTATACACGAGGAAATTTTTCCTGATGAACATTTATTTCTTATTTCCTCACAAGATCCTTGGTATGGGGATATCATTATATATCTCTAGAATTTGAAGTTTTCGCCTGCTTTTTCCAAGGACGAGCATAGAAAGTTACGTCACCTCGCTGAGAATTATGTTATTATAGGTGACATGTTGTATCATCATGGGATTGATTCAATCCTTAGGCATTGGTTATCCTTGGAAGAGGCTAAGTCCGCACTTAATGAATGCCACAGTGGAGCTTATCGGGGTCATCTATCTGGTCTTGCGACAACCCAAATTTTTTTTACGAGCATGCTAGTTTTGGCCTTCGATCTTCAAGGATTGTATTGAGGCAGTCAAAAAATGCCATCCTTGTCTGGATTATACTCGAAACATTTCCCGCACATCCAGCTCCGCTTTTCCCTGTTATCACCGTCGATGCTTTCACGAAGCGGGGCATTGTTTTTACTACTTGTAATCTGCCTTCAGTAGGAAATCACAAGTATATCATTGTGGTCATAGACTACTTTACAAACTTGATTGAGGCCATGCCTACTTTTAAGAATGACAGTAAAACAACAACCTTGTTTCTCTCCAATCAAGATATTTCCAGGTTTGGTATCCCTAAAGAGATTGTCACTGATCATGGCAGTTATTTCCAAAATCAATTGATATCCGAATTGGTTCTCAATTTGGATTTCTGGTAGGAGCATTCATCTATGTATTATCCTTAGGCCAATGGGTAGGTTGAAGCCGTGAACAAATACCCTAAAATCATCACGTAAAGGACGATTAATAGAGCTAGATCCAATTGGCACATCATGTTGTATCCGACACTTTGGGCATACTCGACGTTAGTTACGACTGCCATTGGCTTTACTCCTTTTCAACTAGTTTACGGGTTGGAATCTATCTTTCTTGTTGAATGTGAAATTCCTTCTCTTAAACTAGTTGTTGAACTTCTTCCAGAGACTTCTAGTCTCAAAGACCACCTCGTTCATATGGAGCATCTTGATGAGCAGCGCCGAGATGTCGCCACAATAAACGGAGCCCATAAAAATAGGGTAATAACTCAATACGATAAAGTTATTCGTCCTAGAAATTTTTTTGAGGGTGACCTTGTCCTAGTCTATGATCAATACAAAGACGCCTTCGGGGTAGGAAATTTTAAGGCTATGTGGTACGGTCCCTTTTGTTATAGACATTTTGGGCACTACAACCTCAATCATATATGTCCATAAACCAAGGGCTCCTAAGTCCCTAAAAGTGTTGTTTCACACCATAAAGGAACAAGGTTAGGTGATTACATCATCTCCCAGAAGTTCTCCACAGAAAACTGCTCAGAACTGGTCAAATCTGGACCATACAGACTGCCCAATGCAGAAGGTGCGATGCATCCCACTTGCCCAGAGTAAAAGGTGTAATGCATACTAGATAGCTCTTCTGCAGGGTGCGATGAGCGAGAGTGGACAAATGGCAGAGACAGTTTGCAAGGTGGTTCGACATGGAATCTTCCAGAAACTTCTCCTATGACACTTGCCTCTTTGAATTCACCCAGGGATGAGTAAGAGATCATCAATCTCCAAGTGGAATCAAGAACTATCAGAGAGAGGACACTAATCAAATCTCAGAAGCTGACTCACCTCCCTGCAATCATCTATATATGGATCCCTCATCCCAGAGATCCAGAGGCTGGAATTTTGTATCTTGTAAGGAAGTGCTACTAGTTTCTTGGTGTAACATCATAGTGTTGGGTGATCTAAGCTTTTCATGAGGTGAAGAAGGGTTTTCTTGCTGAGAGGATGACGCTGGGTCAGAACAATTGGTTGTAATCCTCTTTGCTATTCTTGATATTAATAAATCTATTCAATTTTTTCTCCACATTCTTGTATGATTAATGATATATGCATTTGTGTGGTCAATATATATCTGGTCCTATATTGTTTGTGATAGTAGATCTTTGTTCTTGGATAGTGTTATGCTGCTTTGATTCCATAGGTGCTCTTTGAAGCTGGGTAGACGAGGAAGCGAGTGGCAAAGATCTATCAGAAGGGAGAGGAATCAAGCAAGGAACCAAGCGCAAGACAGAGGTTGGTCTCCTTTGTTCCCCTCTTATCTACTTCTCATAAAGGAAAACGAAAGTAGTTTTAGTTTGTTTGTTTCTAAGATAGCTACCAGTCTTAGTGGGACTAGTAGCTCTGCATAGAAACTAGATTTCCCGATAACAAAATGGTGACTCTGCTCGGGAATGAATAACTTGTTTGCATTTCTATACTTGTTTGTTTTATAAACTTACGGACGGAGCCTAAAGTCAAGCTAACTAGGCTTCGCACTGCATTTGATATGCAAGTGCAAAGTAGATCAATGTTGCTTCAGTCTATCTCTGGTTTTGTTTATAAACTGAAAAATTGATTTGTAAACATCCTAATTTCCCTTTTGGTGTCTCTAGTAAGCTCCTTAGATCTACCCCTGTGATTTATTTACTGATTATCACTTGCTCGGCCTAAATCCCTAAACTGTGTTGCAAACTGTGATCAAGAACTGGATCAAAAGTCTCGCACTGTACCACCGCACCCTCTCTTCAAGGATATCAGTATGCATCAAACTTCCCATGTGCAGTAGGTGGGATGCATACTGGAATCCCTGTGTAACAGGCGCGATGGTTAGAGAAGGCTAATTTTGCCTCCAGAATTTGGTTTTTCTTCACTCTTTTTAGCTCTATTCAGGAGTTTTGCTGTCTGTAGTCAACATACCTCTGTGGAAACCCCCTTCCTTGCGATTATTCTTCCTCCATTGTGCAAATAATTTCAAATGTTTTTATGTATTGTGAGCCATTTTCAGTTCTCTTTTACAAAGAAGGTAGCGTAATTGAATTGTCGTTTCTTGATTTGGAAGTGTCGTAAGTGTCATTTTCAGTCATAGAAGAGAATTCGATTGTTCTTGATAGTCGATTACACTATTACTCTTGTATTTGATTTGAATTAGTATTTTTTCAAGTGTCGAAAGCAATTTTTCAATTCCAAATCGCAAAGTGTCGTCATTGTCTTCATTTTGTCTTGAAAAGCAGCTTGTTAGTAATGTCGCTTTGAAAAATAATTCAGATTTGCGCTTAGCTTTCTTTTTATCATTCACACGTTAAGAAGGTTGAAAACAAATACATGCATGTGCATTTTCATTTAGACTATTTGTTGGTTTGATTTAGGATAGTGCATATAGTGTGTGCTCTCTGCTCTATGTTGAAAGAATATCATCTCTCTTTCTTTAGTAGCTAGGATTTTCATTGCAAAAAGAAGATTAAACGATTGTTTATCATCTTAGATTGCATTATAGGAACTGTACATCTACATCACGCGGTGAACCTGAAAGGCAAATTTCTTAAACAAGATCAACTGTAACAAAAATTTAATGAATCTAAAAACGCTTTGGAACCTAATGCACAACATTTAGAAGTCTAGGCTAGAGACGTATTCCGGCATCGTAAAGCCTGGTAACTATTGTTTTCATAGTGTTGGGTGATTCCTCCACTTTGAGACGACAAGTGTCACTACGGACTTGTGCTCCCATGTACCGTCGAGTATATATTGGAAGACCACAATAGTCTATATCCTTTATCCATAGGAAGTCGTGTCTGCCGCCATATCGATTGCAATGCACTAAACACAACATTCGGGAAGATTGACTGCCGTACCGTGAAAAGTATTCTGTAGTTTTGCGATTAGTTTGGTAATCCCTCTGTCTAGACTTCCAAAGTAGTCTCTTTCATTCCTTTTCAGACTCCTTAAAGGAAAAGGTCCATCTGAGCACTTGTCACTTCAAGCTCATTAAAAATCGAAGGCAGCTAGAGTCATCTTTTGTTTTTCCTTGACTCTTAAAAATTGAAAAAACAAGTTGTGTCAAAGCGTCTAAAATTTATTTTAATCGGAATAAATGTCACCTTTCCCACGTTGGTCTTAGGTTGAGAAAATGGAGTCCACCAACCAAGGATTTCCCCTTGGAGGAAATCCTAGTCCTTTCTCCTCTTGGGGATATGTTGGTGCACCCCATATGGCCACATTGTCACTTCTAGGATTAACAATCGGCCTGCCCGTATGGCTCTTCTCGACCTCTGTCGTTCAGAACACAGTGATTCCTGAGAAATCAAGTCAACAACTAATGATACCGAAGTTACCCCCAAACCTTCTACTTCATCTGATTCTCCCTCTCTTCCTTCCTCTTTCCTTGATCGAGCTGGTAAAGCCAAAAATCAAGTAACTAAGAAGGAGAAGAAGGGGAAGGATAAGAAAGAGAAGAAGAAGAAGGAGCCAAAGGCGAAAAGGGGCAGCCAAGCGTCATCTAGTGAAAATCCACACACTGCACTGTCAAAGCCTAAATCTCCATTTGTCATTTGCAAAGGATATCACTATCATCGAGATTGTCCTTGCATGTAAGAACCTGAATCCTATTATTAGAGCCTTTATTTCGTTATACCCTAACATATCTATTTTCCTGTTAATTTATAAATAATAAAAGGAGCTTGCTGACCTTTTCACATATCTTTAAACATTTAACATCTAATCATTTTATCATAAGCAACATAAATTAAGGTGAGCATTCCATTGATATCAACTTAACAAGAGTAGTCCATGGAAAAATACCTGTTCCGGCGGTTGATGACGATACCTTTGTCTGATAGCTCCAGCTGAACGCTCCTTCTGGCCGACCCAACCGGATTTACCTCCCAGCCAACTAGGAAATAAATTCCTAGTCCAGGAAACCTCAACAGGTTCCCTAGCCCTCCGTGCCCAAGTCCAACCAGATATAGTGTGTCCTCAAAATAATGTGCAAAACTAGGTAATGATACTTTCCTCCTCTCAAACCCAAGAAACCTCCACAGGTTTCCAAGGTCTCCCAAAAATCATAACAAGGCCAACAATCACAACCAACCCCCACAATCCTAAGCAAAACTCCCCCCCCTCTTCTTCCTTCCCCCTTCCCTTTTATATCCTCTTTCCTCAACCACCTCTCATTAAATGTCATTAACTCTCACCCATCCTTGGTTGACTTCTCTTCCAAGCTAGAGTACATTTGGAATTGTGATATGAATTTAAAATTGAGAATTTAATGGGGAAGTACATTTGGGAATGTGAAGTGTAATTACATGGGGAGGACCATGTCTTCTCTTTATTAAATGTGAGGGTACATTGGGGAATGTGAAATGAATAAATATATATTGATGATAAGATGGAGAGGACTTTGTCTTCTCCTTATTAAATGTGAGGGTACATTGGGGTGTGTGAATGAATAAATATATTTTGAATTAATGGAAGGAGACCATATCCCACACAATATTCAATTGAGAAGGTAAGTGGGGAATTTGAATAATGGAAATCATAAATTTATTTTAGACCAATATTTCTCAATATTTTCAGATAATGTAAATATTAACACAATTTGTAGGATAAGATTTAAGTGGGGCATTACATACACCCCTCCTTCAGAAAACTTCGTCCCAAAGTTAGAATGAAAAGATACAAGGAGTTTGAAAGCATAGCAGACCAGAGAGAGTTATAGCATTAAAATTCGATAAGTGAGACAATGGCATTACTTCCCATCAAGAGTCTCCAACTGATCTATATCTTCCTATCCACCCTGGCCTACTTTCGTTCCCACCCTATCCATCCTCTACTGCTCTATCAGTGGCAACGGCCATACTAACCACTGATAAAACCGACATGGTGGAAGCGTCGAATACCTCGACCGAACTGTCCCCAGCAGGCATCTGGCAATCGTCATCACACGTCTAGGGGGAGCGTTCAGCTGTCCTCCCCACGATTCCAGGTTTCGGAGGATACACGGTGGGAAACACCTCCACCCCTCCTTCAGAGCACAGACCACACTACAGAGCTGGTTGGACTTGTCATCGAATAATCCAGTCAGGTCGTCTTGCCACCTGTCATTTGCATTTTACTCATGTCATAAGAGTGCATACCAAGTAGATACCAAATGTAATAGAACAATGTACATCGTACCTTTCCTCATTGGTTGTCTCGACCTTCCCCAACAGAATAGTATATCTTGGCTATCATATGGTTCTTTCCAATCTGTAGTTTAGTTCTCATCCATGCATATATATAACCACAAATAGATATAGATACATGATCTTAAACAACATGTTTATTAAGCCCAGTGTCCACTTGTCAATTTTTGTTGTTCATACTGGAATTAAATCTTACATCAGATAAATCATAATTTCACTAAGTCATCGATTAGATAAATCATATCTATATAAGCCTATATGATGCAATAATGACTTTGACAAGTCATGCACTAGATAAATTGTAACCAAGTAAGTCATACATTTGGTTATACATCCAACATTTCCATCATCAATACCAAATCCATCAATTGATTTTCAAGTGTCCAATCAAATGTATATAATATTCATAAATAACAACATGGAACTACACAATAGAACCTTAACATATGTGGCTATCTATGTTAAAATGGGCATCATAAACGCTCATGTGTCATCCTCGTGGAACCCCTCAATAATAATTAGAGTTGGAACAGATTCAACTGTCCATCATGGAAAATAGAATTTGAACCCGTATATGCTATAAGGTGGTACCAAAACCAAGATAATAGCAAGCAACAAATTAGTGCACTATCGATTCCACTAGGAGGTGTTAGTATAAGTTTTATGCATATAATTTCTTTAAAACCTTAGTGAATAGATAAGTCCCAATCTTCCAGACCCATTTAATTAATCTTGAAATAAAATAAAAACTCCAAACTTCAGAACTGTTTCCAACATGATTTTCATACTTTATTTTTTTGTAAATTGAGAGGAATGTCCTATAAATGTCAAAAGGTTCAAATTTATTATATATTTAATCATTGTTTACTAGTACTAAAACAATCTTGTGATATATATTGCAGCTCACAATATGACCAGACAATTGAAAAATAATTAAATGAACGGAATAATTTCCTTTTCCCTGTTGCTATTAGTATTTCCTCTAAATGGCACCGCATTTCTAAAGATGCCTACTCCTTTCATAAGTGGCCAGTGACCACACAGTTGTGAAGAAAGTTGAGGGTCTTTTTATCCAAAACTAGCAACACATTACTTTTCACGATATTTTTATTCAACACTAGAATAAGGGTAAATGTGTATCCTAATATTTTCACTAGAAAATTCTACCCCACTAGACCATCTTTGTAAGGCCTCCATCTGTTATGCACCATGCAATAATTGTTGGCATTAGCTTGCTATTCATCTTCCTAAATTTTTCCAAGATAACCCCTGCATACTTGGTTCGAGATATAAAGATACTTTCATTTGTTTGTTCGACTTTAATACCAAAAGATATCTCAATAATCCCATTTTTGTTATTACAAATTCTTTCTCGACTGCTAATCTAGATTCTTCTATGGATAGATTATTTCCTATAAAAATAAAATCATCTACATACAAGCAAATAATTATAATTTCACCTTCATTGCTAACTTTGATAATTTCACCTTCATTGCTAACTTTGATGTAAACTATTTGGCTTCCTGCTACTTTTACTAAAACCATTGCTCAATAGTTACGAGTCAATGCAGCTATACCAAGCATTTGGCAACTGCTTGAACCACACAATGCTTTTCTTAACTTATACGTCATTGGGAAAAGTTGATTTTACATCCATTTGATAGACTTATCATTTGTATTGAGCTACTATTGCCATGAAAACTGTAACGGTTTCCATTCTTTATACAAGAGCAAAGGTTTGATTATATTCTCTTCCATATTGTCGTTTGTACCCTTGACTACAAGTTGTGCTTTGTTCCTTTCAATTATGCATTATACATCATTCATGAGTTTATAAACTCACCTCACACTAATAACTCCTTTTTCTGCTAGAAGATTTACTATCTCTCAAGTCTCATTTTTCTCAATTGTTTGGATTTCTTCATCCATGTCACAGTTATTTATGAAAAGTTTCGGTCACTTTATCGTGATAAGGTTAACTGCAGGTCTACGCATATATCACAATCTGTCCACAAATTTGCACATCTACAGGAAGGCATCTTTCAATTACGGGACTGAAACTGAAACAATTCAACAAGCAACATTCAAGCATACCTTCTCTACCTATTCTTTGATGAGAATGACTTATAACAATGATATAGTGAAATGGTGAAGGCCCGACTGCTGACATCCTTATTATTGATCTGTCTTTTGAATTTTCACTCAGAATTGATGCCTGTCAGGTATATATATAACCCTAGTGCTGCTGCAAGGTAACGATGGGACTCGATCTGGCAAGTGACACCTTCCGCTTTGCTGGGAGACAAAATTAATGCTGATGATTGGATGATCAGACTGTAGGCTGGTGCAGTGCACACATTCAGCGCTGCCTACGGGCATGCCATTAATGTGTACATGTGATATATCATAGATTGGAATGTGGCCACAAGAATATATTAGATTTGAATCTAGATCACAAGAATCAACTCTCGCTTGAAATGATTAGAGTGTAATTAGACAATAGGTAAATGTGCAAACTTCCTTGTTCATAGGCCGATCTGAAGAATAAGATGAAAGCATAGAATTTGCACAGTTCGACTTCTTTGGGCAGACACAAAACAAGAATATATATACAAGACACTTCATATCCATATCGTTGTAGATAAGGCACAACCTTTCACTGTTGAAGAGAAAACACATTGCTACAGGAGTGATACCTTTTCAGAATAGGCCGAGAATCAAATTCGCTATATAAGAATTGTCACGCAAGGTCCAACCAGCGAGTGATTTATGAGGGACCAATGCCAACCAGTCAAGGTCGCAAGCCTTAAATGCTATCACAGAAGCTATTCTTAAACTGAGCCTCAGACAACACTTCAATTTCAGAGATTGTCCACAAAATTCATCCAGTAATGCGAGATAAGTCTCTGCTCTTTTATGGAGTTCAAACAGATCGCAATTATGCTATGGATCATGCACGAACTTCACCTCCTTTGCTGGCCTACGAGGCACTGAGAAAAGATCCAAACGATGCGACCATCAAGCCATTGTAACATCTAAATTGTCCAAAAATGAGACCGCATATATAAGGATGCCTTAGGAGTAGATCAAGGTTGCTGAAGTATAAACATCAATCATGCGATTTACTTTAAGGTGATTCAGAAATCATGCCCAGGTTTAGTAAAACAAGACCACAGGAGTATTTTAGAACAAGACCTAGGCCGCAGGATAGATAAATCAAGGGGTTGCGTATGTTTCACATGTTTGTCACCAAATTACTCTTAATGATTAGACTAAGGCCGCATGGACAATCTGTAAATACCTTAGGATCACAGGATAGAGAGATGTTGTTTAATTGCATTCCTACCTTATTTCAATGTGAATTTTGAAATATAGCTTCCATGGTTGAAAGCCAGTAGACTGATGCATGCATAGGAAGCACAGGGCATGCGTCTGAAGCATGTCTGGAATTAGACGTTTATAGTGTTATAACATTTGTCCTTGCCATTGATTTGTAAATTTCTTCTTTACAAAGGGCTTACTTATCGTATTTTGAGCTTATGTCTGTTTCTCTCAGATAAAGCTTGTTATATTTTCAGAACATGCAGGCAGCCTTAGATAGGAATTGGAGATCATGCACTTGAAGCATTTATAAATCTTCATTTTTGGAGCATCTTTGCAATCAACGGCTTCACAAAATTTAAGTGAGCCTTTGAAGCAAAATACAAACAGATTGGATAGGGACGTGTTATCACGCAAATCTGGAAAGCATCAGTCCGAACAGAGAAACTTTCAACCATGACAGGATTGACTGTGTAAAAGTGTCGTTGGTTTGAATTACACCTATGTACTCTGTTCTTGGATTTTACAGCACAGCTTGTTTTATGTAGGGTCTGCGTGTCACTCATTTTCTTTTCCCAATTTTCTCAAGCTGCAACATGATACACTGGCGTTTATGCAGGTTGATAACCTAGCTGTAATTCTACCTCGATACGGTGATATTATAAGATTTATAACCTAGATCAATTTAGTGTGGAATTGTCATTTTGTTCTTGATACATGTTTACATGTCTGTTGTTAATTTTTCTAACAGTTTCCGTTTTACTGCTTCTTTGTAACTGCAGGTTCTTTCCAAGCCTCTGATCAAGTGGTTTAGTGTTTCTGTGCATTCAGAGGTATCAAGTGACATGAGCCACCAAATGCTGATGCTAGAAAAGATTTGGCACCAAATCCTGACTCTCTACAGAATTGCTACCCACTGATATCATTTGATTCAAGTCTTTTAAACCAACAATCACCTTTGCTAGTTTCAGCTAATGTGAATGGGTGCCCAATATTTCTGCTTGCAGAAATTGGGGCTTATGTGATAACCAGAAGAAATATGGATACTGTTAATTTATGTGGTTCCTCTGACCTTAGTGAGGCTCCACGATTTCCTCTTGTAACGATACAAATTAACATGATGACATCAAGACAGTTATATCAATGCAATAATTTAGATTTTCCCAAATGTCAAATTTAGCTCTTCAAGGAACCAAAATCAAAATTCTGTAGCAATTTCAAGCATTTCATACATGGATAGTGAATATTCAACTTCAATTCAGTGAAAGTGGATGAAAGATGAGGAGAACAAAATATTTGTCCCCTATGACAGCAAGAACCGTGTAGTGCTAATCACCGGTTGAAAGGGTTGGAAGGAGATATTTAAATATAGTTATAAGTCTTTTGACAATTTTTTTTTTTTTTTTACCAGATTTCAACCACTTTTAATTCTCTGTACAATTCCTCCACCTCCACCTCGATGAAAAACATGAATGCTGATTACAAATGAAAACATAAATGCTGATTACAGATGAAAAGAAAATTTGTATTTATCATTATGATAAAGAGAAATTTTTAAGAATGGAGACATGTCCCCCCTTTGAGGAGAACTTTTGGGGCTAAGGCTGCATTATTTAAATTTTAAACATTGTCACAGATTTAGAGGCATGTTTCACCTTTGAGAGGGACTTTTGGATGAGAACATTTTGTTCGAGGCATTTACACAATATTTGGAGGAAAGATCTTTTCATGAGGAGAGGCCATGTGGCATTGTTTACCCTGAAATAAATAATAAATACAAGATTCAAAAGGACCTCAATGAGATAGAAAGATGGCCAGTGGCAATATATACCCAATTTACTCATTCAAAAGGAAAAAAAATGAGTGCTACATTCAAGGACGATTATAGGACCTTCTAAAAACAGAAATATTATTTATAAATTAGCTTTTGATTTAAAAGATATAAAATCGAGGGGAGTTTCATTTGCTAGAGGCATGGTTGGAGTTGTGGAGATCCCCTCCACACTTAGTTGAAGATTTGTTGGGAGGAGGATGTCAAGGGGCATTTGATGTAAAGTTCTTCATCATTGTTTTTTGTTTCATTGGGTTGATTTGATGGCTGGAAATTACTAATACAAATCCGCTGGAATAATCTTTGTAGAAGAGCATCATTTCTCCAATAAGGGGATGTTAGGGTTGAATGAAACCCTCCTTTTGTCTTTTTGTAATTATTCGATTTATTTGAAGAATATCCGTTGTTTTAATGTCTCAGTTAGGGATGGTTCACTCTATTTTTAGGGTTACCCTAGCTAGGGTTCAAGTTAAGTGCAACACCCTTAAGTTCTCTTGATCTGGGGTGAAATTATACTTGAAGACAGATGCATTGTTGGTTGATCATTCTATAAAGAGAGCTTCCTACTTGTGTCTACTTCATTTATGATTTCATTTGTGCTTGTCCCTCCTAATAATTCATGGTTACACATTATTACGTGGCTGACTTTTGTACATGTTGTCAGGAGTATCTTTGGAATAGTGCTCCTTTAATCTTTGGCATGTTAAAGTAAATCCATATGGTTAGTTTGAGCATGTCTGTAACAGCCTCACTATGCCTCCTTCCACACTGTTCAATCCCTATTGTTTTTTTTTTTTCTTGACTCCATCAATCCACCATCCCATTTAATTTTAAAGCATATATTATCTTTCACATTCTTTTCTAGGGAATGCCCCCTCGAACAAGAGGAGAGCCAGACTAAAGTGAGAGGAAGAGTTGTTGCAGTGACAATGAGCAACCTTCCTACTTGCTTATAGGGTTGTACTTTTTTTTTTTGGGGGGGGGGGGGGGACTTTAAATATATTTAAGCGTGGATCTGGGAAGTCACACATAGAACTAGCAATATCTTTGTTTGCAGGCAAATTTGGGGCAAACCTCATGCAATGACATGTAATGGAAAGTTTGATGTCCATCCATGTATGCAAGCAACATGGGTTTTAGTTTTGCATCTTTGGTGCACATTATAGTTGGAAGAAGTGCCCGTCCATTTGATCATAGATCTCTCCAATTGTTGCAACAAGACTGGGGAGAGCAACTTATCTCTGGCTTTCTGTTTATTGGTCTCTCATTCATTCAAGTGTTGAAGAGTAAAATAACAGCAAACTCAATTTTGCCAAAAAGATCCATGAACTAAATAACGTCCCTGGAAAAGTACCTTTCCACAATCAATCTGCACCTTGCAGTTGTAGCAGACAGCATTCATACAATTCAGACACTAATTACACATTAAATTGATCTCAACAGTGATGGATGTCAGTGGATTGCTTATTGCAATTTTTTTTTTATCTGGGGAAACTTCTGTCATCTTTTGGCTTTGTTATAGGGACATGTGCCTCACACCTTTGGACAAAAAATTTCAGGTCTCAATCTATTTTTTTAATCTGAGCGGAGAAAATGGTGATTGGTGGCACATGACACCCTCTCCCTCTTTTCTGAGGAAACTACTGAGATAGCCATTACAGGAAACAGTATGGTTGTCACCAGAAGCAATGTGGGGAAGAGCAGTAATGATTCCATCATCTTTCCCGTTTTCCTACGGTCCTACCAACAAACTATAATTCTATAGGAAAAAGAAAGAGAATTCTACTAAATGCACTGCCCTGAGTCACATGTGAAACTCGTGAAGGCCTTCATGCATGTTTATATCAATTTGAAGTATTGTTTCACGGGTATGGTTACGTAAAAATGTGCAGAAATTAAATTTGTTCCATTCTCGTTTAAAATATTCTGGCATGAGGTGGTTTACGAGTTTAGAAAAGGATTGGATAAATACATGCAAGGAAATAAAGCAAATTGTTTTGGAGAAGTGGAGAAGTATCAGGAATATTAACAGGCAATAGATCCTAAAGAACAAATTTTGTGCTTCAAGCAATGAGAAGCAACCTAGGAGATTATTTGGATAACCTGCAGTATGTGCTTCAGAAATGTCCGCTGCACAGGCGTGGTATAGAGACCTAAAAACTGTTTTTCTTGTTAGAAATCAGGAAGATTCCTGCATTTGGCTTGATATTATGGCCAGTGGAGATGTTGCCCCGCAGTTCCTCGAAGATATCCAAACTCCATACCTTCAATATTAAATTGCTCACAAAAATAGGGAGGAAAGAATCTGAACATCCCATAAGCAGAGAAAGGAGAGACATTGTAGCCACGAGGAGTATGGGAAGCTTGACAAGGTCGCAATTGAGCAATCTTGTCGGAGATATGAAGTAGGAGTTGAGATTGTTTGTCCTCTGTGGCAGCACATCTTAGCAGCCTAAAGCTCAAGGCAAAAAAAAAATGAATGGAATTATCTTCCGAGCATGTTGGATAAGACATGCAGGGAATCACTACCTTGTTAGTGCAGCGAAGACACAATGTAAGATTTGCATTGAAGATCCCATAGAAAAAGACTACCCAAAACTTCTTTTCATCGAGGAAATAATGGATGTAGACAGCCATAATTTGCAAAGTTTTCCCACATGCAAATACCACAGCAACATGGAATGGGTTGGTGCTGGATTAAAGACTTTCCCTCTAATTATATATAAACTCATTCCTAAAGTTGTATTTCCATTGGAGTCAATCAACGAAAGTTTGTTGTCCCTTCACTTGTCGGTTACCCATATGTTTAAAAGACATATTCTCTTTATGTCAAGCATCCTCTTCTTGCATGTATGTGTAACCAATGGAGGTGTTTCCAACTTCCATCCCACATAATGCTCCATTTGTGCCAAACGTGCAGCCTTTGCTGCCCCTACTGTGCCTAATGCTAATATGCAACCCCAAATAATAGTAGTCAGTCTTCGAGTCTAGTCAGTGCACTGCTTTGCTTTTGTATAGTAAAAGGCTAAAAAGGGTATTGAATGCATCCCCAAGTAAGAAGCAAAGAAGACAGAGGGACTACAGGTCACTGTATTGTTTCCTTGTTGCGCTGGGCAGTCTAGTAAGTTTTTGGAGTCCTAAAGCTTGTTTATGCACTGCTTTGCAAGATAGGCTGCCAGCTAATAGGACTTGATCTTTCTTGGCAGATACCAACACTTGGGCACAGCCAGAATTCTCTGCATGTACCCAGAGTTTAAATTGGGTACCATAAAATAGCATAGACCTTTTTGCTTTGAGCGTGAGTTCAAACATAATCTTTTATTCAGTGGGCATGGAACATAGATATTACTGACTGCATTGCTGTGGAGAAGTAGTTGATGATTGGTCATTAAATTACCGATGTCACGATTAACATGAATAGGGTGTGCTGTGTAATTATAGGATCCTGGATGTTTGCATTGGCAATGGAGAGAGCAAGTAGTCTCAAAGCAACCCGTAAATCACAAGTACCCCCAAGGGCTGGAAAGGTTTTGGGACATCGCCAGGTATTGGGAACGAAGCCTTCTTGTTTTATAAGGCTGAGAAATTGGCATTCTCTGCTTGCTATGTGGCTTTTAAAGTCTGTATCCCTGCAATATTGTGTGCAGTAAATTACAGAGCCTATGAATTGGCCTTCGCATGGATGGACATGGTGCTACTGACATGTATGAATTGCAGAACTTTCACATAAGTAACGTTAAGTTCAACAAAACCTCTAACTCGATGAAGATGAGAAAACCGTTGTAGTTACGCTGTGCATAAGCCAAAAAGGCAAAAATTCCATTGTATGGGTTTTCAACAATCACGATAAGCAGTAATCGTCTTTTAGATACAACTACAAAGGTACAAGTTTAAAGGAAATGACCTCAAAACTTGCTTACAAAGCAAACTTTAGCCATTTCCGAAACCCTCGTCATCTAGAAGCAAAAGTCCTCGTACAGTTAAAAGATTTGATTAAAAGAAAATGACCAAAAATAACGTGTAAAATATAGATATTTTAAAGTCAAGGATTTCGAAGAATCTAGAACAAAGACCGAAAATTAAGCAAAATTGCATAAATCATTTGATTAAAAGAAAATGACCAGAAAAACATCCAGAATATACATTTTACAGTCCAAGGGACTCAAAGAATCTAGAAAAACAAGGAAATTTAGAAGGCAAAACTTATGACAAGCTTTCCCACGACTGAAAAGAAAGGGTTGCTTAGAACATGCCCAAGATTGCGACCGGGACTACTTCTAAAAATGAAAAGTCAGAGTGAAAACACTCGGCATAAATAACAGAGGCAGCCTAGAGCTTTGACTATATTGAAATGTTCACGGCCTAAAGCGAAAAAAAAGAAATGAGACAAAATTACAGAAAAGACAAGACGAGCAAGCTGAAAGATCAACTACATGCATCGCTCACTCTACTCGATCTTATTCAAATAAGCTCCACCCTCCACCAAAGTCTTACAACGGACCGTTCAGATTGAGTAGACTACAGTGGATAGTAGTGAGAAATATTAGTGATGGGGATGAAGCTTTTTTTTTCTGCACGCTGCTATTCGGCCTCGCCATCATTGTACCGATGGCCTGGTGCACATTGTGTCAGCGTTGTGAGTATTGCTTTTTATGGCGATAAAGAGGGTATCCCTTTTTTTTTCATTTTAAAAACAATTTGTTATATGAATATATTTTAGGATTACAAGTCCTTAGGAAGGTTACAAGCTCTTTATAGCGGAATTTGGGGTTTAGTGGACTTTGGGTCCAGATTTTGAACCTGGCTCTGATACCATGTGTAAGAACCTGAATCCTATTATTAGAGCCTTTATTTCGTTATACCCTAACATATCTATTTTCCTATTAATTTATAAATAATAAAAGGAGCTTGCTGACCTTTTCACATATCTTTAAACATTTAACATCTAATCATTTTATCATAAGCAACATAAATTAAGGTGAGCATTCCATTGATATCAACTTAACAAGAGTAGTCCATGGAAAAATACCTGTTCCGGCGGTTGATGACGATACCTTTGTCTGATAGCTCCAGCTGAACGCTCCTTCTGGCCGACCCAACCGAATTTACCTCCCAGCCAACTAGGAAATAAATTCCTAGTCCAGGAAACCTCCACAGGTTCCCTAGCCCTCCATGCCCAAGTCCAACCAGATATAGTGTGTCCTCAAAATAATGTGCAAAACTAGGTAATGATACTTTCCTCCTCTCAAACCCAAGAAACCTCCACAGGTTTCCAAGGTCTCCCAAAAATCATAACAAGGCCAACAATCACAACCAACCCCCACAATCCTAAGCAAAACTCCCCCCCCCCCCTTCTTCCTTCCCCCTTCCCTTTTATATCCTCTTTCCTCAACCACCTCTCATTAAATGTCATTAACTCTCACCCATCCTTGGTTGACTTCTCTTCCAAGCTAGAGTACATTTGGAATTGTGATATGAATTTAAAATTGAGAATTTAATGGGGAAGTACATTTGGGAATGTGAAGTGTAATTACATGGGGAGGACCATGTCTTCTCCTTATTAAATGTGAGGGTACATTGGGGAATGTGAAATGAATAAATATATATTGATGATAAGATGGAGAGGACTTTGTCTTCTCCTTATTAAATGTGAGGGTACATTGGGGTGTGTGAATGAATAAATATATTTTGAATTAATGGAAGGAGACCATATCCCACACAATATTCAATTGAGAAGGTAAGTGGGGAATTTGAATAATGGAAATCATAAATTTATTTTAGACCAATATTTCTCAATATTTTCAGATAATGTAAATATTAACACAATTTGTAGGATAAGATTTAAGTGGGGCATTACATTGCATCCCTTGGATCTTAAGGGACTGGTCCCCTCGTTTGCACAATCTGGTGTCAACAACCTCTGATGATCATGTTGAAAGTATGCCGTCATGTAGTGAAAGCGAAGTGTCAGGACAGAAAAGGAAAAGTAAATTCCCTTGTAAACTGTGTGAAGACACTCACGCCGTCCACCGTTGTCCCTTCCTAGACGAGGCTAAAAGAGTTTTGGATGACCATCCAGTTTCACCGTTACGGCTTCCTCCTGGATATAAGAAACTCTTGCCAAGTCCATCACTAGTTGAAAATCCGACTGACACGCCATTGTGGTCGGTCAAAGCGGCTATCATTGAAGATAAACCATATGAATTCACACCAGACAAAAGTCAAAAGGTTGAGGTGGCAGTTGACCCGGTCTTGCCTTCAGAAGGTCCATCTTCAGATGATACAGTCATCGGAGAGAACAAGAACGACATCGTTCAAATTCTCTTCGTAAATACAGAATCCGATGAACATGGGGGCAGTCTACCCATTCCTTTACCACAGGAATGAAGTTCATCTGAGTCATATCCGGCCGTCTATTCGGTCCCATCTCGAAGCAACCTAGTTGTTTCCTTCGATTGGAATCTACTAGGCAGACCCCATTTACCGGCTAGTGTACCATTTCAAATCATTGCACAAATATACATAATGTTCATGGTCAGTACCATCATAGATGAAGGGGATTTTGTGAGTATCATTTCCTCAACTGCTTGGAAAGTGCTTGGTTCGCCATCGCTTTTGCCTGAGATGAGAAATCTAACAGGCTTTGGCAAAGGAACCAATCGACCGTTAGGGATCCTTCCTAATGTGCCAATAACATTGAGAAGGAAAACCATTCACATGAACATAATGGTAGTCCGAGGACCCCTTGATTATAATCTACTCCTTGGACGCGACTATATTTATTTCATGGGAGCCATTGTCTCCTCGCTTTTTAGAGTAATGTGTTTTCCGCATGAAGGAAGAGTGGTCAAGCTCATAGACCAGCTTTCATTCCCCGGCTCACACATAGAAAATAGTCAAATACCATCCCTGAATGGTCTTTTCACGCAAGGAATGTCTCATCAATCCCTAGTCCATCCACCTGATGAGCGCGAGTGATTTGGGAGGACATTACTGAAACCGGGGGGCATGCACCGTGGTCTGTTTCGGCAGGAAAACCTTGGGCATAGGGTAGGTTTCCGTGAAGGATATATGACTGGTTTATGAGATTATACTGGAATAAGATTCCTTCATCAAATTTATGTGAGTGGAGGCAAGTTGCGCCACTCACCTTTGTTTATTTCGGTAGACATCGCTGAGGAAGTGTTTTGTCTGCAATGCAGATGGAACAATATTTGGTAACCTGGAAATTTTTCGCTATACCTGGGGGCATGCAAACCTTTTAGCATGCAAGTGAAGAGTGACCATTTATTTTTTAAATTTATAGGTCCTCTAACCCTTTAAACTCATAGGATTGGTCATTTCCTAACTTACATAAAGAAAGGATGCAGGGAAAAGCTTTGTAAGGTGCAAGCTCCATAAAAAATGGCATCTTAGACGAGACGTCCTTATTATACGACTGGATCGAGTAATTTTTATGTGGAGTTCAAGCTCGTTAAAAATTAAACATAAGCAATGAGCAAATGTTTCCCCCAAATTTTAAGCTCATTCATTAAAAAATGAACCAATTTCCGATAAATAACCATCATGAATGCATTATCATCAAACTTTGAGCCTTGGTCGTGTTCTCATCATCACCTCCACTCTGTTTTGGCCGATCATTCACCTCCATTTGATTTTTTACCCTTTTTGAGGAACAACTGCAAAGAGTGATCCTGTTAGCCATCCTTGTGACACTGCCATGATTGGAAAATTCCAAACCTTACCCAGAATCAGCCGCTACCCGAATTTATCACTCCTTCCTCGAAAAACGAGTCTCCTTTAAGCTCTTTTCATCTGACTCGTAAAATATGAAATGATTGCCGAGAAATTACCCTCTCCAGCTCGTTAAATTGACCGTAAGTGCTATCCCTCCTTTAGATTTTAATCTTTTTGGACCTGAGAGATTATTACACAAAAAGATTGAGCGCTTGCTCTGTTCGGCTCGTTAAAATTACCAAAAATTCATCCCTTTTGTATTATTTTATACTTTTTCAAACTTAAGGGTTTATAAGACGAAAAAGGATCATTGGAGTTTTCTTTACGTCCCTTTCAGACTCTCTAAAATTGAAAAGGACAGAGTTATCTTTGTCGTTAAACTCGTTAAAACTGAATAGCGACAAACTTGTCCATACAGACAAGAATGAGTTTCACTATTGGTAGGCTCGTTAAAACATAGTGATGGGTTTGCCCGAAGGGAAAATTATAGAAAACACATATGTTATCCTCCTCAAGCTTGACAAAAATAAAGAGGTACTGGTCAGCAATGATTGGGGAAAAATTGGGAAGAAAACTTGAAGAAACTTTATTGGTAGCAAGTCACTCTTAAACATGACACTTTCACTCCGCATCCGATTCAGGTTGGGTTGTTCCGTTCACTGGTCATATCACCATTGGTCCATCACACCATCCACATTTGGGGTTAACGCTACCAATCCATCATGTCAGTGTCGCCAGTATGTTCAAGAGAAGTGCTCAGAGAATTCACCTGTGTCTCATCCACTACAATACATTCACGCTCCATTCTTTCATGACCGCCACCCTGAACCTTATATCATCAGATCATTTTCACCTCCAGTAAAATCATTTGCTTCATTCCGTGTCGTAGATGTGGGATTCATTAAGGCCCTCCTACGATGGATCACTTCCTGTCGACATCAGCTCATTATCCAGGAAGTCGATCTAGGAACAACCCTTTCAGTACTTTGAAGCTTGCATGCCTCAATGGCAAGTTTCTCACTTCCGGCGACAGGTTTACATCAATGGCCTTAGACTGAAATATTTTGCATGGTGTTCGACGCCAAGTCCCTTTTTCACACCGTGTGAATTGTACTGTCGTACCTTGAGGGTCATTATTATTATCGGTGATTCCTCTCGCACCTGTTAACAGCTTACATCACTGGCTGGTAATCAGGCGATGTATTTCTAGGTTCGACTCCAAAACATCTCTCACATGGATCAACTTGTACTTCGAGTGAAGATCGAACAAGATTGAAGACCCCAGATCTAGTTTCGTCCATCCGGGATGCGATATATATTCAGGAAAATAAAGACATCAAATGTACATCATTGCTGCACGGATAATCATCCAATCTAAGGGATGATTGCTCTACCAGAATCATCAGTCTGCACATAGATGATTGTCTGTCTTATGTACATGAAAACAAATTTATAAAGTTGAGCATGGGAATGCCTGCCTTAGCTAGATCATGAAAATATTATGAAGATAATGTATTTTATTGTATCTTATTACAGGTCGCCTTCCAGCTCGGAAAAACTTCGGATCCTCATGATAAAGCATTTCACTCAACATCAAAAGATTAACGACCTAATGCTTTAGGGGGAAACTGTTATAGAAATTTTTGGGCACTACAACCCCAATCATATATGTCCATAAACCAAGGGCTCCTAAGTCCCTAAAAGTGTTGTTTCACACCCTAAAGGAACAAGGTCAGCTGATTACACCATCTCCCAGAAGTTCTCCACAGAAAACTGCTCAGAACTGGTCAAATCTAGACCATACAGATTGCCCAGTGCAAAAGGTGCGATGCATCCCACCTGCCCAGAGTAAAATGTGCGATGCATACTAGATAGCTCTTCTGCAGGGTGCGATGAGTGAGAGTGGACAAATGGCAGAGACAGTTTTCAAGGTGGTTCGACATGGAATCTTCCAGAAACTTCTCCTATGACACTTGCCTCTCTGAATTCACCCAGGGATGAGTAAGAGATCATCAATCTCCAAGTGGAATCAAGAATTATCAGAGAGACGACACTAATCAAATCTCAGAAGCTGACTCACCTCCCTGAAATCATCTATATATGGATCCCTCATCCCAGAGAGCCAGAGGCTGGAATTTTGTATCTTGTAAGGAAGTGTTGCTGGTTTCTTGGTGTAACATCATAGTGTTGGGTGATCTAAGCTTTTCATGAGGTGAAGAAGGGCTTTCTTGCTGAGAGGATGACATTGGGTCAGAACAATTGGTTGTAATCCTCTTTGCTATTCTTGATATTAATAAAGCTATTCAAGTTTTCCTCCACATTCTTGTATGATTGATGATATATGCATTTGTGTGGTCAATATATATCTGGTCCTATATTGTTTGTGATAGTAGATCTCTATTCTTGGATAGTGTTATGCTACTTTGATTCCACAGGTGGTCTTTGAAGCTGGGTAGACGAGGAACGAGTGGCAAAGATCTATCAGAAGGGAGAGGAATCAAGCAAGGAACCAAGAGCAAGATAGAGGCTAGTCTCCTTTGTTCCCCTCTTATCTACTTCTCATAAAGGAAAAAGAAAGTAGTTTTAGTTTGTTTGTTTCTAAGATAGCTACCAGTCTTAATGGGACTAGCAGCTCTGCATAGACACTAGATTTCCTGATAACACCTTTATTTCCAAGCGAGTTTTGAAAAAGGGATCTTATGAATTAATTGACTTTGAAGGAGACAAGTTGGTGGAGCCCAGAAATGGGCTCTACCTTAGGAAGTACTTTTCTTAGGCTTCAATCAAGGACTTACTTGTTTGTATATACTATATGTTTGTACATATCTATCTATCAATTTTAGTGATGTTGATATTTTTGATCTACTTTGGCAGGTATTGATGTATGGTTCAATATATTTAGGATTCTCTGATGATGCAGGTAGGCATACTCAGAACCTTGCTTCCATGGCGTGGGTGATTTATTATTCATCATGCTAGTTGATGGTTTCGAGAGGAGTATGTGTCGGTCCTGTTTTGAAAAATATTGCTAAATATACTGTTGTTATTAATTTTCTATCCGAAGCAATATCTCTTGATATTGATTTGTTAATGGTTTATTTAGATTCACAACAGGTGGTATCTCAACTGAATAACATTTATTGGGTACGATATCCCTAATTTTATTGCCAATTTTTGAGAGTGTGATTCTTGCAATGATCATTTGGTTATATCACATTTGTTTACATTCCGCGATCAGAAATTCCTTAGCAGATTCTATTTCTAATCAAGCATTGGATTGGCATACAAATCATTCATCAAATTAGAAAAACATAAAAAATAATCGAAATATCATCCGTACATATAATCATCATAAAATCATCTGTATATAGATAGAGTGCTTGTGTCCAAAATAATATACAAAAGTTTGAGACAAAATGCCCTACAAAATTTTGTCTTATACCCATCATCATGTATAATCACAAAAATATATGATCATATATCTATCTCGCTTAGGATGAGCAACTAGAAAATAAACAACATCATTGGCCACACACAGATATAGTCGCACCAAGTCCCGTGGTATTCCTACCATGTGATGTTGCATCTCCTTTGGTAAGTCCTCTATGGCTATCATGGGTACTTGGTGAGTCAGTATCACCAAGTTCCTATGAACTCCATGGAGAACTCTCTCTATCTTAGCTGCAGCTCCTTCGACATCTCTTCCATGACGCCTATGTCGAGGAATCTATCATGTCTCGATGGTCCCACATCTGAAACATGATCAATATATTTTGTAAGTGTCTTGTCTCATCAAAAATATTTGTAATTCATTTATATTGAAAATCCAAAAAAATATTAAAAAATTCAAAAAATTAGAAAATAATTTATACCTATGGCACCCCATGTTACGTCTGGTGGTAATACTAGATCCGGATCTTCCCGAAAGTACATTTTGGTGTAGGGGCAGTCGTCAACTGTAATGACCTTTTGATCCCACCAAAGGAAAAAATCGTCATCAAAAGTCATCCTGGGGACCTCACCACCCCCTAGGCATTTCATAAAGTCACCCCATCTACCCATCTACGGATCTCTCAAGCTACTGATGGTCAATAATACCTTGGGACAAAGCCCAGGTACTCTCTCAAAGAAGAACGAGCATAAGATAGTGCCATAACCAAAATTATTCCTCTGAACCTTCTTCGTATTCATATAAAAAATGATTAAAAGCATGATTAAAGGGTTGCCTGGAAGTTTTGGAGCAATTTGAATGGTTGAATTTGATGGAAGAGGTTTGCTTGAGTTTTTCTCCATAGCTCCTTGCGAAAAACACAAATGACAAAAACATGAGTCCAAAAGTCCTTATATAGGTTGAAAAATGAAAATTATTTTTTCAAAAGTTGATTTTTATCTTATGGAATTTTCAACCTTTTGGCTTGGAGTGTTGGGAATGAGTTATTTTTAGAGGAAATGCTGGAGAATTCTTGGAGAAATTTCTTTGGTCCCATGACCGCAGACCCATCATCGCAGGTATCATTTTCTTACTGGAATATAGGTTAGGGAATACCACTCTCTACTGCATTTTGCATCCTAGCCTCCATATTGTGATATTTTTGCCATAGGGTCCACCCCATGATGTCTTGATTCATAATCCATTTCCAATCGCTGACTTTAAAATCATGATGTGATGGTAGAGCCAACCTTTACATGGGAATATTAGATAGATCCTCGCTGACATTTGTTGCCCATGCTGGTACATTGAGTAGGCTCGGGAGTCCTCTTTAGTCCCACCATGACTTGTGCATTGAAGAGTCATTCTCGTTTTTCTGCACTATTTTCTAGCCTTATGCCCTTGAGGTTCCTTTGTGTTGAGTTGTATTGCTGCATTGCATATTGACTATTTTCACCTTTTGGACTTGAGCCAACTTCACTTGGACTCATGTTTAAGCCACTTTTCGACCATGTCTTCTACAAAATCAACCTTACAATCACTTAGCCTCTACAACTTGACGCACACTTTTACCCATGGAAAGAACATTCCTTTGAGTGTCATTGACCAGTTTTTGCCATATTGCATTATTCATAGGAATGTTCCCCTCCCAGGAACTAGAGAATCTATTTTTTTGACACTCGTTCTTTCCACTATACTATAGCATGATTTTATTCTTTTTCTGGCTTCATATAAAAGAAAAATACAAAAAAATTATATATCCCAAAAAAGAGTAGGAACGGGACATTATTTCCATATTTGATGGCAACTAGAGTCAATTGTGTCACACTTAAACAAAGCACACAAAAGTAAGTCTTTCCTCCATGGGGATGGGCTTTAGTTTGACTTAGGAGAGCCTTAACCTTGTCATTGAGTCAGTACTCCTCCGATTGGTTATCTCTTCCAATCATATGGAGAGTTTCTTATGCCTCCTACATGACAAACTTATACAAAGTTATCATATGATGCCATGTAGTCACAGTTGATTCGTGCTTTTGTTCAACGGAATTAAAACTGAGTTAGCCTCTCTACGGTGTCTCTTTACTTGTTTTTCAATCATCCATCCCTAATTTTTAGTGTCATGTTTGTTATCACATCAGCTATATTGGTCCTTTGATCATGCCAGTTTGATAAGGTCTCAATTGACTTCCTGCTGGTAGGTCTTGCTCTTATCGACTATGACAAATTGCACTGAGGGCAGACCTAGAGCCACACCCTAGCCCTATTTTAATTATTGATAGGTTACCTAGTGCTCAACATCGATCAGTATCATGGGTCTTTGACTGAGTGGTTTCCCTTGTGTTTGACATTAGCTTTCATGTCACACATTGCGATTCATGAAGTACCTTGGTTTCCATTTGACCCTATTGGTAGATTCCTCGCCTCTGTGTCAGCTTTCATTATTGGTTGGTTCAAAGGGTTTCTATTGTGTGCTAATTACATCTTGTGTACACCAGAAACGTGCTTCGGTTGGGTTACTACATCTTTGTTCATCTGATTCCTTCCACATTATTGAACTATGGGTTACACTTGCGCTAGATTGATGAAGGATTCCTTAATGCCTTCCTTCTAGCGGATCTTTTCCCATCGACTTCAGCTCATTTCTCTGGGAAAGAGATCTAGAGTCCATTTGGTAGTACCTTAGGGTTTGCAGTCATTAGTGGCAGATTACTTCGCTATTGACAGTGGGAAAATATCATTGTCTCCTGATTGATAGATTCTTCCAAGTGTTGGGAGCAGGATCCCCGAGGGAAATTTTGGGGCTAAAAGCTTGTGTTTAAGTCAATTTTTTGTAATATTATTGTAAAGACTCTGCATTTTGTAGTCGCAGAGCGCGAAAGTCTTATGTGTCACAAAGGGTAGTCTGACCTTAGTTTTTTAAAGTAAAGTTAGCTGTAAGAGATCTACCCATGGTCCGCGGACCATGCGATTGTATAAAAAGAGCTAAGCTCTAAGTAGTTAGAGGCATCGAACATGAAAGAGAGTCATAGCTTTAGAGAAGGAAGTCTAAGTCTTGGTTGTAGCATAGGTAGAAGCTCTACATCTGAGTGTGCAGAGGCCTAGGGTAGAAGTCCGCAGCTGAGTGTGTGGACCCCTACAACTGTGTGAGTAGGGTGAACAGATTCTGTAAAACTTGGAAGATATTAATAAAAGGATTTATTCTGAAATTTCTGTGTATTTTTTTTATTGATGGGTTTGGATATTTTGTGTATGAATTTCATTTATTATGCTTCTATGATGTGTGAATGAATACATTTACATTGAATAATTAAACGCAATTACGAATATCTGATTACACGGTGATAACTTGAAGTATTTGGAAAAATAAGCAAATCACTTAGGGTAATTAAGGAATCTGCATGACGCGCTACCATAACAATGCAAAAGTACTTGAGCCCCCAGTTAGGGTTGCGTGAAGGTTGATTGTAAACTTTCATGAAGGTATTGAAAGCTGGAATAAAGGGTTTGTCTTACAATCCCTAGAGTGAGATCACTTGCGCAAAAGCAGGGCTAGAAGAGATCAAACGACATCACAACCATCTCAGGGTGCAGAAACTTGGTTCCATCATCCCCCCATACTGCTTTTGGTGAGACTTCGGTCCGCACTCTGCGGGCTGATGCCGAAAGGGCCAATAGTGTAGGGATTTGTTTAGCTAATTACCGCTGAACCTAGGTTAGGCCCCCTCAAGCCAACAAATGGTTTTGTTGCAGGGATCAAAATCTGCATAAGAGATGTGTGATGTCGTATCATTGGAATCCAAATAAGAAGGAGATTGGAGACTGGTTGGATACAAAGATCTAGGAATTCGTGGCACAGGAGAACAGAAACATACGACTGAAAAAGGAATAGTGGTTGGAGCAATACCTGTATATACAGATCCATGAGATCTTTTTTTGCTCTTTCCCTATTGAGCTATATGAGTGTATCGCAAAGCTAGCAAATAGCCAAGGAAGGTGGAAACTTGATGGTCATATTGCATGGACCCTAAAGCTAGTACGAAGGTTGGAGGCATCGAAGGATAAGATCGCCCACGCTATTGATCATTGGCTCAATCGCGCCATAGGAGGATTTGTGACTGAATTCACGGTCGACACCTCGGTGAGCTATAGCGAGGCAGAGTGATGCTTTTTCAATGGACCGCAAGGTAAGTACGTAAAATATTTGAATACTTGGATTAAAATGTTTTTGTATGAAAAACGAGTTATGTAGCTACCTTCATGTTCGAGACTACGCGAAGCAGAAAAACTTAGAGGAATGAAGGAAAAAAGGGTCTGGAGTATAGCCCCTTGATTTCACCTCCGCAGTGATGAAGAAGGGATAGCAAAGGTTTCTCCACGAAGTGCCATTCAGTTAATAAGACAAGGATTCTCGCGAATACCACCTCCAACCATACCACCTCCGACCTCACCACCATCGCTTCCAGCTTCACCCGTACCACCTCCACCTCCACCACGGTTCAGTATGTAAAATACAGTGAAGTTGCCTTTGTTCAAAGTCTTGGGAAATGAGGACCCGGACAAATTCGGGTTATTTGTGAGGGCTGTATGGGAGGCTCAAGGTATTACAGATGATCATATAAAGAAGGTGACACTAGTTAGTTCTGTACAAGATCACATGCTAACCTTTTATATTAAGTACTCTAACGATAACCCGAATGCTGGAGTAGCAGACATCCAGGTAGCACTAAATAGGGAATTTAGTAGGACTAAATCTGAGGTGCAGTTGATTGTGGGCTTCAAAGAGATCATGATGCTGCCAGGTGAGACGCCTTGGCAACTAGATCAGAGGCTGAAACATACAATCCATGAAGCCAACATGAATTTGACAGATGGACACCATCGCGAGTGGTTTCTGTCTTCACTACTACCACACTTAAGGAGTGCACTATCGTAGCAGAAGATACCAACTCAGGCAGAGGCCTTTGAGATTTCCATGAGACTCCGATGCAAGATTATAATCTAGGAGTTTAGCAGATCCATGTGCAGATGAAGAATTTGTGCCTTAAGATGCAAAGTCTGAAGCAAGACAGGGCGGTTTGACCAGAGGTATGCGAGGAGGTATGGTGCTTGAAATGCAAGAGTCAGGGTCATGACAAAGACCATTGCCCTGTATGTGAAAATTACATTGCAGGAGGAGGATCAATGCCTTTAAGGCTAGAAGCTCAAGCAGGACGTAGCATGGGTCTTGAATTATGGTGTGATATGTGTTAGGCAGCCAAAAAACATGCCACACATAACTGTCACTTGCTACAAAAGTATGTACAAGCACCACAACAGCTGTTCTGCAACTTTTGTAGGTTGGTAGGACATGATGAGCGTACTTGAAAGAGCTATGAATTGATGATGGATAAAAATCTCGCCTATAGGGTTCAAGCTGAAACGCGACCCGTTGACTCGAATGTAGCGATGGCACGGATAGAATTTAAGGGGTGCGGAATAAGCCGAGGCGGAGGGGGACCTGATATAGGTCGAGGATAGGTTATTTGCTACAATTGTAGAGGACCAGGACACTATGCCCACAATTTCACTAATCCAAAGCGTACATTGTGCAAGTATTGCATGTTGTTTGATCATGAAATAAAAGACTATCTTATGTTGATAGCTAGGATACATGAAAAAGGGACGATACCACCTCCGCTGACTTAGAACCAGCAGATGATGATTTTTGAGCTGCGCGAGGAAGATGAAAATGTAAATATAGTGTTTAGGAGTGGAATTGCGACATGAGATGACAAGGGGAAACAACCAGAAGAGAGTACATGGGTTCGCAAAGCCGTAGAAAAATAGGTTGAGTTCAATTTTGAGCATGCTCGTGAAGCCTTCATGGAAGCTAAGAAGAGCTTCATTGAGGCCTCCACCTCAGGATGCAAGGATAAGCCTGACCCAAAGATGGATCCCTCTATGCTCACAACTTCCTTGGAAACTTATGAAGTTACTGGGCAAAGGTAAGGCTATAGAAGGGTTACAATAACTCATGAATAGATGTTCTGGAACCACGCCAGGTGAGTTGCGGGTAGAACATAATATTGGCAAGCATAAAAAAGGACGAGAGGGGAGATGAGATTGACCGCATAGATAGGAGAGTATGAAATGGATCAGGTCATTTTTGACCTAGGGTCAGATTTGAATGTCCTACCAAAACAAAATTGGGAGCGAATGGGGAGACCTACATTGAATTTCTCTCCGATTTATCTAAGGATGGTGCCTCAACAGAAAATCACCCCCATGGGGTGGCTACAGGGGGTGATCATGGATATTGAGGGAGCGAGCGAGTTAGCCGATTTTGAAGTAATAGAGATGGTGGATGACAACAATCCCTACCCTGTGCTCTTAGGAATTGATTGGGCTACTGATATGAAAGAGCTAATCAATCTGAAGAAGTGAAAGATGACCTTTGAAAAGAATTCACTGTGCGTAATAGTACCCCTCGATCCTACTGAAGGATCGTGCTATATTGAACTTGTCCATGATTATGAGAGTGATGACAACCTCGACTGTATATATAAGACAATAGCGTGAGTACAATATTGGGTGAATGCCACTACAGATGGATAGATTACATGGGATTGCGAGAGTTACTGCACTTCAGACTCCGATGAAGAAATAGAACGCTGATAAAATTGGTTACATGAAGTAACTATGCTGAATTGCAACATGATGACACGATTGTTGCGCTATGTGTTGTCAGAGGTAATAAATCTACCTATTTATGATGGTCTGAATGAGGTAGATATTGTTTTGGATGCATTTGAAAGGGTGGTACCAAAAAAGCAGCGCTTCCAGGGCTTGGACTGAGCACTGCGCGCTACGCCCGCAAGATGGTGGGGTACGCACAATGGAAGCTTTTATGATTGGTGCGAATGTAGGAGGATGATGAGAACATGATTTGGGAAGATTAGGATGTGACTGGCAGACAAGTACGATCGGTAGAATGATCCACGCTTGCATCTAGCCAAATGGATACAGGATTATGGAGAAAGGCCCCAACCTAAGTGGGTGCAGTTGTTCTATCATACCCTGGATGTTATGCCAATGAATTGGTATATATAAACAGAGCTCTACCATGGGACAGGTGAAAGGGATGTCCTGTGCAAAGGATTCATGATGACATTCAGTTTTGAGGACGGGTTTGACAGTATTGATGAAGCACTACAAGAGGTGAAAGCAACTATATTTAGGATACTGCATGATCCTTTAGACCTGATTCAGCTTGAATGGGATACTCATTTGAGTCACGTGCTCAAATGTTATAATGTAACTACTAAAGCAGAGGATGAGGATACACGGAGGATTAACATTCTAGAAACAGAAGGCCACCACAAGGTTCAAGGACTGCAGATTGAGAACCTTGATATAACCGCGCCGTGAAAATGTAATAAGTGAACATTCATACGGAGGAAGAACCCAAATTCACAAAGATTGGAGATTACTAGGATGATACGATGGTGGATAAGGTCACTGTATTGCTCGGCCAATACCAGGACTTATTCCCCACCAAGTTTATGGATATGGAGGGAATAATCGGGGACCTAGGAATGATGAAGATCACGTTAAAGTCCGACACGAATCTAGTTAAGCAAAGGCCTTACCATCTCAATCTGAAATACAAGGAGAAGGTCCACTTAGAGCTAGACAAGGTGCTAGTAACAAGCATCATTGACCCTATGGAAGAATTTGATTGGGTAAGCCCAATGTTGGTGCAAGAGAAGAAGTAGAAGGATGAGATAAGGATATGCATGGATCTCAGAAAAGTGAATGACACTTGTGTGCATGATCCTTTCCCGACTCCATTCATGGATGAAGTGTTGGAAAATGTAGGCAGCTAGGAAGCATATTCCTTCACTGCTGGGTTCTCTGGGTAACACCAAATAAAAATCGCATAGGAGGATAGGAGCAAGACAACCTTTGCAATTGAGTGGGGTTGTTTTCAATACACTGTAATGCCATTTGGATTGAAGAATGCACCTACAATATTTTCGCGCATGCTTGTTGTGACATTCAAGGAATTTATTCATACGTTCTTGGAGGTATATTTTGATGACTGGACTGTATTTGGGCTGGTTAAGCGCCATGTAGCAAGCGTGTGCCTGATGCTAGATACCTGTTGAAGATACCAAATTGCACTCAATCTCAAGAAGTGTCTGTTTTGCATTCCTTTTGGGAACCTATTGGGGTATGTGGTTTGGAGACAAGGACTGATGGGAGACCCTATGAAGAACGTGGTGATACTGAACTTGGAAGTGTCGAGGAGTGTGAAAACGTTGTGCGTTACTCTGGGACATACAGGATATTACAAAAAGTTTATGAAAAGCTATGCCCAGATCACCACACCTATGGAAAAATTGTTGAAGAAGGATGTCACATTCCACTAGAATGATGACTATAAGAAAATATTGGATATATTGAAAGAAAATGTGGGTTACAACGCCAATTCTAGTCTTCCAGATCTAGTAGAAAGAGTTTCATGTACATGTTGATGTGTCATGTATAACGCTGGGGGAAATACTAACACAGGCTGGCAGAGAAGGCTTTGACCATCCTATCACGTTCACATTCAATAGATTATCCAAAGTAGAGAAGAACTATTCTACTATTGAACATGAGGGGCTAGGTAGGTGTATGTGCTCCAGAAGTACTGACACTACTTACTAGGAGGCCCTTTTAAGATGTATACAGATCTCTCCATTCTGAAGTACCTGGTCAATAGGCCTTGTGTTGGGGGGGTGAATCTGTAGATGGGTCTTATTGTTCCAAGAGTACGATTTTGAAGTTGTTATGAAGCCTGGATGATTGAACATCAGACCAAACCATCTGTCACGCACCGAAATAGGGGAGGAACCTACTAACTTGGAAGAAGGATTGCCTAACGTGCAACAATTTTCCGTGTGAGTCGCGAATGGTCATTTTGAGCATATAATACACTTCCTAACAACAAAAATTGCACCAGAAGGATACTCTGTCCAGCAAAAGAAGGAATTGTGGTGCATGCAACAGATTTCTATGTCATTGTTGGACATCTATAAGAGATGGGGATTGATGAGATATTGTGACGATATGTACCTAAGTTCAAACGAAGCAGCATCCTCATGGATTCTCATGGGGGCGCTGCTGGAGGATATTATGCAGGGAAAGCAATCATGCAGAGATTTTACATGCAGGGTTGTGGTGGAAAACCCTTCATCAGGATTCAAAAGCATATTGTAGGGCACTTGATGTATGTCAAAGAACGGGGATGCCATCACAGAGGGATGAAACTCCTTTGAATCCACAAATGACGTTGCAACCCTTCGAGAAGTGGGCAATAGATTTTTTAGGACCCATTCAGCCACAAGGGAAGATAGGAGCAAGGTACATTATCAATGCGATGAAGTATTTGTCTCGTTGGGTGTAAGTGTAGCCAGTGAAGGATTGCATGGGCACGACAACCATAAAGTTCCTATTTGAGCATGTACTGACATGATTTGGATGTCCAAGGATCTTGATGAGTGGTTGTGGTACGCACTTCCTGAATGAGACGATTAGCACACTCACAGAGGAATTTCAGGTATATCACTAGAAGAGCGCACCTTATCACCCATAGGCTAATGCGACAATGGAGGTGTTCAACAAAGTGCTTGAAAACGTGCTAACCAAGGTTTGCAATTCTCAGCGAAGTGATTGGGACCTACGCATACCTACAAAATTATGAGCTTATCGAATGACATGCAAGAAGTTGACGGGACAAACCCATTTTAGGCTTGTCTATAGTGTGGAAGTCGGAATGCATATGGAATACATCATGCCTAGTCTGCGCATATTAGCAATCATAGGTATGACAGATCATAGAGCCTTGGAAGAGAGGCTCGCGCAGCTGGATGAGCTCGAAGAAGAAATATTTTTGGTTGGATTTCACCAGCAGGTCCAAAAGCAACGTGAAAATGCATGGCATGATCGACACATAAAGTTGTGCACATTTAAGGTAAATGATCTCATTTTGTTGTATGATAGTAAGTTTGACAAATTTCCACGAAAATTCAAGTTGCACTAGTTAGGGCCTTATGTTATTAATGAGATTACCGACAAAGGAGCAGTACATCTGGTCAAGTTAAATGGAGAACCCTTCCCAGAAAAGGTGAATGGCAGTCGCTTGAAGCCATACATCGGCGGTCTGGCCATGTGGCTAAATGAAAGTTCCATAGTATTAGTGCTCTAGGCAACTGAAATGAGGCGCGAGACTACAAAATACACTTCCCGACTTGGGGAGCTGTGCGATTGGAAGATGTTGTGAAGTAAGGATGTGTCACTGGGTCTACGACAGCACGGAGGGAGCTGTGCTACGTAGGGATAAATCACATAGGTTGGCTAGAAAGTGACCGTTAAAGTCACTGTTTGTGAAAAGAAGGTAGAAGTGAGGCCAAATGGAGCTGGCGGCCAACATTTAAGATGAAATTTATGGCTTAGATCCTTGAAAATCTACCACTAATCCGCCATTAATGAACCGATTTCAGGGGGAACAATCGGATTTGAATTCAAATTGCCCTATAAATTACAAATGGTTGCCCAACAAAAAACACTTGGCATTTTGAGTATTCAGTGGTTGAGCTCTCAAGCACCTATGAATCGTGAGCAGTATGAGATTCTAATAGTTTCTCGGGTATTTGCGACTTTGCCGATGGACACATAGGAATTCTTGCAAAAGATAATGTCTGTGCCCCCAAAAGTTATCAATACACAGAAAGTAGTAGAGGAGCTGGCACAAGAAATTGAGAGAGAGGCTAAAGTAGCTTCCTTGGAAGTGGATGAAGTATTGGTGGAAGTCCCTAAATCCCCGAGAATGATGAGACTGGAGCCAACCCCAACCAAGGATACCATGAAAGAAAAGAAGGGCAAGCAACCTGCCATCCCAGTGCATGCGTCGTTGAGACAAAACCCACCAAAGCCCACTGCCCAGGAGAAAGGCAAGGCTATAAACCTAGAGGTAGAAGAGGAGGATATCGAAGACATCCCCATGGATGATGAGGATGTGGAGTGGAAATACAGGAAGTTGAAGTCAAGGGTGCAGACCCTATTACACGGTTGCCAGAGTATGTCCCTCCGCACAAGCCTAAGTCCAAGGTCCCCAAGGACATTGATGAAAGTAAGACTCCCCTGCAAACCCCATTGCTACCAGATGAGGTCACTTTTGACGGCCCATTTTTGGCACGGGTGCTGATTTTGGAGCTCAAAGACTGGGACTTGGTGGACCATGAGAAGTTTCCACACCTGGTGACCAAACAGTTGATGTGCCGCATCATAGACAAAAATATGGGGATGACTGCACTAGAGCCACGGAAGTGGCTCATAGGAGTAGAGAAGGCATGATTACTCAATCTGCTCTGGGTTTCGTACTATAACAGCAACCCCATGACAGTTTTAGTCATCAAGCAGCTACTGTGCTTGGTTCATGATGGGCGTCTATGGTTAGAGGAGCCAATACCCATCACCAATATGTTGATTCATCGCATAACATGCCTGCCATATACCGACAGAAATCCAACTATGATCTTTGGCAGTAAGGGTGGAAAACTGGCACTTGCAGAATCAATGAAAGAGGAGTTGAAATTGGTGAAGAAGCCACGCGGGTACACTATCTCCAACATCTATGACCCCACTGTGAAGGTGGCAATGTAGATCCTTGCAGGGAAGGTATGCAGAAGTGCCGTGCTGATGATGTCTCGGCAGCTGTCATCATGCTCACACAGTAGTGCGCAGAAGGAGTCTAGTTTAACTGGTCGAAATACCTTCGCAGAGAGTTCCTGGCAAACTGTCGTGAAGTGCAAGAGCAAAGCAAGATGTTCCACTACGTGTGGCTCTTGCTATCGATTGTGCTCGTAGCATGGGAGCTACCAGAAGAGAGCCAATTCCCCTTGGCCATGCCGGACCTTCCTGAAGAAGTGAAGTATGCTTCGCTGTGGGTGACCAAGGACGCGGAGCATGTTTGGGACAACAAGATCTTCTGGATCTTGATGGAATGAATATCAAGGTGGATATAAATCGCAAGCTACAATTGTCGTCCACGGTATATGCTAACCTACAAAGCTATGCTGAATTCAAAGCTGATTTCCATCAAATATAAATCAGGGCGCGGAAGGACCCTGTGTAGAAGTGGTATGATTTGTTGTACCTAGCCATAGATGACGCCATCGATGCAGTGTTGGATAAATGGCCAGCGCAGTGGCACACCACCATGGAATTGGTGGTGGGTGGAAGCAAGTTTGCCGCACAAAAGAAGAAGGACGAGGCCAAACGGAATATGACGTAGCTAGTCGACAAGAGGAAGAAGGAGGCCGTTGAGAAGGCCAAGGTAGAATAGATAGGAAAGGAGATAGGAAAATAGACACGTGGCATAGAGCAAGGCTCTGACAAAGGCGTGTGGTCCCCTTCACCTAAAATCGAAGAAGAGGACACAAAACAACATGACGCGAACCCTCAGGAGACGTTTGGCCGCATTAAGTGCCCAAGAGAGCTGGAAAAGGGAGGGTCCAGAAAGAAATCCAAGGTAACCAAAAGCTCATTGGACCCTATCACACTAACGAAGGGAGATTTATACGACATTGGTGACACAGTCAGAGATGTCACCGCGGAGGCCCTGCAGAAATTTGAAAAGTCGCATCAGATAATCCTAGGGGCCATCCAGACTAGACTGTAGGAGTTGCAGACTTGGGCATTGCAAGTTGGTATGGTGTCTGCCAAGTTAGCTATCGGCACATTAGAGGCTGCCAATATGCTGTGCATGAAGGCTTCCAGTGTGCTAGTGCTACTAGATGGAGTACTAACAACTGAAAATGAGGCTGATAGGCCCACTATCAGTGCCTTGAAGGGAGTGGGATTAAACTTGGCAACACTCCCGCGTGAAGCACTCCACCTCTTGCAAGATGGATTAATTGCCAAGCTGAGAGCCCACGAGCATCACACCCTCCAAGTGATTAGTGAAATAATGAGCAGATGGCCTTACAAAGGAATTTTTCCATCGCTGCCAAGGCCAAGGTGACCAACCAGAGAAAGAAGATCATCCAGGTCATGGAGGAGGCGTACAAAATGGTTTCGGAACTGGCCATTTTGGAGGAGGATCTAGTTAAGGTTTGCATCCGTAAATTGGCCATAGGGGTGCACAACATTCGGACGGAGTTGGAGTTGAACCCGTAGATTACAGAGCTCCAGTTGAGGGCTCAACCTTCAACACCACCAGAGGTAGAGGAACAGTGGACGACCACTGTCACATAAGCAGTCGCGGCAGTGGGGAGTGTAGTCGCGAATTGTACACAGTTGTTCGAACAATCATTTGAGGTCCTAATCTAGAGGCTAGAGTTGGAAGTGCGTGAACTCCAATAGCGCTATGACGGAGTTAAGGGTACAATGAGAATGGTTGCACTGACACAGAGGTTAGCCAAGTTGTAGGAATCCAAGCAGCTGAAGGAATAGGTAGACGGAGTGCTGCACAAGGAAGTAGTGCTGAAGGCGTGAAAAAACCCCTGGCTGGAGGAAGCTTATGCAATCACAAGAAACATTGAAGGAAATCTTGCAACTCTGCAAGTGATGCAACAACAACTTCAGGCTCATAGTGCAAGGGCAGTAACCGAGAAGACAGTCGAAGATGTGAAGTAGGTAGCATCTCAGTGCATAGTCGAAGTTGCGGTCATCAGGGTCGAGTTGGACAGTCTTCACAAAAATATCTCCGTGCCTATTGAGTGACTCGAGGGTGAGTCACGATGTTTGTGTTGGGGGCCTGTTGGGAGCAGGATCCTCCAAGGGCAGTTTTGGGGCTAAAAGCACATGTTTAAGTCAATTTTTTGTAATATTATTGGAAAGACTCCGCATTTTGTATTTGCGAAGTGTCCAGGTATTATGTGTCACAAAGTGTAGTCTGCCCTTAGCTTTTTAAAGTAAAGTTGGCTATAAGAGATATACCCATGGTCTGCAGACCATGGGATTGTATAAAAAGGGCTAAGCTCTAAGTAGTTAGAGGCATCGAACAAGAAAGAGAGTCATATCTTTACAGCAGGAAGTCTAAGTCTTGGGTTGTAGCGTAGGTAGAGGCTCTGTAGCTAAGGGTGCAGAGGCCTAGGGAAGAAGTCCACAGCTGAGTGTTTGTCTTACAAGCCCTAGAGCGAGATCACCTATGCGAAGGCAGGGATAGAAGAAATCAAACGACTTCATAACCATCTCAGGGTGCGGAAACTTGGTTCCAGCATCCCCCCGTACTACTTTGGGTGAGACTTCGGTCCATATTCCACAGTCTGATGCCGAAATGGCCAGTAGTTTAGGGATTTGTTTGGCTAATTAACGGTGAAGCTAGGTCAGGCCCCCTCAAGCCAACACCAAGTGTTCAACTACATATCATTTACTCACACTTGTTAGAATGTACTAGGTACCTTGACTCTCATAATCATTATCGGTGAGTAGCCTCACATTTGTTAATGGTATACATCAATGATCGGTAATCAAACGATTTCTCACATGGTCGACTTCAGATCATTTATTCCCATTGTGTAGAAATGTACCATAGTGGTCGGTGAAGACCTCAGGTTTGCATCAGCATGTCTTGGTTCACTTGTCAGTTGCTCTTGTTTCTGTTAGTTGACACCATCCACCTTATATGTTGCAGTTCCTTACAGTGACATCCTATATGTTGGCACCCGAGTTGTGGTGTAGTACCATTTATTCCACCATGTTGACTTGGTACTATTTGGATCAGTTTCTTGATTTCAGTGATCAACTTCATATTTCAGCATCATAGATTAGCTCTTTCTGTGTGATATTGAGACATGTACTTTCTTGATTATGATAAGATGATCCATTATGTATTTTCAGTTCCTTTATACTTGTATGCATATCGGATCCTCTTTTTTACTTGACATGCGGACATGCTTTACTATTTCTGAGCATGGGTATGCCCGCCTTAGAGAACATTTTCTTTCTAATCTCTTTTGCTAGGTTGGTAGGTTGAATTATGGTGAACTCCTCCTCGGTCTCAGCATGATTCCTTCTATACACTTAATACATTTTGGCCATCATGTACCACTTATGAACTCATATATTAGGGGGCATCTGTTATAGCACCATTTACCACTCTTGGTAGATCTGATGCTCCGATTATGGCCTAGGGAAACCCTTCCTTCCAAACTTGGTTCAAAATATAAAAAAAGTGTTTTATTCCCTATACACTACTTTTCCATGTGCTAAAAGCATTTACAGGTGGGTCAACATATACCCAACCCATGTACATGTATTAAAACACTTAAAAAATAAATTTCCTTAATTTTGGGTGAAGTTCATGGGTTTTACTAGTTACTCACCTTCTATAGCCAGTGGCCCAATAGTTTCCCTACTGAAAAAACCAATTTGGAGAAGTATAAATAAACCTCCATGGGAAGGACTTAGGGGAGAAGTTATGAGATATTGATACTATAGTGAGATTATCCCTTATCGAGTGTGACGAAATCTTTGTGCCTCTTACACTCCCAAAGTTTTAGGAAACCCTTGTTTCCTTGTTGGAGATATCCTTCATCTTTCTTGAGATATCCTTGTGTTGGTGATGGAGGAATATTGCTGAGGCTGGGAAAGGATGTATCCAGAGGATGGTTCCGCTTGGCACCAGAGAAGGACTCAGGTCATATTTCTCCACCTTACTTGTAGCTTACCTCAATGAAGAAATGTTGTTATATTCTTTATATTAAATGTGTTTATGCATTGATTTATATTGTAACTTCTTTATGAATGTTATATTGATGCATAATTGTTCATTTTTTATTTTTTTTGGTAGGTAAGCACCCACGAGGATTTGAACCAGTGATCTATCACAAGGAGTGCCTTAACAGTGCACCCATTCACCATCAATTCAAAGCCCCTTGGGCAAAGCATAATTGTTCATTCATTTATATGATCTAAAGTTAATATCATGAACATTCTTTATGTTTCTACTGCTATATATGTTTCATTTGAATAATGTTTAGGTTTCAAAGACATCAGGAGAAGCTGAGGGTTTTCACCCTGTGGAATCTACCCAAATGTAGGACCTCTGGGTAAGGACACTCTTGCACATTTCAACAGAATAATCATTTAGGTTGTTTGCCTGAGAATTTCTTGTTGTTGTTTTCCATCTGTGCTATTGGGGTTTTTAACCCAAGATTCTAGGGTGATCTCAACCGCAACAGTAGACTCATGAGAAGAGCTGGCATCAAGTGGATAGGGTGAACAATCATAGGAACGAGACTTTTCTCAGGAGATAGAGCAAGCACTTGAATATATGGATACAGATATGGAACAATAAGAGTTGGAGCAAGATATCGACCTCATGCCTCACCACTAAGAGGTCAACCCACCAGCTTCACTGAATCCAAATGAGGAGAAAATCCCAAGCAACCAAGGAGACACTAAAATCCTTTGAGACAATCTAGAGGGAGAGATGCACAACATCTCATTCGATGAGTCACAACATAGAGTTGTGAAACCTTGCAAATTGTCTACTCCGGATGATCACTCATCTCCTGTTCAGTTTGAGGAATGAGTGAGCATATATGACGTGCACAAGCATCTAGAAACATTGGCCGATGCTACCAGAGCATATGATGAAGCCACTAGCTTGAGTGTTCACTTCTGGATAGCTGAGAATGAGTGAATGGTTGAGTTACAGATGACCAAGAAGGGAGGAGAATTGGTTGAAACATCCTACCAAGCAGAGTTGAAGAAGGCAATACTGGATGAAGTATTATCCCTTGACACAGTCAGGCAGGTGTTGTATTCCAAGGTTGGTACCATGCATAAGGTTGTTGTCAATTTAACCTGTTGGCAGCAACGATGCACCAGAAGAGCATGTATCTTGCTGAACATGCATACTGTTGTTGATTACATGAAAACATGGGGAATGAGATACAAGGGAGCCCCGCTACACTTGCCTAAGATGATGAAGCCCAAAGCGGCCGAGCTGAAGGCAAGAATATGCAGTCAGATCTTGAACTATGAGGTTTTACCACAGCTCATCAATGGTCTACATGATCCCATGCATGAGTATTCAAGAGTATGGATTTTGTTGTGCGCATTCATGTGATCCCATCTATTGGGACACTCACCCAAGTGAAGAAATAAGGCATAGGTTCAACTAGATCTTGACTCATACTTTGACGAGTTGATGTGCATAGCCACTAGCCCAAACTTTGAGATTAGTGCAAACACCATGCACAAGTATGTTGCATGGACATCTCACAAACTGTACCGTTGAAAATCTCTAGGAATCCTAACATAATTGAAAATGTCTTCATTGGAGATGACTATTCCCCTGAATAAATTCAAACTTATAACAATCTCTTCAAAGATTTTTGTGATGTGTTCATTTGGTCTTATAAGGAAATTCCTGGAATAGATCCACCTATAGTCCAGCATGACATCAAGACATACAAAAATGCTAAACTTGTTTGTCAAAAAATCCAAACCGGTTAATCCTAGAAAATAAGGAGCTATCCAAGTTGAAGTCGAGAAGCTGCTAAAGGCAGGTTTCATAAACCCTGTTCCTTTAAATGAGTGGGTCTCTAATCCAGTCCCCATAGACAAAAAACAAGGAATGATTCCAAGGAATGATTCGCGTATGAATTGACTTTAGGGACCTAAATAAGGATTGTTTGAAAGACAATTACCCACGCCCTTTATTGATGAATGTGTAGGTAATGCAATTTTTTTGTTCATGCACGGGTTCTCTAGTTATAATTAAATTAATATCTGTCCAGAAGATCAACACAAGACAACCTTTATTTGTCCCTGGTGTATGTTTGCATACAAAAAGATGCCCTTTGGCCTAAAAAATGCTAGAGCCACTTTTTAGCTGGCCATGTCTTATGATTTGCATGACATCAAGCACGTTATCAAAGCATATCTGGATGATTTAGCTGCTTATTCTCGAAAGAGAATTGATCATCCTAAGCATCTTCGGTTGATCTTTGAGCGGTGTTGTTTTTATAAAATCTGGTTGAATCCAAATAAGTGTGTTTTCAGTCACATCTAGTTGGTTGTTAGAATTCATCACGTCAACAAAGGGGATTAATGTAGATCCTTTCAAGGTTGAGGAAATACTTCAGCTGCGTCCCCCATCTTCCATACGTCAAGTTCAAAGTCTCTAGGGAAAAGCAAATTTATTGAGGAGATTTATAGCCAATTATGCTGAGATCAAAAAATTATTTATGTGTTTGCTTATGAAAGGGCCCCATTTGTATGGGATGATTTCATGCAATGATATTTTGATGCTTTGAAAAAATCATTAATCTCTGCCCCATTGTTGATTCCACCTGATTATAGTAGAGATTTCCTCTTGTATATTGTTGTAGCATAGTCAACAAGAGGTATGGTTTTGGTTCAGGAATATGATGCCTTGTGTGAGCATGTAATCTACTATCTAAGATGAGGCTTGGTAGGTCTTGAACTGTGTTATTCTCCCGTCAAGAAATTATCTTTGGCAGCTGTCCATGTTTTCTAGTAGCTTTGACATTACATTCTACTTCAAAAAATATTTATCTTAGCAACTGTAGATCCATTTCAATTTGTTCTTAGTAGGTGAATGATTGGGGGAAAATATAATAGATAGATTTTCATTTTGCAAGAATTTGATCTCGAATTCATGTTGGCTAAATCTAAGAAATATTTAGTATTTGTAGAGTTGATATCAGAGCTGCCTTGTGAGGAAGAAATTATACATGAGGAAATTTTTCCCGATGAACATTTATTTCTTATTTCCTCACAAGATCCTTGGTATGGGGATATCATCATATATCTCTAGACTTTGAAGTTTCCACTCACTTTTTCCAAGGACGAGTGTAGAAAGTTGCGTCAGCTCCCTAAGAATTATGTTATTATAGGTGACACATTATATCGTCGAGGGATTGATTGAATCCTTAGGTGTTGTTTAACCTTGGAAGAGGCTGAGTCTGCGCTTAACGATTGCCGCAATGGAGCTTATTGGGGTCATCTATCTGGGCTTGTGACAACCCATATTTTTTTAGGAGCAGACTACTTTTTGCCTTTGATCTTCAAATATTGTATTGAGGCAGTCAAAAGTTTCCATCCTTGTGAAGCCTATACTCAGAAAATGCACACACATCCAGCTCTGCTTTTCCCTGTAATCACCGTCAGTCCTTTCACGAAGTGGGGCATTGATTTTACTACTTTTAATCTACCTTTGATTGGAAATCACAAGTATATCATTGTGGCCATGCCTAATTTTAAGAGTGACAATGAAACAATGACATTGTTTCTCTTCAAACAAGTTATTTCCAGGTTTGGTATTCCTAAAGAGATTGTCAGTGACCATGGCAGTCATTTACAAAATCAATTGATGTCCAAATTGGCTCTCAATTTGGGTTTCCAGCAGGAGCATTAATCTTCGTATCATCCTTAGGCCAATGGGCAAGTTGAAGCCGTGAACAAATCCCTTAAAATCATCCTGTAGAGGATGATTAACACAGATAGATCCAATTAGCACATCATGTTGTATCTGGCATTTTGGGCATACTGGACATCAGTTAAGACTACCACTGGATTTACTCCTTTTCAACTGGTTTACAGGTTGGAATCTATCTTTCCTGTTGACTGTGAAATTCCTTCTCTTAAACTAGTTGTTGAACTTCTTCTAGAGAATTATGGTCTCAAAGAGTGCCTCGTTCATTTGGAGCATCTTGATGAGCAACGTCGAGATGTCGCCACAATAAACGAAGCCCATAAAAAGAGGGTAAAAACTCAATACAATAAAGTTGTTCATCCTACAATTTTTTTTGAAGGTGACCTTGTCTTGGTCTATGATCAATACAAACATTCCTTGCGGGTAGGCAAGTTTAAGTCTATGTGGTACAGTCCCTTTATTGTTAATCGAGTTTTGAAAAATGGATCTTATGAATTAATTAACTTTGAAGGAAACAAGTTGGTGGAGCCCAAAAATGGGCTCTACCTTAAGAAGTAATTTTTGTTGACACCTAATCATCAGGATTGGGTGAATAAATATAATTGATGTAAATAGATAATAAGAAATATGAACAGTCATCGAGAGATGAAGTGAACAGTCTCCTCATGTATATAATAAAGACCAACCTAAAGGAATAATATGAATTGAGTTTTTTGGAGTTACTACCTGGCCTGACATGGTATCAGAGGAGGTCCTATTGTTAGTATTCCTGCCTTTGTAACTCCATTTTCTACCTACTTTCCTATTTTTCCCATATTTCAGAACCGACACCCCTAACCTGGTAACAACAGGATATCAGAGGGCATTTTTTGAAAAGCGTTCTCTGCATGATTGAACGTACTAGGCTAAAATCCTGCACTCATCTCTCTACAACCTACCGCCTTTGATTTTCAAGATGCTGGTCATGGTTGATCGAAATCATGCTATATTGCGAGTCATTTTAATTATACGCTCATCTACATCTCACTCTACATTTCGCTCATCTACATCTCACTCTACATCTCGCTCATCTACATCTCTCTCTACATCTCACTCATCTACATCTCATTCATCTGTAGCCTCCACCCATCCTGGTGTGAGAGGCTAACCAGGAATGCCTCTGCCACTTCTCACAGAGCCGCAAGCGTAGAGAGTCAGAATCGAATGTTTCTCTTCTTGAAGTCACGGGTGATTTCTTTCAGGAGTTGGGTACCCTTATGATGCTTTAACCTCGCACACAGGGTGGCAACAATAGACTTCATCGTTGCTACACTTTCCTTGACGCCCTTTGTTTTTGTTGGAGCCTTCGGTGCCTTCCTCGGAGCCCTTTGTGCCTTCCTCGGATTTGTATGGAGTGAATCACGAGATCTAGTTCTGTATGGAGGAATGCTATGGTCTCAGATGTCTACTGTTGTGAACGCTATGGTCTCACGCTGTATGGTATCTGGTTCTGTATGGAGGAACACTATGGTCTCACGATGTATCGTATCACTGTTGACATATACCTCTGATATATACCTCTGTTGAAAGCGCTATAAAATTTTTGTGTATTTACGCTTTATGTATTTACGCTGACATATATTTAAGCTGCTCCAGAATATATCTAGGCTAGTATATTTAGGCTTCCATATATATACACAGTTACTCATCAGATATTTATGTTGCTTGCCATATATATTCTATACTTTAACGCTGTCCAGTTGAATGCGTATTGACATTTGAACTTGTTGTCCGGTCATATCAGAATTATATTTTTTTCCCATTAGGAGTAAAGAAATTTTGCAGCAGAAGTTTTTTGTTACAATATGCATTCAATCATATGCATTGTGGGAATAGTTCTCACTAGCAAGGAGAACTATCCTAAGTGGTCCTGGATGATAAAACACACCCTCAGTTTCAATGAGTTGTGGAAAGGAGTGTGCATTGGAGACGGAGAAAAAGAGCCAGAACAACCTAACTCAGACAAAGAGATCACCATTTGGGAAAATAAGAACAACAAAGCTTATGCATTAATCAAAGCATCTATAAATGAAGAGGCGAGTCACCATATTTCACCCTTTTCAAATGCTTTTGAAGCCTTACAAAAGTTGAAAGAACTCTATGACTCACATTCCACACTTGAAGTTGTTCACCTCATGATTAAACTCTTCACTCTTGAATTGCAAAATAATGATCCTCTTGCTCTTGCATCCGAAGCAAAGTCTATAATGCATGATATCAAAGTCACTAATGTCAAATTGGATATTCCTCTTATCGATTTTCTAAAGGCACTTTATCCTACTTACTCCAATTATCTTGAGTCATTGCAAGCAAATGGAAATCTCAAAGATATTACCTTTGACTCTCTTGTGAAAAAATTTGCTGAAAGAGAGAAAGCTTTTAGTAAGAAGACAACCCCTGAATCTTCTAAAGAGTCTGTGTGCCTTGCTCATAAAGAAAATAATCTTGCTCAAGATTCTTCCAGAGGAAGAGGTGGTCAAAGAGGAAGAGGAAGGTACTTCAGAGGTGGGGGGGTAGACACTCTCAAGGAAAAAAGGCAGATTTGCACTACATACACTGCAAAAGAAATGGATCACATGATGCCTTTACATGCAAGTTACCATGGGACAAAATTGAGCAGCAAAGAAACCAACAGAAAGGTAAAACTAATGACACAAACAAAGGTAAAGCACTTGAATCTGCTCATTATGTGGTGGCACAATGTAATATTGGAGTAAATGAAGATTTATTTAATACTTCACTTGCTTCTTGGAAAAATGATTGGTTACTTGATCCACAAGCAACTTTCCACATGACTCATAGAAAATATTTTCTTGAAGAATTTACTGACAATGTTGATGGAGTAGTATACTTTGTAGACCAATCAAAAATCAAGCCATCAGGGCTTGGCACAATCAGGCTTAAATTGCTTGATCTTCTAGACTTTCTTCTGCAACATGTTCTATCTCTCCCACAACTGAAGAGAAGCTTGTTGTCCTTGGTCCACATCCGCCAACAAGGTCACTCTATTCATATGTTTGATGGCAAGCTTGAGGTGAGAAAAGCATCTGACCACTCACTTGTCATGAGGGGAATAGAAGAAGAAAGGCCTCTCAAGTTGGAAGGTACCTCTGCTCATGCACAACATTTCTCATACAATTCTCATTATGAAGAAGGTACACTTCCATCAAGCTTATTATGGCATGCTAGATTTGGACATTTGAACTATGACAACCTCCTCTTGTTGAAGAAAAATGGTGTTACTGATTTTCCTACAATTCCTAGGAAATTTAAGCAATGTGATGCTTGCGTTCTAGGAAAGCATAACAAACAGTGTTTTCATGATTCACATTCAAGAGCACATAGAAAACTTGAACTCATTCATTTAGATTTATTTGGTCCAATGCTTGTTCTTTCTGTAAATGGAAATAAATATATGATGACATTTATTGATGACTACACCAGAATGTGTTGGGTTTATTTATTGAAGAACAAATCTGATGCTTTTCAAACATTCAAGAACTTTCATAAATGGATTGAAAATGATGAATAATCTCATATTGGGTCTATTTGCACTGATAATGGAAAAGAATACACATCAAATGAATTTGAAAACTATCTTCGCCAACATGGGATCAAACATCAAACAATTGTGCCTTATAATCCCCAACAAAATGGTGTAGCTGAAAGAATGAATAAGACAATCTTAAATATGGTACGCTCCATGCTTTTCTTCAAAAATGTAAAAATAATGTTTTGGGCTGATGTTGTTCTATGTGCTGCATATATAAAGAATATATGTCCATCTAATGTTATTAGAAACAAGACTCCATATGAAATGTGGTATGGGCACGTTCCTTCGGTAAAGCATCTCAGGGTCTTCGGTTCCACCTATTATGCCTTGATACTAAAGGTACATAGAAACAAACTTGGTGCAAGAAGTCATAAGTGTATCTTCCTGGGCTATTCAAACACCTCCAAATCATACCGTCTCTATGATGAAGTCAATAAAAAGTTTGTTGTATCTAGAGATGTAATTTTTCTTGAATCATCCAAAACTGACAATGTTGTTGAGCGACAACTTGATCACTTGGATAGATTCGCAAATGCGAAATAATTTCAAGAATTTGATAATTAGATTCCACATCTTGAAGGGGGGATTCCTATACTAGATCAACATGTGGAATCTTCTAAAGAACTCTGTCCCCTGCATGAAACTCCAACAACGGATGATGCTTTAAGTGATGTGATTGATAGAATTGGGAGACTCAATCTTGATTTAGTCCCAACTCAATCAACGAAGAAGCCCGGACCATCTGAGAAAGGTCCCCCAAAGTGGCTGACAAAGACACTTGAAAGTGTTCATCCTGAAGAGGTTGGAAAGACAGGAACTAGAAATTCAAACCGGAAAAATGGAGGTGATGTAGATGACTCTAATTCACCTATTGATATGGATGTTTCTTATGATTGTGAATTGAACTTGTCTACAGATTTTGAACGAACTTTCTTCAAAGAAGCTACTTCTCATGATGAATGGAAAGAAACAATGCAAAAGGAGTATGATGCCCTCATAAAGAATGGCACTTGGAAGCTAGTTGATCATCCATTAGGAACCAAACCAATTCGCTGCAAGTGGGTCTACAAGAACACGTATAAAGCTGATGGCTCACTTGACAAGCACAAAGCTAGACTTGTGGCAGAAGGTTTTGCATAGAAGGAAGGGGTCGATTATGAGGAGACTTTTGCCTCGACAACAAAATGGGCTACAATCCAGACACTCTTTGCCCTAGCAGCTCAGAACGGTTGGAAAGTCCATCAAATGGATGTAAAAACTGCTTTCTTGAATGGAGATCTAAAAGAGAATGTTTTTATGTCCCAGCCTAAAGGATTTGTTGTGAAAGGACATGAACATAAAGTATGCAAACTTGTGAAATCCTTGTATGGCCTCAAATAAGCACCGAGAGCCTGGTATGAAAAACTAATTAAGCATCTTCTGAAACTCAATTTCAGACATTATGATCTTGATGATGCAGCTTTATTTTTCAAGAAAGTTGGCAAAATAGTTGTATATCTTGTGGTATATGTAGATGATATTTTGATGACAGCGAACAATGAAAGCTACACTGCATCCATAAAAAAGGAATTGGGGAAAAGCTTTGAATTGACTGATTTGGGCTATGTTCATTACTATCTTGGTATTGAGGTAACTCAACATCCGAAGTCCATATTTCTTTCTCAAAAGAAATACATTAGAGATCTATTGAATAGGTTTGGCATGACATAATGCAATCCTCTTACTACTCCAATTTAACAAAACTTAAAGCTCACATCTATTGAAGGAAAATAATTTGAGAATGTAACAAAGTATAGACAGCTTGTAGGAAGTCTCAACTACCTAACTACTACCAGACCAGAAATTTCGTTTGCTGTTGGAATCCTCTCCAGGTTTTTGCAAAAGCCTTGTGAAGGACATTGGTCTGTTGCAAAAGGAGTTCTAAGGTACTTGAAGGGAACTCAAGACTTTGGAATCAAGTACACACAGTTGGATGAATTCAGTTTGATTGGATACTCTAATTCAGGCTTTGATGGAGACAAAGAAACTGGGATATCTACTTTAGGATATGCTATGAGTCTTGGATCTGGAGATGTCTCCTAGAGATCATGCAAACAATCAGTTCCAACAGATTCCACAATAGAAGCAGAATATGTGGCAGTAGTTGAGGCAACAAAAGAAATTGTGTGGCTCAGGAAAACTCTTGAAGATTTTCCGGTAAAACAAGTACAATAAACTCCACTCATGATTGACAATACCTCTGCAATAAAGTTGGCCAAGAACCCAAAGTTCCATGATCGAATGAAGCACATCAATACTAAATATCATCTGATTGGACATCATGTTGAGGCCGAAACAATCCATCTCTGTCATTGTTCCACTAATGAACAAATTGCAGTCATATTCACCAAAGCGCCTGGAAGAGAAAATCTTGAATGATTCAGAATGATGCTTGGACTCACCAACATCCCTTCAGATTAACGGGGGGGGGAATGTTGACACTTAATCATCAAGATTGGGTGAATAAATATAATTGATGTAAATAGATAATAAGAAATATGGACAGTCATCGGGAGATGAAGTGAACAGTCTCCCTCATGTATATAATAAAGACCAACATGAAGGAATAATATGAATTGAATTTTGTGGAGTTACTACCTGGCCTGAAAATTTTCTTAGGCTTCGACTAAGCACTTACCTGTTTGTATATACTGTGTGTTTGTACATATCTATCTATCATTTTTAGTGATATCGATATTTTTGATCTGCCTTGGCAGGTATTGATAGATGATTCAATATATTTAGGATTCACAGATGGTGCGAGTAGACATACTCGGAACCTTGCTTCCACGGCGTGTGCGATTGTAGGTTTTAACCCCGTACAGAAATTACCTGCATACAAATTCTAAATCACAGAAAAATAAAAAATGCGAGAGCATAACACATAAAACACATATACATAGATATTTTCCCCTAGATCCCAAAACCAAAACTACTAGCTTGATTTTTCATTATATTCCTTTCAATGTTACAATACATATTTATACATGCCGAAGCATCCAATACCATAGACCGAAAACCATAGGTAGGTTCGCCCAACCTAATATAGGGTCCAATTTTTTTTTTCCCAGGGCGCTGCCCCGGACCCCGTAGAGGGGGGGCTTCCCGCCCCCCTCAAACCCCCCAAACAGGGGGGGCTTCCACCCCCCCGCTGCGCAATCGTCGCAACGAAGGGGGGGCTCCGCCCCCCCTCTAACCCCCCGGTTCACTACGTGGGTTAGTCGTGGAAAGAATATAACATAACCCAACAATCTCCCACTTGTTGTTTTCTTTCCACACGGGGCCACAAGAGAGCTTAGTCATTTTTCCAGCCTTGAAATGCCCATTGTTTCTCTACAACAAGAGAACTTCTCAGAGCTCACAGATCTTTTCAATGCATCTGTAGTATTCTTCAAAGTGTCCACCTTTACCAGCAACACCATTTTGTCTTCTATCATATCCCTCACAAAGTGATCTCGAACATCAATGTGCTTTGTCTTTGAATGATAAGCAGGGTTCTTTGCTAAGAAAATTGCACTTTGGCGGTCACAGTCTATTCTTATAGCTCCCTGTACTAACCCCATACTTGAACACAATCTCTGCAACCAAACTGCTTCCTTGCTTGCATGAGTGGCTGCCATGTATTCTGCCTCTGTAGTTGATAGTGCCACTACAAATTGTTTCTTACTCATCCAACTGACTACACCTCCAAATAGGTTAAACACATACCCACTTGTAGATCTTATCCGATCCAGATCTCCAGCCCAGTTTGCATCAACAAAGCCACAAATATCCAACACTTTGTCCAATCCTGGTCTTCCTTGGTAGCACAAACCATAATTACTAGTGCCACGCAAATACATGAAAGCCCGCTTCACTGCTGTCCAATGCTCCTTAATTGGTTTTGACATAAACCTGCTCAATACTCCCACTGCATGTGCAATGTCTGGTCTAGTACAGACCATTGCATACATCAGGCTACCGACTGCACTCGCATATGGAACATGGGACATGTCCTCTTCCTCTTCTTGTGTCTTGGGACACTGTTCAGCAGATAACCTCACACCTACAGGAATAGGAACCCTCATCGGTTTACTATCCTGCATATGAAACCTCTGCAGTATTGTCTCAACATACTTCCTCTAATTTAACCAGAGCTTCCTCTTTGCCCGATCTCTTTTAATTTCCACGCCCAAAATATAGTTTGCAGCACCAATATCTTACATATCGAATTTGGAGGAAAACTGGGTCTTCAAATCCTGGATAATTTCTTTATCATTTCCAACCAGCAACATATCATCCACATACAAGACCAGATAAATAACACGGTCACCAATAAATTTAAAACACACACAGTGATTTGCTTTGCTTTTGGTGAAGCCAAGTCCCTGTATAAATGTATCAAATTTCTGATACCACATCCTTGGTGACTGTTTTAACCCATATAGAGACTTCTTTAACTTGCATACCCGTTGTTTCTTACCCTTTGTTAACACCCAGGTTGTTCCCTATGACTCCCAAGGGAATACGGCCGGGGTAATCACTAACCAATCTTTGGATCACAGTTCCTAGCCAAACTGTAATCAGAGAAGGCTCTCTCTTTATAATTTGTCTCTGTTTTGAGGGTGTTTTAGGCTAGTTATTATGCTCAGGTTTTTGGTTTATATTTTGGTTGAAGGATATCTCTCTGTACTTGAAGTGTGCAATCTGCAGATAAGTTTGTTTCATTGGGCAATGGAGTCTGTGGCTACAAGTGTTTAGAAACCTTGAGATGATTTACTGAAATTACAGGGCCATTTAAATACTTCATATAACAAAATTAGATTATGATGGTGATATGTGAACAACCAGTGAAAAGAATTTAAGAATTTTTCACTAAAGCTGGGGTGTGGGGAAGAGATAGATGCCTCAGGAGCAAATCTGAATTCCTGAAATATTTATCACAGTGAGAATATAGCTTGAAAGGGTAGCAATTAAGAATTACACCTTATTTACTCTATCTGGAAGAAAACATTTATAACAGCTTAGATTGAGTTCAGGGTAATCTGCGATTAAATCCTGGAGCTATTCTTTTACTTTGCCATTAAGTGTAAAACATAGAAACATGAAAGAACATGAAAGACTAGAGAACATATAACACAGAGGTTAAAAGAAGACTTATTGTGCTATGAAACATGCAGGAATCCTGTAACAATCAGCCAGCCACCACAGTGCATCAAGGAACACAGAGCTTTGGAAATTCCATCCAACTTTTGTATTATTTCTCTGAGAGTTATACAGCAACAGAAGTATAGAAATGAAATCAACAACAACCCTTGCAAACTCATGCGAAGGGGATTTTATAGAAATGATTATACAAAATATCTCAGGCATTGAGTCATCTGAGAGAGAAATATCTTCATTACTTCGTACAGAAAAGTAGAAAAGAAGTTATTACAGCTTTGAATACAACATAACTGCTCTTTAATTCTGTCAGAGGATATTTTGACCTTTGGAGGTCACTGAGTCGGTTGGAACGCTTTGCTTAAATGCTGGAAAATGTGCCTTTACGTTTGCTGCGCTGTATCTTCTCGGCTCTGCCACCTGTGGTTTCCTACTTTTGCTTCGTTGGCCGAAATTTCTGCTGAGTTGGCTCAGCTTTAATCTTTAATGCATGCTGATTTTGTTAAACTGTGCTTTGCATAACAATTCATATTTTCAAAAACAAAATTTGGTGAATGGCTCACTGTCTATAAAATTTTCTGTATTGCATTTGTCCACCAGTCTTGTGTAGGGAGTTGATGCCTGAGAATTGCATCCATAGTCTCCTCTGCCTCTATATACTTGTAAAAATTGGGAGCCACATCAAACAGGTGATTGATCTCATTCATTATAAAAAATAGACTTTCTACCTTGTTGTAGATAGTCTGTCCTGTAGCTGGCCCTGTTTCTTCTGAGCTGCTGGGCTTCTCATTGATTTCGTTAGTGGCAAATGCATTCACTCTTTTGGCATACTGCTCATGAATGAGCAGTCTCCCTGCGTTGTTCAGTAAGCTAGGGAGTCCTCTGTTTTGCAGCATCAGGAATTTATCCATGAACCTTTTTACCTCGGTCTGCATGTCCTGGGTTCTTCTCTCCAATGTCTGAACCAAATTTCTCAATGTGAGAACCCTTTTGATCAACTGAATGGTCTCAGTTCTATTGGGAATTCCCATGTTTGCCAGCTGAGTACTTGTTCTATTATTTAGCACATTGATCATCCTGGTGGCAACTTCAGGCATGTTGCCTAGAGCAGCCCTTGACTTGTGAATTTTAGCTTGTGCTTTTGGGATGAGCTCTAGCTGCTCATGGATTGTCTCTATATACTGCCATTGGTCAGTAATAGACTGGCCAATGTTGGCCCATAGCATTTCCTTAAGCCCAGCTGTAACTTTATCTAATTTGAGCTCATTTTCTAGCTCTTTTATCCTGTCTTTAAGGGCTTTCACCTCCCTGCCCTTCTCTGCCACAGCTTGCTTGGATTTATCATATTTGTCATTCACCTTGGCCAATTTATCCCTGGTCTCATTCAGCTCTGCCATTTGAGCTTCCAGGGCTTGAATCTCATTCTTTAGCTTTTGCATGTCCAAGATAGGGGCCTGCTCTGTTGGTGGAGGTGCTGAAGTAGACGGTGCAGCTTGATCCGTCTGTTGAGGGGGAGGAACAGTAGTTGGGGCAGCTTCCTCAAGGTTTATGATTTGAGGAGGAGGCTGAGAGGTCTGCCCTTCTTCTCTCTGTTTCAGAGATGCTTGTAATGCTGCCTGTGCAGCCTCTGATTCTCCCAGCTGTTCTTGTGTTTGGATGAGCTGCTTGTAGAGAGATATGAACAGATCTGTGGCATATTTATCATGCCTTTGTTGGGCCACTTCATCTGTCTGAGGGTGAATTGTGGCTGGGAGCTTGATCTTTCTCCTTAGAGCTGCCATATCTGCATCCCTCAGTTTCAATATCTCTTGTATGCCCTTGATATCTTTGGGATCATGCCCAATCTCTATGATTATATCTTCTAGGGCCCTGATCCTGTTGTCCTTTGCTTGAGAGGAGGCCCTCTCCAACTCAAGCTGAGAAGCTGTATTATTTAGGCTATTCTCTAGCCTGTAGTTGTCCAAGGTCTTGTCTGCCAATGAAGCATAGACCATCTCACCTGTTTGTTTGTGCAGTTCAATCTTATCCATTGGGTGGGTGTCCTTGGCCATGATTTCAAGATTAGTCCTCAAGTAATCTGAAGAGGACTATGGCTGCAGAGTGGTTGGCGTGAAATGGCTCATGATCATCTTGCCTTCACTTACATCAAAGGCAGACATTAGACGCTGCTAGTTGGAGGGAGCCATTTTCAATAAATGGTTGTACAGTTGTATCTTAATGGGGTCACTTCTCCTCTTTATGTCTATGAACTGCTGCTTAATGCTCAGTTCACCCTCTCTCTACTGGCTGGAGGAGCTGACTTCCCCTCCCATTGTTCTCTCTTGTTCCTGCTAGAAGGAACTTGTAGATGCTTCCATACTGGGCATGCCCATACCCAAAGATTGCCCTCTAGGCATCTCTTCCTCAGAGAATGGATTTATTCTCTGTCTCTTCTCCCCATGACTTGCTGATGTGGTCAAGGGAGTCTCTCTATCCCTTTTTCTGTTCACATCCTCCCTTTGTGGAGTTTGGAGGACTGAGGTTTCATTGGCAGTTTCTTGCCTAGGAGGCACTCTGCTTTGAGCCTGCTGGTCACTGAGATTTTGGGCCTCAACTGCCCCTTCTTGCTGTGTGGGCTGCTCCTTTTCCTGCTGCCCTTCTCTTTGTTGTGTGCCCTGTTGCTGTTGCTGTACCTCCTCCTGAGGTGGCTGTTCTGATTGCATTTCTTTCTCCTTTCCTTTGGTAGAGGCTTGCTCAGTAGCTCTGGCCACTTGCTGATTTGCTGTGGAGGAAGATGCAGCTGTTCCCGCTTGGATGTTTGGAAGAGTGAGCACCTGTGCAGAAAGCTCCAAGTCAGCCATCTTTAGAAGATTTCTACGTGCTCTTTCATTCAGCTCTTCTTGTGTAATAGCTTCTTCTAGGGTTCCTCTCCTCCATTTAATTTGGTTTGCATGTTGTTCAATGTGAGGAATCTTAAGATGATCATAGCGAGATAGCTTATATTTAAGCCTCCTCAAAGAGATGAAGTGGTTGGGGTCATAAGGTTTCCAGAGGAAACTGGTCTTCAAACCAAGGTCTTGTAACATTCTATCTGCCTCTATCCAGCCTTCCTCCCTTATATTATAGACCAGGTGGCCAAGTTGGTTCCTGACTTTCAACTGTGCCTTCTTGCCCTTTCCTGAAAAGTGAAGCACATCAACATTGCCAAACTGCCTGAAGTATTCTAGGGCAAAGAGCCTCATGGGCACATATCTGGGCAGTCTGTATGGGGGTAACTCACAGCCATAAATTCTAATGACTGTGTGATGTTGGTAAAAATACCAATCCCCGATGCTGTATGCTTTTGACAAGTGAAGGAGTCTTTGCATCTCATCGGTCAATCTTGGAGGAGGTGAGCCCAGCAGCAGAGTCATGGCTGGATGGATGAAGAGATCTATGAACTCACAGTAGGTGTATGGAGAATAGAAACTGCAGTGGAAAGCAGAGGTCCAATACACTATTGATCTGAGGTTGCCCTGTGCATCCTCTCTTTTCATAGCAAAAGAGAATTTCTCATGTTGATGGTATAGGATTAAGTGGTAAATGTAGGAGGTGTATTTGAACACCCTTTCCCTTGACAGGTTCATCAACTGCTCATGCATTTTCTCTGAAATGTAAGTGGCATAGTCATAGCAGACTGGATTTTTGCCAGGAGAGAACATGAGCATCATCAGCAGCACAGTTTCATCTATATACTCAATTGAGTCATACCCCAGAATGGGACTGATCATATCTACAAGGTCCCTGCCCAATTGGTTGAGATAAACATGACTAATGGGAGTGTTTATCACAGTATTAGAATTAAAAAACAGCTGGTTGAGTTTGGTAATTTGGACATCTGTCATTCTGGCTCCCTGCCTTATCAAATCAACCAGGGATAGAGGAACCAATTTCTTGTTTGTTTTGAATTGCAACATCTCTTTGATGGCCTCAGGGATAATGTAGAACAAAACTGTGCCTGAAGGGTCAAGCACAGCCCTCTGGGTGGCATCATACTTATCAGCACATAAGTGAATCAGGTCAGGGAATTGATTCACCTGAGGGAGCTTGAAAATTGGGAGAAAAGAATCCCAAATGCCCAAGATGTCTGTTCCAGTCTCATGTTTGATTTTTAATTCATTTAACAGATGAATATGGAACTTGCTCTGGCTTAGCATTTCTTCTGAGATTTTATAATCTAAGTCTGCTAATGCCTGCCATTCTAATTTTCTCTGGGGAGCATTCAAAGGGGCAACATTGAGGGCTATGGGAGCCACTGGCGGGTCCATGAGTTCTTGTAGGATTTATGGATGGAGTTGCTATGCAGAGCAACCCAAAAAGTTTTCTTTGAGGAAGGAATGTGAATTGTATGGCACAGAGTGAGTGAGAGAGTTGCAGCAATTGAAATACTGCTTGAAGTGTAAATGAGACCAATGAGAGGTCTAAATCTGTCTTTTTCAGCAGGTGAATACAGTTTGAGTGAGTACTTTCACGTTTGCGTGAACAGAGTACCGTTTTCAGTGAAAATATGGGTAAACAAGGCTCGGCTGTTGTTTTTCGAGCTCACAGTGGTAAATGGGGGCTAGGCACCAAGATTTCACCGGTGAAGTTTGAGAGTTTTATGTTGCTTAAGCTCTTTCGAGGGAATTCATAGACAGAGTACGCACATGAAGAATTTTAATGGAGAATACCTGGTAAAGAGCGAGCAATGGTCGTAAATGTGGGCAGAATTGGTGCTCTGGAGGTCTCCAGGTCGATTCCAGCGGGGTGGCGCAGTTTTGGACGTAAAAGACCATGCAGCGGAAACAATAGCGAATGAGCGAAAAGGTATGCAAAACGTGACTTTTGGCCAAAATATGGACCTTTTGGCAATTTGGCGCCTTTTCTCGAATGACATCAGCATGACGTCATAGGGTGGGGTCAAACTCGGATGACGTCAGCATGATGTCATCGGGTGAGGTGGCGAGCTGCTATTGGTCCACGGGGATGATGCGGTGGCAGACAGATCAGCATGGGGGCGGACGCAGGAGCTGACGCGAAGGCGGAGTGGCAGTGACGTCGGGATGACGTTGGATGAGTGGATCGAGCGAAACCGGAAGCGGTTAGCGGTTTTATATCGCTCCGCTATAGTTACGGAGGCAGAATGTGTCAGGCATACCTCCGATGCATTGTGGGGGAGGCGCGTGGCGGGCGTCTGACGTCACCTTCTGATAGATATCGGAAGGTATCTGTCGGACATCGGGGCCCGTCCGATATGGATAAGGACCATTGGATTTCAATCGCTTGATCGGACGGCGATCGGGTTGATGAAATGATCGCTGGATATGACAAGGGGGCGGTATTATTTAATATTTATTTTCGGGATCAGCGTTCGGCTGAAAACATTAAGATAGGGTATTTTCCAATGTTTTTCAATATATTTCGAAAAATCAAATATATGCGCCAACTTTGGTTAAGCGGCAAAAAGCGGGTTTTTTGGGTTTTTTCATAATTTCAAAGGGGTTATGGGTATGAAGGGGTTTTTATAGGGTTTTGCTTTGCAGATGAAGGTTTAATGAGTGGAATGACTTGAAATAAGGGAGAGAGGTGAGGTATAGGTTCATCGAAGTGACCAGATGTCATTTTGATTCCTTTTTAGAGAACATATGGCTATAATGCCAAGGGGAGGGATATTTATACAATGTTTGGGGGTTTAGACACCATAGTGTTAATAATAGTAGGGGAAGGGTAACATAGGGGAATTACATAATAGAGTTAGAGTTAATATGGATGAAAGAGTGAATGAGGGGGAAATCACTAAGTTTATTTGAAACTTTCTTAGTTTAGGGAGTAGATCAAAATGAAAAGAACTTTAGACAAGAAATGTGGCTTCTCGAAAGATTAAGAACCACCATAAAACCATAATTCTCCCATGAATCTCAACTGATGAGGGGGAAGTTAGTAATGAAAATGGAAAGGGGAAGAAGGGAGGTTAGACATGCTTCTTTGCTTGCTGCAACTTGATGAAGAATGACACCTTCTGCAACCCCAACTGCCTACCCATCTATTTGCCTAACATTTTTTGTTTCTTCTTGGAGGGTGCACTTAGGCTTGCAGACCCTTATTTGCCTTTTCTTTCCTTTGGCTTTTCTTTTGTTTTTCTATCTACTTCTACCCTTATTTCTTCCAAGGTCCCAGATTAAGCTGTTGGGAGCCTTTTTTCTCTACCTAAACTACTTGTCTGCCAAGATTAAACAGTTTGGACAGACTCCATTCTCTATTCTACAACTGAAAATTTAAAACATGACATGGTCCAGATTAGACTGTTGGACCATCCATCAAAATTTGAGTTCATACCAAGCTATAAACACAGATTGGATTCTCTTGGAAATATGTGATCTTTGAATCATCAAAGCAGAGCATATTTGGACCTTTTCATAGCCAATCATGAAATATGAAACCTATTGGTATAGGTAGCTAACAGTGGCTCCACATGGGGATGGTGTTTCATTCGAAAGACCAAGAACAGCAGGTCATATTGCCTTGCTCCTTGACTGCTCTTGCCAATCTTGAAGTTTGCTGCTTTGAAATGCCAAAATTGTGTGCTTCTCTTCTTGGTAGACCTCTGACTCTAATCACCTTTTGCTGGCAGTTTTAAGAAAACTTTGAGAAATTTCATATTTACATGTTGACAGAAAATAATACATACATCTGGATATGTACAAGGGAAAACTCAGGCTGCACTCATGGGTGATATTCAAAATAGTGCTTTAGCATCCTGCCATTCACGGGACCTTCATCCAAATCAACTTCATTGAGACTCTTAAGGAAATAAGTGTTGTTTCCTTGTACTGCTTGGACAGAAAATGGTCCTCTCCAAAGGGAATCAAATTTTCCATGTTTTCCCTTATCCTCTCTTCTTGCATCCCACTCGAGGACTTTGTCACCAATGTTGAAGTCTTCTGCCTTGGTCCTTCTGTCAAAGGCCTTCTTTAATTTCTCTTGTAAAACTTGGACTCTGCTGAAAACTTGGTCCCTAGTTTGCTGTAAACAAATTATTTGATTGATCCTTCTTTGCATATCATTTGGTTCTGCTTGGCTTTCTTGAAGAAGTTTCATAACAGGCACCCCTAGTGATGAAGGAAATTTGGCTTCTAGTCCATAAACCAACTCATATGGGCTGGTTCCAATTGATCTCTTGGTTGTTAGTCTATCTGCCCATAAGGCATTGACCAGCTTCTTGTGCCAATTCTTCTTGTTTTCTTCCAGTACCTTCTTTATGATGTTTACTAGGCTTTTATTTGATGACTCAGCAAGGCCATTTCCTTGGGGATAGTATGCAGTAGAATGGCCCAAGGTGATGTGAAATTTATGGCAAAAGTTCACCATTTTCTTGGATCTGAAAGCAGCAGCATTGTCTGTTATTATTTTGTCAGGACAGCCAAATCTAGCCAATATGTTGTTCTCCAAGAACTGAATGATAGTGGAATCATTTTCTTGTCTGCATGGAACAACTTCAATCCACTTGGTGAAGTAGTCTGTGACTGTTAAGATCCATCTGTGTTGGCCTGAAGATGAGGGATGAATTTCCCCAATGAAGTCCAAGCCCCATTGTTGAAAAGGTCTTTCTGTTGCAATAGGCCTCAAGGGAAGTGGCAGCAACTGTCTCTTTCCCTCAAACACTTGACATTTATGACATGAGGTGGTGAATTTCTTGACATCAGAGAACATGTTGGGCCAATAGTACCCAGCCCTTAGTATTTTATCCACAGTGGACTTCCAGTACAAGTGTCCACCACAGTCACCTGCATGAAATTCCTTTATGATATTGTCAGTTTCATTCTCAATTAGGCAGTTTAGCAATATTCCTTCATGGTTTTTCCATAATAAATTTCCATCCATAACACAAAATTTAGAAGCTTTCATTTTTAAAAACCTACATTTAGTTCTGGACAATCCTGGGGGAGCACACAAGTTTTGCAATACATAACATATATCAGAGTACCAAGGGGATTGTTCAAAGGCTACATTGATCTTTGGAGTCGCCAGCTCCGGTTCACTGTCCAGCTGGTTAATGTCTAAGGCTTGGAAATTTGATTCTGTCATTAATTTGGCTAAGCCTTGCCCTTTTATTAGTTTTGTAGGTTTTATCTCAATGTCAAATTCCAAGATATTGGCAATCCATTTTCCTCTTCTGCCATCTAAATTTTCTTGGGTGAGAATGTCTTTGACAATAGGACTTGGCACATATGCTATAACATGGGAATAAAGGATATAAATCCTAAAGTCTTTAATGGCTTTGACCAAAGCATAAGCTTGTTTTTCCATGATTTGATACTTTAAAGGTGCATCTCTAAGAGCTTTGCTAAAGAAAGCAATTGGCTTCTCATTTCCTTGGTCATCTTTTTGCAATAAAACAGCAGCAATAGTATGCTGGGAGGCAAAAGAGAAAATGATAAAGTCCCTGTCAAATTGAGGATTGGTCAATACTGGGGTTTGGGTAAGGGCCAGTTTTATACCTTCAAAGGCTTGATTGGCTTCAGCAGTCCACTTGACTTTTGAATCTTTCTTTAGCATGTTATTTAATAATCTGATTAGTTCTGCTAAGTTTGGGATAAACCTTCTTAAGAAATTGATTTTTCCCAAGAATCCTTGCAACTCTTTGACATTTCTTGGGTGGGGCATTTGTAGGATAGCCTATATCCTATCTGGGTCAATTCTAATACCATCTTTAGAAATGATGTGGCCCAACAACTTACCTTCCTCTAAACCAAACAGGGATTTCTTGGGATTCAAGGAAATTCCATATTTTCTGCATTTTAGGAAGATCTGTCTCAAATGTTTTATATGTTCTTGGTCTGATTTTGAGAAAGGTGTAAGGTCATCTAGGTAAATGACTAAAAAGTCATGAATCTCCTTGGCAAAAGCAATATCCATGGCTCTTTGAAAAGTTGCCCCTGCATTTTTCAATCCAAAAGACATCTTTACATATTTGAAAGTTCCCCATGGGGTAGTGAATGCTATTTTATCTTGATCATCAGGGTGAACCAGGATTTGATTGAAGCCTGAAAATCCATCCAGTAATGAGATCCTTGAGGCCCCTACTACCCTTTGGAGAATGTGATCCATCTTGGGTAAGGGATAGTTGTCTTTTAGGAATACTTGGTTCAGATTCCTTAAGTCCACACACAGCCTAATTTCACCAGTCTTATTTCTTGTAGGGACTAAGTTGGAAATCCATTCAGAGAATCTGATTGGTGCTATGATGCCCGCCGTGAACATTTTCTGTACTTCTTGTTCCATTGCTGGGAGAAGCATAGGATTGATTCTCCTCAGTTTTTGTTTAAAGGGTTTTCGATCAGGCTTGAGAGGGATAGTGTGCTGGATTACAGAGGTGTCATAGGACTTTAGGTCCTCATAACTCCATGCAAAGACATCCTGGAACTCTTTAAAGAGGTCAATGTACTTAGGCTTTTGGTCAGGAGGTAAAGAAGCCGACAATTTAATTATTTTGGGTTTTTCAATTGTGCCTATGTTGCATTCTTCAATGGATGCATTTAAGGGCTGCATTTTTGGTTTTCTGGGGATATCATTTGAATCAAAGATGTCCTCTAGTGGGGTTAGGCCTGTTGGTAGAAAATTGTCTTTCAGCTCTATGATTTCAGTTTCAGCATTGGCCACTTCCTCACAATTGATTGATTGAATTTGCTGAATGTTTTCCTTATTGAAAATAGTTGGATTTAGCATTTGTTTCGCTGTTCTAGGTGATATTGGGTGAGTAATCTGTTGAAACTGTATTTGTGATGGACTTGCTCCATCAAGTATTTGTGATTGACTTGCTGTATCAAGTATTTGTGATTGACTTGCTGTATCAGTGTCAATATTTAATCCTGCAAATTCTTGCTGCAGAGTTAAAAAATGGTTTATTTGCTTGTCATCCTCAAATACTTGCCAGTCATTAACATTGTTTGGAATGGAGGTTCTGTGTTTTACCTCAGCTGTAAAACAATGATGGGGCTCAAAAGGCAGTTTGCAGGTACTTGCAAAGGTGGCTAAACTATGAGCATGCAGATTGTGGGTTCTAGGAATTTTGGTGATTTGGAATTCAGAGAAAAAGTTTAGTTCCTCAGCAACAGCAGACCTATAAGTCCTTAGTCTTTTGTCGTTGGTGACAAAATTTCCCTTCACTTGTTGGATAACTAAATCTGAATCACCCATGATCGAAACCCTGGCAGCTTGTAAGAACTTTACTAACTTGAGGCCTAGTAAAAGAGCTTCATATTCGGCCATGTTATTAGTACATCTGAAGTTTAATCTATAGGCTCTGCCTTCTGCATGACTATTTTCTTTGTTGTGTACCCAAACTCCAGCTCCTGCCCCTAACTTGTTGACTGAGCCATAAAATTCAAGGAACCATAGAATATCCTGTTGGGAAGGAGATTTAATGATCTGTTCATGGGCTGGCAATGTGAGTAGAAGTTGTGGTTTTTTCTTTAGCTTGTCTTCTAGGACAGTTTCATCATTTGATTGGGCATGCTTGATATTTTGAACAGCAGCAGTATCTAGTGTTTGATTGACTGTTGTCTCATGGGTGATAATTCTTTCATTTGAGTCTTCCTCTTCTATGAGTATCTTGGTGTCAACCTCACCTTTTAAGGGAGTTGTGCTGTTATTGAAGAGAATATATGAGTCTATGTCTGAATGGACAGCATATATGGGAAAGTTTTGAGGCTTTTCTTCACTTCTGACCATGTATTTCATGAGTGTTTCTCTGTACAGTCTTTTTGGTTGCCCAAAAACATAGATGGTGGCATATGACATGTCTAATTGCAGGGAACCTTGGAGTTTGGCTCCCCATGATCTTGATAACAACATCCCATACTTAGGTGGGATATCAGCAACTACCACATCCATTAGGATTGTCTTGTTTGGGTATTGAACCAGAGACACACATAAATCTTTTATGAGACCTAGACACTTGACTTGGCTGGAGTCAAAGGAAAACAGGTCCTTGTATGGTCTTATTATGTCGAGATTCAATCTCTCCATGACTGCTTTTGGCACGAGATTGTGAGAGGCACCTGAGTCAAACATTGCATTATGTAATATTTTATCATGAATATGTAAACTGACATAGAAAGGTAATACCCCTGTGACTACTGTTTTTCCATCCACTTCTGGGCCAAACAGGAGTTCTGGGGTGTCATCCAGCACATTGACATCATCTTTGTTGCTAGTGAGTTGCAGGGACTTCTTGATCTGTAGTTTATAGATGTCATGCTTGGCTAGTTCTGAAAGCGTGATTGCTACTTTTAGTTTGCCAATTTCAGTTTCTAGATCAAAAGGTTTTTCAGATTGGGTCTTGGGGTTATGGATAACAGTCCTTTCCTTGTTCATTAAATCTACTTCTTGATTTTTATCTTGACTGTGGGACCTGCCTCTTTTACTCATCTCTTGGGGAGTAACATTTAAATTAGGATGAGAAGGTGAAGTGGCCACAGGCTGCTGTTTTAAGGACAGTGGTTCAGTGATCTCCTCAACAATCACTTCTGCTGTAGGTGAATTTATTTTGTCATTAGGTTCTGTGACTATGACTCTTTCAGGCTGCTGATTATCCTTTATCTTTTCAGGCTGGTTTACATTCACAGTTCTGCTCCTCAGCTTGTATTGTTTATGGACTTCATAAACAGTAGTGTCATAGCCTTGTTTAAAGTCAAAGGATTCACCTGATTTAGTTTGGAACAGTTTGATTTCATCATCCTCATGATCTTCTTGTGTTAAGAAAACTTGACTTTCACCATCTAGACCCATTAAATTAATCTCAGGATCTTCATTTGGCTCTATTGATGTGGAAGTTTCTACATAATTTTCTTGGAAAGGGGGTCTTATGTCTTGATCAACACTAGGTTTACCAACGCCTGGGTTTTGATTTCTCCTAAAATTTGGATTCCTAGGAGGGTTGTTTTGTGGTGCTTCCCATGATGATTTTCTTTCAACCAATTCCACTCTATCACCCAATATTTTCATTCCACTGAGAATTGCATCTAGCTTTTGATCAAAGGCAGAGGGTTCCTCTTTGAAAGCAGTCCTCTTTTCCAACCTTGCCCTGTTCCTTTTGGCAATTAGGTTGGCTTCTACTGTAACAGCAACCCTTTGGGCCTCTGCAAGGGATTGAGGATCTCTTTCCTTGAACTGATAGGCCATGTCAGGGTCAAAACCATCAGGGAATTTGTACAAGGCTAAATCAGGAGGAGGTCTTAAATTTTGTGGAATCGCGTTATATACATTGTTAAATCTTGCACAATACTCCAAAACAGTCTCTTGGGGACCTCTTTTGATAGTGTCATATTCCCCAAGTATGTGCAGAGGATGTTTCTTCTTCTCCCATCTAATAGTAAAGGCTTGATACAGTTCATCAGGAGTTGTGATGGAGTTTGCATTCAGGGATCTAAACCAAGTTCTTACATCCCCAGTTAGGCTTTGAACAAACATCCTCATTCTAACACTGTCATCATCTATTTCATAGGTCTCAAAATGGTCTTGCATCCTCTTAGCATGTTGGACAGCTGTCAGAGGACCATTGGAGTCAAAATATGAGATTTTGGTTTGGTAATCTCGGGGTAGAGCTGCAGCATTAGCTGGTATCTGCAAAGGTGCATATCTGTTAGCCATATTTACAGGGTTTAGAGGATTAACAGGGGCAGTTGGGATAATAGGAAAAATGGGTACCACAGGGGTGACAAGTAGGGGTGAACCTAGTGTGTTTGTCAAGGGGATATGTGGAGTGGATGAAGATGTGAGAGGGGAACTCTGAGAAGTGGATGGTGAACTAGGGGAATTAGGGGTAGACCGGAAAAGGACCTTGCATGGGGTAAAGATAAGGCTGGGATGATCTGAATCTGAGGTTATATCATCAGGCTGCTCCTGCCTTTGCTGCCTCCTAATGTTTCTAGGGATGGTATTTGGATTATCAACAATGATGGGTGGATTAGGGTCAGGATTTGCCCTAGTATGCCGTGGATTTTCCTTAGGAGCCAGTTTCTAACTGTTTTTCAGGATTTTACAAGAAGTTTTTATATCTGCAAGGACTGTATGAAGATTTTGGAATGGCTATATATATTTCAAAACTAAGATGAAGATTCCCTAAAAAGCTCCTCCCTAAAGCTGTCAGTGTGATACAGAAACAGCTTAAAGGCCTCTTGACTGATTTCAGGCTTGATAGTAGCTATGGAAGATAGATAGTAATTGAAAAATCTCAGGCAGTCCCCAGTGGAGTCGCCAATTATGTTAACACCCAGGTTGTTCCCTATGACTCCCAAGGGAATACGGCCGGGGTAACCACTAACCAATCTTTGGATCACAGTTCCTAGCCAAACTGTAATCAGAGAGGGCTCTCTCTTTATAATTTGTCTCTGTTTTGAGGGTGTTTTAGGCTAGTTATTATGCTCAGGTTTTTGGTTTATATTTTGGTTGAAGGATATCTCTCTGTACTTGAAGTGTGCAATCTGCAGATAAGTTTATTTCATTGGGCAATGGAGTCTGTGGCTACAAGTGTTTAGAAACCTTGAGATGATTTACTGAAATTATAGGGACATTTAAATACTTCATATAACAAAATTAGATTATGATGGTGATATGTGAACAACCAGTGAAAAGCATTTAAGAATTTTTCACTAAAGCTGGGGTGTGGGGAAGAGATAGATGCCTCAGGAGCAAATCTGAATTCCTGAAATATTTATCACAGTGAGAGATATAGCTTGAAAGGGTAGCAATTAAGAATTACACCTTATTTACTCTATCTGGAAGAAAACATTTATAACAGCTTAGATTGAGTTCAGGGTAATCTGCGATTAAATCCTGGAACTATTCTTTTACTTTGCCATTAAGTGTAAAACATAGAAACATGAAAGAACATGAAAGACTAGAGAACACATAACACAGAGGTTAAAAGAAGACTTATTGTGCTATGAAACATGCAGGAATCCTGTAACAATCAGCCAGCCACCACAGTGCATCAAGGAACACAGAGCTTTGGAAATTCCATCCACCTTTTGTATTATTTCTCTGAGAGTTATACAGCAACAGAAGTATAGAAATGAAATCAACAACAACCCTTGCAAACTCATGCGAAGGGGATTTTATAGAAATGATTATACAAAATATCTCAGGCATTGAGTCATCTGAGAGAGAAATATCTTCATTACTTCGTACAGAAAAGTAGAAAAGAAGTTATTACAACTTTGAATACAACATAACTGCTCTTTAATTCTGTCAGAGGATATTTTGACCTTTGGAGATCACTGAGTCGGTTGGAATGCTTTGCTTAAATGCTGGAAAATGTGCCTTTATGTTTGCTGCGCTGTATCTTCTCGGCTCTGCCACCTGTGGTTTCCTACTTTTGCTTCGTTGGCCGAAATTTCTTCTGAGTTGGCTCAGCTTTAATCTTTAATGCATGCTGATTTTGTTAAACTGTGCTTTTCATAACAATTCATATTTTCAAAAACAAAATTTGGTGAATGGCTCACTGTCTATAAAATTTTCTGTATTGCACTTGTCCACCAGTCTTGTGTAGGGAGTTGATGCCTGAGAATTGCATCCATAGTCTCCTCTGCCTCTGTATACTTGTAAAAATTGGGAGCCACATCAAACAGGTGATTGATCGCATTCATTATAAAAAATAGACTTTCTACCTTGTTGTAGATAGTTTGTCCTGTAGCTGGCCCTGTTTCTTCTGAGCTGCTGGGCTTCTCATTGATTTCGTTAGTGGCAAATGCATTCACTCTTTTGGCATACTGCTCATGAATGAGCAGTCTCCCTGCGCTGTTCAGTATGCTAGGGAGTCGTCTGTTTTGCTGCACCAGGAATTTATCCATGAACCTTTTTACCTCGGTCTGCATGTCCTGGGTTCTTCTCTCCAATGTCTGAACCAAATTTCTCAATGTGAGAACCCTTTTGATCAACTAAATGGTCTCAGTTCTATTGGGAATTCCCATGTTTTCCAGTTGAGTACTTGTTCTATTATTCAACACATTGATCATCCTGGTGGCAACTTCAGGCATGTTGCCTAGAGCAGCCCTTGACTTGTGAATTTCAGCTTGTGCTTTTGGGATGAGCTCTAGCTGCTCATGGATTGTCTCTATATACTGAAATTGGTCAGTAATAGACTGGCCAATGTTGGCCCATAGCATTTCCTTAAGCCCAGCTATAACTTTATCTAATTTGAGCTCATTTTCTAGCTCTTTTATCCTGTCTTTAAGGGCTTTCACCTCCCTGCCCTTCTCTACCACAGCTTGCTTGGATTTATCATATCTGTCATTCACCTTGGCCAATTTATCCCTGGTCTCATTCAGCTCTGCCATTTGAGCTTCCAGGGCTTGAATCTCATTCTTTAGCTTTTGCATGTCCAAGCTAGGGGCCTGCTCTGTTGGTGGAGGTGCTGAAGTAGACGGTGCAGCTTGATCCGTCTGTTGAGGGGGAGGAACAGTAGTTGGGGCAGCTTCCTCAGGGTTTATGATTTGAGGAGGAGGCTGAGAGGTCTGCCCTTCTTCTCTCTGTTTCAGAGATGCTTGTAATGCTGCCTGTGCAGCCTCTGATTCTCCCAGCTGTTCTTGTGTTTGGATGAGCTGCTTGTAGAGAGATATGAGCAGATCTGTGGCATATTTATCATGCCTTTGTTGGGCCACTTCATCTGTCTGAGGGTGAATTGTGGCTGGGAGCTTGATCTTTCTCCTTAGAGCTGCCATATCTGCATCCCTCAGCTTCAATATCTCTTGTATGCCCTTGATATCTTTGGGATCATGCCCAATCTCTATGATTATATCTTCTAGGGCCCTGATCCTGTTGTCCTTTGCTTGAGAGGAGGCCCTCTCCAACTCAAGCTGAGAAGCTGTATTATTTAGGCTATTCTCTAGCCTGTAGTTGTTCATGGTCTTGTCTGCCAATGAAGCATAGACCATCTCACCTGTTTGTTTGCGCAGTTCAATCTTATCCATTGGGTGGATGTCCTTGGCCATGATTTCAAGATTAGTCCTCAAGTAATCTGAAGAGGACTATGGCTGCAGAGTGGTTGGCGTGAAATGGCTCATGATCATCTTGCCTTCACTTACATCAAAGGCAGACATTAGACGTTGTTGGTTGGAGGGAGCCATTTTCAATAAATGGTTGTACAGTTGTATCTTAATGGGGTCACTTCTCCTATTTATGTCTATGAACTGCTGCTTAATGCTCAGTTCACCCTCTCTCTGCTGGCCGGAGGAGCTGACTTCCCCTCCCATTGTTCTCTCTTGTTCCTGCTGGAAGGAACTTGCAGATGCTTCCATACTGGGCATGCCCATACCCAAAGATTGCCCTCTAGGCATCTCTTCCTCAGAGAATGGATTTATTCTCTGTCTCTTCTCCCCATGACTTGCTGATGTGGTTAAGGGAGTCTCTCTATCCCTTTTTCTGTTCACATCCTCCCTTTGTGGAGTTTGGAGGACTGAGGTTTCATTGGCAGTTTCTTGCCTAGGAGGCACTCTGCTTTGAGCCTGCTGGTCACTGAGATTTTGGGCCTCAACTGCCCCTTCTTGCTGTGTGGGCTGCTCCTTTTCCTGCTGCCCTTCTCTTTGCTGTGTGCCCTGTTGCTGTTGCTATACCTCCTCCTGAGGTGGCTATTCTGATTGCATTTCTTTCTCCTTTCCTTTGGCAGAGGCTTGCTCAGTAGCTTTGGCCACTTGCTGATTTGCTGTGGAGGAAGATGCAGCTGTTCCCGCTTGGATGTTTGGAAGAGTGAGCACCTGTGAAGAAAGCTCCGAGTCAGCCATCTTTAGAAGATTTCTATGTGCTCTTTCATTCAGCTCTTCTTGTGTAATAGCTTCTTCTAGGGTTCCTCTCCTCCATTTAATTTGGTTTGCATGTTGTTCAATGTGAGGAATCTTAAGATGATCATAGCGAGATAGCTTATATTTAAGCCTCCTCAAAGATATGAAGTGGTTGGGGTCATCAAGTTTCCAGAGGAAACTGGTCTTCAAACCAAGGTCTTGTAACATTCTATCTGCCTCTATCCAGCCTTCCTCCCTTATATTATAGACCAGGTGGCCAAGTTGGTTCCTGACTTTCAACTGTGCCTTCTTGCCCTTTCCTGAAGAGTGAAGCACATCTACATTGCCAAACTGCCTGAAGTATTCTAGGGAAAAGAGCCTCATGGGCACATATCTGGGTAGTCTGTATGGGGGTAACTCACAGCGATAAATTCTAATGACTGTGTGATGTTGGTAAAAATAACAATCCCCGATGCTATATGCTTTTGACAAGTGAAGGAGTCTTTGCATCTCATCGGTCAATCTTGGAGGAGGTGAGCCCAGCAGCAGAGTCATGGCTGGATGGATGAAGAGATCTATGAAATCACAGTAGGTGTATGGAGAATAGAAACTGCAATGGAAAGCAGAGGTCCAATACACTATTGATCTGAGGTTGCCCTGTGCATCCTCTCTTTTCATAGCAAAAGAGAATTTCTCATGTTGATGGTATAGGATTAAGTGGTAAATGTAGGAGGTGTATTTGAACACCCTTTCCCTTGACAAGTTCATCAACTGCTCATGCATTTTCTCTGAAATGTAAGTGGCATAGTCATAACAGACTGGATTTTTTCCAGGAGAGAACATGAGCATCATCAGCAACACAGTTTCATCTATATACTCAATTGAGTCATACCCCAGAATGGGACTGATCATATCTACAAGGTCCCTGCCCAATTGGTTGAGATAAACATGACTAATGGGAGGGTTTATCACAGTATCAGAATTAACAAACAGCTGGTTGAGTTTGGTAATTTGGGCATCTGTCATTCTGGCTCCCTGCCTTATCAAATCAACCAGGGATAGAGGAACCAATTTCTTGTTTGTTTTGAATTGCAACATCTCTTTGATGGCCTCAGGGGTAATGTAGAACAAAACTGTGCCTGAAGGGTCAAGCACAGCCTTCGGGGTGGCATCATACTTATCAGCACATAAGTGAATCAGGTCAGGGAATTGATTCACCTGAGGGAGCTTGAAAATTGGGAGAAAAGAATCCCAAATGCCCAAGATGTCTATTCCAGTCTCATGTTTGATTTTTAATTCATTTAACAGATGAATATGGAACTTGCTCTGGCTTAGCATTTCTTCTGAGATTTTATAATCTAAGTCTGCTAATGCCTGCCATTCTAATTGTCTGTGGGGAGCGTTCAAAGGGGCAACATTGAGGGCTATGGGAGCCACTGGCGGGTCCATGAGTTCTTGTAGGATTTATGGATGGAGTTGCTATGCAGAGCAACCCAAAAAGTTTTCTTTGAGGAAGGAATGTGAATTGTATGGCACAGAGTGAGTGAGAGAGTTGCAGCAATTGAAATACTGCTTGAAGTGTAAATGAGACCAATGAGAGGTCTAAATATGTCTTTTTCAGTAGGTGAATAGAGTTTGAGTGAGTACTTTCATGTTTGCGTGAACAGAGTACCGTTTTCAGTGAAAATATGGGTAAACAAGGCTCGACTGTTGTTTTTCGAGCTCACAGTGGTAAATGGGGGCTAGGCACCAAGATTTCACCGGTGAATTTTGAGAGTTTTATGTCGCTTAAGCTCTTTCGAGGGAATTCACAGACAGACTACGCACATGAAGGATTTTAATGGAGAATACCTGGTAAAGAGCGAGCAATGGTCGTAAATGTGGGCAGAATTGGTGCTCTGGAGGTCTCCAGGTCGATTCCAGCGGGGTGGCGCAGTTTTGGACGTAAAAGACCATGCAACGGAAACAATAGCGAATGAGCGAAAAGGTATGCAAAACATGATTTTTGGCCAAAATATGGACCTTTTGGCAATTTGGCGCCTTTTCTCGAATGACGTCAGCATGACGTCATAGGGTGGGGTCAAACTCGGATGACGTCAGCATGACGTCATCGGGTGAGGTGGCGAGCTGCTATTGGTCCCCGGGGATGATGCGGTGGCAGACAGATCAGCATGGGGGCGGACGCAGGAGCTGACGCGAAGGCGGAGTGGCAGTGACGTGGGGATGACGTTGGATGAGTGGATCGAGCGAAACCGGAAGCGGTTAGCAGTTTTATATCGCACCGCTATAGTTACGGAGGCGGAATGTGTCAGGCGTACCTCCGATGCATTGTGGGGGAGGCGCGTGGCGGGCGCCTGACGTCACCTTCTGACAGATATCGGAAGGTATCTGTCGGACGTCGGGGCCCGTCCGATATGGATAAGGACCGTTGGATTTCAATCGCTTGATCGGACGGCGATCGGGTTGATGAGATGATCGCTGGATATGACAAGGGGGCGGTATTATTTAATATTTATTTTCGGGATCAGCGCTCGGCGGAAAACATTAGGATAGGGTATTTTCCAATGTTTTTCAATATATTTCGAAAAATCAAATATATGCGCCAACTTTGGTTAAGCGGCAAAAAGCGGGTTTTTTGGGTTTTTTCATAATTTCAAAGGGGTTATGGGTAGGAAGGGGTTTTTATAGGGTTTTTCTTTGCAAATGAAGGTTTAATGAGTGGAATGACTTGAAATAAGGGAGAGAGGTGAGGTATAGGTTCATCAAAGTGACCAGATGTCATTTTGATTCCTTTTTAGAGAACATATGGCTATAATGCCAAGGGGAGGGATATTTATACAATGTTTGGGGGTTTAGACACCATGGTGTTAATAATAGTAGGGGAAGGGTAACATAGGGGAATTACATAATAGAGTTAGAGTTAATATGGATGAAAGAGTGAATGAGGGGGAAATCACTAAGTTTATTTGAAACTTTCTTAGTTTAGGGAGTAGATCAAAATGAAAAGAACTTTAGACAAGAAATGTGGCTTCTCGAAAGATTAAGAACCACCATAAAACCATAATTCTCCCATGAATCTCAACTGATGAGGGGGAAGTTAGTAATGAAAATGGGAAAGGGGAAGAAGGGAGGTTAGACATGCTTCTTTGCTTGCTGCAACTTGATGAAGAATGACACCTTCTGCAACCCCAACTGCCTACCCATCTATTTGCCTAACATTTTTTGTTTCTTCTTGGAGGGTGCACTTAGGCTTGCAGACCCTTATTTGCCTTTTCTTTCCTTTGGCTTTTCTTTTGTTTTTCTATCTACTTCTACCCTTATTTCTTCCAAGGTCCCAGATTAAGCTGTTGGGAGCCTTTTTTCTCTACCTAAACTACTTGTCTGCCAAGATTAAACAGTTTGGACAGACTCCATTCTCTATTCTACAACTGAAAATTTAAAACATGACATGGTCCAGATTAGACTGTTGGACCATCCATCAAAATTTGAGTTCATACCAAGCTATAAACACAGATTGGATTCTCTTGGAAATATGTGATCTTTGAATCATCAAAGCAGAGCATATTTGGACCTTTTCATAGCCAATCATGAAATATGAAACCTATTGGTATAGGTAGCTAACACCCTTCACCACAAAGCCTTCAGGTTTCTTCATGTAGATTTCCTCTTCCAAATCCCCGTGAAGAAATGTTGTCTTCACATCCATTTGTTATAACTCAAAATAAAAAGCAACAACAACAGATAAAAGTAATCTAATAGAAGTTACCTTAGCAATAGGAGAAAAAATATCACCAAAATCAATTCCTGACACTTGGGAATATCCTTTTGCTACCAACCGAGCTTTGTATTTCTCCACCTTCCCTTCTGCATTTGTCTTCTTTTTGAACACCCATTTGCTTCCAATGGGTTTCCTTCCAGTCAGCAACTCCACTGGATCCCAAGCCTCATTTTTGTGCAAAGATGCCATTTCATCAACCATGGCCTCTTTCCAGATTTTTCCATCCTCTGAATCTACTACTTCCTTCACAGTTTTGGGATCATCATCAGTAATAGACAAAGCAAAATTTGAACAGAAAGCAGAAGGACTATACCTTTTTGGCTGCCTTCTTTCTCGAACTGATTCTCTCACAGCCAGAGTTTGTGGCTCTTCATCTTTTGATTCCTCCTCTACTGCAGAGTCTGATTCTTCCTCCTTTAGCTCAAACTCTATCTTCTTAGGTTCCTTTGGTTGGACTTCATGTTTAATAACATCTTTTACCTCTCTGAACACCACATCTCGGCTGTACACAACCTTCTGTGTGACTGGGTTCCAAAGCATATAACCTTTTAAACCATCCTTATACCCAATAAAGATGCACTTTTCAGATTTACTATCCAACTTGGTTCGTTTCTCCTTTGGAACATGTACATATGCATCACATCCAAATACCCTCAAATGTGAAAGAGAGGGTTTCTTACCAGTCCATACTTCTTGTGGAGTCTTATCCTCTAACGCCGATGAAGGTGACATGTTGACCAAGTAACATGTAGTATCCATCGCCTCTACCCAGAATTCCTGTCCTAACCCGACACCACTGAGCATGCTTCTTGCCCTTTCCATCAACGTCTTGTTCATTCTTTCTACCACTCCATTTTGCTGAGGTGTGTATGGAGTAGTCTTCTGCCATGCTATACCACACTTCTTACAGAATTCTTCAAATTCCTTGCTACAAAATTCTCCACCATTATCTGTCTTCAGCACCTTTATCTTCTTTTCTGTCTGATTTTCCACCAGAGCCTTAAATTCTTTAAACCTGTCAAAGACTTCAGATTTCTTCTTAAGGAAATATATCCATGTATTCCTTGAGAAGTCATCTATAAATGATACATAGTACACAGACTTACCAAGTGATGGAACTTTCACAGGTCCAAACACATCACTGTGCACAAGCTCTAATATCTGTTTCGCCCTCTTAGCACCAAAGGGGAAACTCACTCAATTCTGCTTCCCATATACACAATTTTCACAGAAATCAAAATCCAGAGAGCTATTACTCATACCTTCTACCATACCTTTACCATGAAGTATTCGAAGGCCCTTCTCTCCAATATGTCCAAGCCTTTGATGCCACAGCATGGTCTTCTCTCCAGAGACCACTAGATTTTCATCTCCACTTTCAGGAACCACAGAACTGTTGCACCCATCAACAACAGTGCTACCTTGTAGCTTGTATAGAGTTCTAGTCCGAACTCCCCGCAGTCTGAACTCCCCACATCAATACCAGTGCTCCTCAAACCATTTTGCAGGTATCCTTCTCGAACACTATTTTTACACCTACATCATCCAACTTGCTTACAGAAATCAGATTTCTGGCCAATGCAGGAATATGCAGAACACCCAGAAGTGTTCTAACCCTTCCACCTTGCAACTTCAACTTTACTTTTCCGCGACCAATGATTCTAGCCTTCCTATCATCTCCTAAGAGGACATCACCACCATCGTATTTCTCATACTCGCAGAACCACTCTCTATGGGGAGTGAAGTGAAAGGATGCACTTGAGTTAATCAACCATGCCTCATGATCTACATGTGTGCTTGAAGAAGCCAAGTACACATCCCCACCTTCATCTGAGGTGGTTTTTGCCTTTGCAGAAGGAGCATCATCTGATCCCTTTCCTTTATCAGGAGCTTTAGATTTACAGTCCCTTTTGAACTGCCCTTCCTTTCCGCATTTCCAGCACACCACCTTTACAGGTTTTCCTGGAGATTTAGATCTCCCACTCGATGACTTATTTTTGTTTCTATTCTGGGACCGTCCTCGTACAGACAAGGCATCACCATTCTGGCTCTCCATATTTTTCCATCTCATCTCCTCTGTCAGCAAGGCTGAGACTATTTCATCAAATTGCAAAGCAGTTGCATTGCTACCTATTGCAATAACTATACTATCCCACGAATCTGGTAGAGAACACAACAAACTGATGCACTTATCTTCATCTGAAATTTTAATATCAACAGACGCTAACTGACTTACCACAGTATTAAATGCGTTCAGATGATCTGTCACCGAGTCTCCATCTTTCATCCTCAGGTTATACAACTTTTTCCGCAGGAACAGTTTATTCACCAGAGACTTAGATTGGTACAAAGTCCCTAACTTGTCCCACAAAGCCTTCGCCGTAGCTTCGCCTGATACATTCAACAATACTGAATCTGAGACACACAATCGTATTGTGCTCTTTGCCTTCCGATCCAACTTCTTCCATTCTTCATCGGTCACTTTTGTTGGTTTAGTACCTGGATCTACCACGATCCACTGATCTTTATCCACCAACAAATCCTCCATCTTGAGTTTCCACAACTCAAAACTCTGACCATTGAACTTCTCGATCTCTATCTTTCCGCTGCTCGCCATCTTCTTTCACCACCAGAATCGATCTCATAGATCTCCCACTGAACAGGGTCTACCACAGGCCCGAGCGAAACCCCTCAGCAACAAAGGCATCCCCTTGAAGCCAAAATAGCTCTGATACCAAATGTAGGTTTTAACCTTGTACCGAAATTACCTGCATATGAATTCTAAATTACAGAAAAATAAACAATGCGAGAGCATAACACATAGAACACATATACATAGATATTTTCCCCTGGATCCCAAAACCGAGACTACCAGCTTGATTTTTCATTATATTCCTTTCAATGTGACAATACATATTTATACATGCTGAAGCATCCAATACCATGGACCGAAAACCATCGCGTCCAAAACCATGGACCGAAACCATAGGTAGGTTCGCCCAACCTAATATAGGGTCCAAAAAAAATTTTCCCGGGGCGCTGCCCCAGACCCCGTAGAGGGGGGCTACCCACCCCCATCAAACCCCCTGGACAGGGGGGGCTGCTGTCCCCCCTGTGACCACCCAACTACACAATCGGCGCAACGAAGGGGGGGCTCTGCCCCCCCCGGTTCACTACGTGGGTTAATCATGGAAAGAATATAACATAACCCAACATGATTTATTATCGATAACCCTAGTTCATGGTTTTGAGAGGAGTATGTATCGGTACTGCTTCGAATAATATTGCCAAACATACTATTGTTATTAATTTTCCAGTCGTAGCAATATCTCTTGATATTGATTTGTTAATGGTTTATTTAGATTCACAACTAGTGGTATCTCGGCTTAATAACATTTATCGGATACAATATCCCTAATTTTATTGCCAATTTCGAAGAGTACGATTGTTGCAATGATCATTTGGTTATATCATATTTGTTCACATTCCATGATCAAAAAATTCCTTAGCAGATTCTATTGCTAATGAAGCATTGGATTAGCATATAAATCATTAATCAAATTAGAAAAACACAAAAAATAATTGAAATATCATTTGTATATATGATCATCATAAAATCGTCTGTATATAGATAGAGTGCTTATGTCAAAAATAACATTAAAAAGTTCGATACAAAATGCCCTACAAAATTTGGGCTTATGCCCATCATCATGTCTAATCATAAAAAAATCTGATCATCTATCTATCTCACTTATGATGAGAAGCTAGAAAATAAACAAAAACATTGGCCACACGTTGAAATAGTCGCACCCAATGTCATGGTACTCCTACCATGCGAGGTTGCATCTCCTCTGGTAAGTCCTCTATGGCTATCATTGGTACTTGGTGAGTCAGTCTTAGCTGCAGCCCCTTCAGCATCTCTTCCACAACACCTATGTCGAGGAAATCCATTAGGTCTCACTGGTCCCACATCTGAAACATGATCAATATATTTTGTAAGTGTCTTATCTCATCAAAAATATTTTTAATTCATTTATATTGAAAATCCAAAAAAATCTTAAAAAAATTGAAAATTAAAAAATCATTTATACCTATGGAACCCCATGCTACATCTGGTGGTAATACTAGATCCGGATCTTCCCATAAATCCATTCCGTTGTAGGGGTAGTCGTCAATTGCAATGACCTTTTGATCCCACCAAAGGAACAACTCATCATCAAAAGTCCTGGGGACCTCACCACCCCTTATGCATTTCATCGAGTCAGCCCATTTTCCCATCCATAGATCTCTCAGGCTACTGATGGTCGATAACACCTTGGGATGAAGCCCAGGTACTTTCTCAAAGAAGAATGAGCATAAGATAGTTCCATATCCAAAATTCTTCATTTGATCCTTCTTCGTATTCATATAAAAAGTGATTAAAAGCATGATTAAAGGGTTACCTGGAAGATTTGGAGCAAATTGAATGGTTGAATTTGATGGAGGAGGTTTGTTTGAGTTTTTCTCCACAGCTCCTTGCTCAAAACACAAATGAAAAAAATGTGAGTCCAAAAGTCCTTATATAGGTTGAAAAATGGAAATTATTTTTTCAAAAGTTTATTTCTATCTTATGGACTTTTTAACCTTTTGGCTTGGAGTTTCAGTAATGAGTTATCTTTACAGGGAATGTTGGAGAATTCTTGGAGAAATCGCTTCAATCCCATGACCATAGGCTTGTCATGGCAGATATCATTTTCTTATTGGCATATAGGTTAGGGAATACCACTCTCCGCTACATTTTGCATCCTAGCCTCCATATTGTGATATTTTTGCCATAGGGTCCACCCCATCATGTCTTGATTCATAAACCATTTTCACTCGCCGACTTTAAAATCATGATGTGATGGTTAAGCTAACCTTTACATGGGAATCTTAGATATATTCTCGCTGACATTTGTTTCCCATGTTGCTGCTTTGAGTAGGCTCAGGAGTCCTCTTTAGTCCCACCATGACTTGTGCGTTGAAGACTCATTCTCGTTTTTCTACGCTATTTTCTGGCCTTATACCCTTGAGGCTCCTTTGCATTGACATGTATTGCTCCATTGCATATTGACTATTTTCATCTTTTGGCCTTGATCCAGCTCCACTTGGACTCGTGTTTACACCACTTTTTGACCATGTCTTTTGAAAAATCAACCTTGCAATTAGTTAGCCTTTGCAACTTGATGCACCCTTTTACCCGTTGAAAGAACATTCCTTTGAGTTTCATTGACCAGTTTTCACCACATTGCATTACGTATAGGAATGTTTCCTTCCTAGGAAATAGAGCATCTATTTTTTCGATACTCGTTATTTCAACTGTACTATAGCATTATTTTATTCTTTTTCAAGCTTCACAAAAAGGAAAAGTGAAAAAAAAAATATATATCCCAAAAAAGAGCAGGAACGGGACATTATTTCCATATTTGATGGAAGCTAGAGTCAATTGTGTCGCCCTTGAACAAAGCACTCAAAAGTAAGTCTTTCTTGCATTGGGATGGGATTTTGTTTGACTTAGGAGAGCCTTAACCTTGTCATTAAGTCTGTACTCCTCTAATTGGTTATCTCTTCCAATCTTCTAGAAATTTTTCTTATGCCTCCTGCATGACAAACTTATACAAAGTTATCATATCATGCCATGTAGTCACAATTGATTTATGCTTTTGTTCAAGGGAAGTAAACCTGAGTCGGCCTCTCTGCGGTGTCCCTTAACTTATTTTTCAATCGGTCATCCCTAGTTGTCAACATAATGTTCATTATCACATCAACTATATTGGTCCTTTGCTCATGCAAGTTTGATAAGGTCTCCATTGACTTCTTGCTAGTAGGTCTTGCTCTTATTGACTACAAAAAATTGCTTTGAGGGTAGATCTAGAGCCGGACCCTGCCCCTATTTTTGTTATTGATAGGTTACCCTTTTTCTCGGCATCAATCAGTATCATGGGTCTTTGACTGAGTCATTTCCCTTGTGTTCGAAATCAACTTTCATTATCACACATTGGGATCACTGCAGTACCTTGGTTTCCATTTGACCCTATTGGTAGATTCCTCGCCTCTATGTCAGCTTTCATTATTTTTTGGTTCAGAGGGATTCTATCATGTGCTAATTACATCTTGTGTATGCTTGAAACGTGCTTTGGCTGGGTTACTACATCTTTGTTCGTCTGATTCCTTCCACATTACTGGCCTATGGGTTACACTCATGATAGATTGATGAAGGATGCCTTAATGCCTTCCTTCTAGTGGATCGTTTCCCATCAAATTCAACTCATTTCTCTAGGAAAGAGATCTAGAGTCCATTTGGTAGTACCTTATGGTTTTAAGTCATCAATGGCAGATTCCTTCGCTATTGATAGTGGGAAAACACCATTTTCTCCTAATTGATAGATTCTTCCAAGTGTTTGAATACATCTCATTTATTCGCACTTGTTAGATTGTACTGGGTACCTTGACTCTCATCATCACTATCGGTGAGTAGCCTCGTATTTGTTAATGGTATACATCAATGATTGGTAATCAAACGAGTTCTCCCATGGTCAACTTCAGATCATTTATTCCCATTGTTTATAAATGTACCACGGTGGTCGGTGAAGACCTCGGGTTTGTATCAGCATGTCTTGGTTCACTTGTCAGTTGCTTCTATTTCTACTAGTTGACACAATCCACCTTATATGTTGCAGTTCCTTATAGTGACATCCTATATGTTGGCACCTGAGTTACAGTGTAGTACCATTTATTCCACCATTTTGACTTGGTACTATTTGGATCAGTTTCTTGATTTCAGTGATCAACTTCATATTTCAACAGCATTGATCAGCTTTTTATGTGTGATATTCAGACATGTACTTTATTGATTATGATCAAATGATCCATTATGTATTTCTAGTTTCTTTATACTTGTATGCATATTGAATCCATTTTGTACTTGACATGCAGACATGATTTACTATTTATGAGCATGACTATGCCCACCTTAAGCAACATTTTCTTTCTGATCTCTTTCGCTGGCTTGGTAGGTTGAATTATGGTGAACTCCTCCTTGGTATCGGCATGATTCCTTCCATAGAATTAATACATTTCGGCCATCACGTACCCATTCTAAACTCATATATTAGGGGGCATATGTTATAACACCATTTACCACTCTTGGTAGATCTGATGCTCTGATTATGGCCTAGGGAAACCCTTCCTTCTAGGCTTGGTCCAAAATCTAAAAAACAATGTTTTATTCCCTATATGCTACTTTTCCCTGTGCTAAAAGCATGTACACGCAGTTCAGCATATACCCAACCTACGTACATGTGTTAAAACACTTTAAAAAAATAAATTTCCTTAATTTTGGGTGAAGTTCATGGGTTTTACCTCTTACTCACCTCCTATAGCTCATGGCCCAACTGTTTCCCAACTGAAAAAAAAAAAAAAAAAAAAAAAAAAAAAACTAATTTGGAGAAGTATAAATAAACCTCCATGGGAAGGCCTTAGGGGAAAAGTTATGGGATATTGATACTATAGTGAGATTATCCCTGATGGAGTCTGAAAAAATCCCTGTGCCTCTTACACTCCCCAAAGTTTCAAGAAACCCTTGTTTCCTTGTTGGAGATATCCTTCATATTTCTTGAGATATCCTTTTGTTGGTGATCGAGGAAGATTGTTGAGGCTACGAAAGAATGGATCCAGAGGATGGCTCCACTTGGAGCCGAAGAAGGACTCAGGTCATATTTCTCCACCTTACTTGTAGCTTACTTCAATAAAGAAATGTTGTTCTATTCCCGATATTAAACGTGTTTATGCATTGATTTATATTGTAATTTTTTATGAATCTTATATTGGTGTATAATTTTTCATTCATTTATATGATCTAAAGTTAATATCATGAACATTATTTATGTTTATATTACTGTATATGTTTCATTTGAATAATTTTCAGGTTTCAAAGACATTAAGAGAAGCTGAGGGTTTGCACCCTGCGGGATCTACCCAAACGTAGGACCTCCAAGTAAGGACACTCTTGCACAATTCAGTAGAATAAGCATTTAGGTTCTTTGCTTGAGAATTCCTTGTTGTTGTTTTCCATCCGCTGTTGGGGTTTTGAACCCAAGACCCTAGGCCGATGTCACCCACAACAATAGACTCATGAGAAGAGTTGGCATCAGGCAGACATGGTGAATAATTGCAAGAGAAGGACTTTGCTAAGGAGATAGAGCAAGCACTTGAATAGATGGATACAGATATGGAGCAACAGGGGTTAAAGCAAGATATCAACCTCATGCCTCACCACCAAGAGGTCAACGCACCATCTTCATTGCCTCCAGATGAAGAGAAAGTCCCAAGCAACAAAGGAGACACCAAAATCCTTGGAGCCAATCCAGAGGGAGAGATGCACAACATCTCATTCGATGAGTCAAAACATAGAGTTGTGCAATATTGCAGATTGTTGACTCTGGATGATCACTCATCTCCTGTGCAGTTTGAGGAATGAGTGATCCTATCTGACATGCGCAAGCATCCAACAACATTGAACGATGCTACCAGAGCATATGACGAAGCCACTAGCTCGAGTGTTCGATTCTTGATAGTTGAGAACGAGTGAATGGCTAAGGAGTTACCGACAACCAAGCAGGGAGGAGAATTCGTTGCAACATCCTCCCGAGCAGAGTTGAATAAGGCAATACTTTATGAAGTATTATCCCTTGGCATAGTCAGGTAGGCATTGTATTCCAAGATTGATACCCTGCATAAGGTAGTGGTCCATCTCAATGGTTGGCAGCAACGATGCGCTAGAAGAGCACACATCTTGTCGAATGTGTAAACTTGTTACAGATCCATTTGAGCACATCACTCCCATCATTCATATTAGTAATTTTAGGGCTCATCAAACCCTAATTTAATTGCTACATGCCCTAGACAAATCATCACTTTGAATGCCTCCTTCCTTGAGATTTTTTGTCCTTAAGCCTTCCAAAAATGCCTCCTTGAGGGGCCAACGCAACCTTGGTTAGGGGTAAGTGTGCTTGAGTGTAGGTAGGCCCATTTCAAGGTGCTTTCCAGAGAACTTAGGTCCACTTTGACCTGCACTGGGTGAGATTGAGCGAAATCATCGTAGGATTCTGGGAATATTCTTATCTTCTGGAGCCATCTAGAAGATTCCCACACTTATCATCTCCTATGAGCTCAAAATTTTATAGCGAATGAGTTAAGTAACCTCCTATTCTCTCATCCCTTACTCTAATGAGACTAACTATAAGTTTGGAAGGCCATTCAATACCCTCACTTATGACCAAACCATCATCATTTTCCTATAAATTGAGCAGTCATCTAAGTGATTAGGGGCTAGACTTTGAGAATTTGTAAGGAGATACTGTTGGTGTGAGGTTTGAGATTGTAAGCAAGTATTTTTATGCTACCAAAGTGTTGTGATTTTGATGTGATGTTGGTTGGAACCCAAGCTGGAAGAGTGACAATGGATTGGACTTCATGGTTGTAATTCTTCCTTCTACTTAATAAATATGTCTACACCTTTTCCCATATTCTTTTCTTTATGTATGATGATTATATGTGTAAATGTTTTCGATTCCATTTTCTTATAGTAGATAGATCTCTTGCTTTGATTGTTTTTTTTCCTTTGTTTATGATTGCAAGTGCTTGTCAAGTGGATTAAGTTCGAGAAGGAGCGACGCAAGAAAAACAAAGGAGACAAAGGGAAGCAAAAGATAACAAGTAGGTCCCTTATCTTATTTATCTTCTATTCAAAAAGGTTAAGCACTTTAAATCTGTTGTTCTAGGTGTAGCTACCCACCTAGGGAAATTGTGTTTATTCGTAGATGCAAAATTCCACATAACAATACTGTTGTTGATTACATGCAAACATGGACAATGAGATACAAGGAAACCACGCTACACTTGCCTAAGATGATGAATCCCAGAGTAGTCGAACTGAAGGAACGCATATGCAGTCAGATCTTGAACTATGAAGATCTCCCGCAGCTCATCACTAGTCTATAGGATTCCCATGCACGGGTATTCAAGAGTATGGATGTTGTTGTGCGCACTCATGTGATCCCATCTATTGGGACACTAACACAAGCAAAGACAAAGGCATAGGTCCAACTGGAGCTTGACTCGTACTTTGACGAGTTGATGCACATAACCACCAGCCCAAAATTTGCGATCAGTGTAGACACCAGGCACAAGTATGTTGCTGGTCCAGCTGCACTTAAGACAATGATGCACATGATATCAGGTGAGTTGGACAGAGGAGCCCGAGCAGTGTACCGAGATGCTATGGAGGCAAGATTTTGTTTCTAGAAAGATGTCAGCTTAGAGTACACGGGCACCATCATGGACTACCGAGATTGACATCAGTTCGCTATTACCAACCACCATGAGGATGTCGAAGAGCTGGTCTTCCAACAGTTGTTTGAGTCCTAGTGATGTCTTTCATGGCTTGCTCAAGCCTATCTTGTCTCACATGGGTACATGTGAAGATTGTATGTAATTTCTTGTCAAGTGTAAGTTCAAGTGTCAATAGTTGGATGTAACAGTCATAGAGTAGAGGAAGAGTGATGCAAGTAGTTGAACTATCACAAAGGGGAATGTCAAGGGCCACCCCACCCTTTGCTATATATAGTCCCTCATAACTCATTATACAGGCTTTTGGTCAGACAAGCTTCCAATAGGAGTATCTTAGAGACAGCTTGGACAGTATTGTAACGAGCCTTGGCTTCTCCATTGTGAAAAGCTAGTATATCTCTTTGGAGGAGTAGAAGGTTGTGGCTGTAACGTTCCACTGGCAGAACTAGTGGTTGGAAATGGACGTATTGTATGACTGGAACTTACACCTCTTAATATAACAGAGCCAACACATTTCATGGATATGTCATATTGTATTCCAACTATCTTGTTTACTCTAAATGATATATGTATTTGTTTTATTATGGATGCATGTATGGACTATTATGTATAATTATGTATGAGTCTAACTGAAATGTGCCGATTGGTTTAACCATCAATTTTGATTGCACAATAACTTGCTTTCCAACTGGTGATGCATCTTCACTCGTGTGTTCCCTTCCAAGCCATGTACTATTACAAGTTTCTAAAGGGTGCACTCAACCCACTTTCCGTGTGTTAGAACTGTTCATGCACCTTCCTTGACTCACTTCAGTTGTCAGACCCTTGCTACCAATAGGTACGTATTACTTTCCTCTGTGTGAAACTGCGGTCAAGGCGATACTGTATGACCCACTACTGGGATGCCTACACCAAATGATCTGATGTCTAATTGGGACTTCTTATTGGGGTGATCCCCTAACATGTTTGTGGGTCCAACACCATCAACACATAGGTATGTAGAATGGTTTCTTCTTCTTCTTCCCCAATAGGCTCTTCAAAGATCTTAGGTTGATCACCTAAGGGGTTCTCTAACTCCCCTATAGTCAGAGAGGGAAGTTTATAGTCACTAAAGAAGAGTGAAGGTTGATTGTTTGATGGTGTGGGTATATTTGGAAAGAATTTCTGTAAAGTGCCTCTACTCTTATGAGGCATGAAATATTTTTTCTTTTAATGTATTTTTTTCAAAATCAATTGCAAAACAGAAAGGAAAGCAAGAATAGCATCTATCTACTAAATACAAAATAGAAAGAAAAGAATAAACTACATCTACCTAGACACCTCCCTGGAAACGACACCAAAAAGTGACAAGCCTAAGTATTGTAACAAGAATGCTGCAACTCCAAAATCAAGCTACCAACTTTACTTTATCAGCCTGGGGTTTTGTACAAACTTAGAGGTGATCATGCTATATACACAGTAGATGCATCATCCTACTCATGCCACCCTCAACTGGGTCACTTGATCATTAGGGTTCCAAATAATTCCTCTACTAAACTGAAAGGAGTCTAACTACTGAAAAAATAATGTAAAGGCTAGTCCTAGTGCGGAGAAAGTAAATGATTTTTAACTTAGGAAATGAAAACTGATAACTTGTAAAGGCTAAGAAATGACACAAATATTATGCTAATTTGCAGAAATGAAAATATTCTAACTTGCACTCAATCATCTAACTATCAAGATTGCTTGAAAACAAAAGATTATTCTACCATTTCACAATTCAAGAATGCATGCAGTGACTATATAATTTAAATTTTCATAGTAAATAAAATTCTGATTGCTAAATTCAGAAATGAAAGAACTAATGTTATCTCATTTTGTAGGAACAAAATGTGAGTGAAAGGACTAGTCTAGGTGGCACTTCTACTCATGGGGTCCACGATGAGGGATTAAACTATTCCTAAACTAGGCTAGACTATCATTGAAGGTCAAAATAGGGTAAAAATAGGCTGTTACAGGATTCTCGTACTCCTACAGGATGTCCTAAAATGATACAACAAGTTGGCTTAGAGGGTTTGGAGGGTAAGAATGATGAGATGAAGTGTTGTAAGGGTGTATGAAAGTTTTGGAAAGTGTGGGGAAGGTGATTACAACCCGTAGCCAAGATTAGTACCTCAAGAAGGTTGGATTTGGGCTAAGATGGCTTGTTCACGGTGCCCAAAATAAGAGATCTAGAACATGGGATGACATGCATCAAAAGAAGGTGGAGAAGACCTAAACGGATTTGGTGAAAGGAGTCATTTCCTGAAGATGAACAACCTTGCAATAACACATGCACCTCTTTCTCTTTTCATTTGCAAATTATGACATGTCAATGTGGAAAAGATTAATTAAATTTGGAAAAGCCTATCTAACTACTTCTAAGAACATGATCTATGAAATGAACTACCTTCTAAGCGACAACAATCTTGAGAAGCAAAATAACAATTGTAAATATTTCCAACAAATCATAAAAAATTATCTAACTATTGCTAAAACTTGGTCTATGCAATGAATAGGAAATCAAACTTTGTTTTTGGGCTATGAGAGTGAGGTCCTATAATCATGATCCCATGATGGAGATGAGGTAAGGGTGATTGTCACAAGATGTTACATGTATTTTACTCTACTGAACTGTAAAAACTTATTTACCCTATAAGCTAATGGAAACATAAATAAACAACAACTTAATCAATATCCTAAGATAAAAGAAAGATGAATAAACTTCAACAATTAATCAAAATTCTAGACTAATAATATAGATACAAGAGAGGAACTTATTCTACTAGGGTTGGGCCCTAACCCAAGAGCATCAGCCCGCTGAGTCAACTCAGTGCTGGTTCCAAACATAAATTCTCATTATCATTCAAAAATTGTTAAATACATCATCAAATTAACAGTAAAATGTGCTTCAACTTAATGCCCTCTTGTTTACAATAAAACTTCGAATCCCAATGAGTCCCTTAGCTTGTTTATTATTACAAAAGTGGAGCTACCAGCAACTCACTAGAAAATAGGGATATTTGACTTCCTAACTCAAAAATAGGTGAATCTAACTCTTCCTCGACTTGCACTTGCTCGACTTCCAATGAATTTGACCGGCTTGGATTCCAATGACACCGAGTTAATGAGATAAAGTGGGTGATCTTCGACTGATTTGAGGAATTAGGAAGGTGGACCACCTCCTAGAATCTCTCTTGATTGTCTACTCTGAGTTCCTACAATCAAATCAACTCAAAATTTCTCCAATTCCTACATTTAACACATATTAGGCCACATGAAATAGTAACACATCTTTACTCCTCACACTAAGCATAATATAACAAAATTTGTAGATAAATGTGAGAAAAAGATAATGCAATGAGCTGGAGGATGGCATTGTGACCCATATATATACCTGTTGATGAGCCTCATCAACATGCAGGTAATTTTTTATTTAAATGATTAAACAAATGAAGTTGTATCCGTTGATGTTTTTTTTCTTAGATGAAGCATATTCAGTTCAAACCTAGTTTTTTTGGTTGATTTAAAAAAAAAAAATCGGCAACCCCACATCTACCATGAGTTGAAATGTATATGGCTTTCAATGTAAAATATGACCATTTTTTTATTTTCATTTTATAGATTTGTTGTATTAATATTAAAACTAAAGATATAAACTTAATTTTATAGGAAATAATTTGTCTTAAATATTTTGTATTCAATTAGATTAAACATATGAAGTAAAAAATAGCAGTAAAATTCACAAAAGTTTAAAATGTAAAAAAAAAAAGAATGGTACATAGTTTTTCCACAAAGTATTGTTATCCTTTTATTTCTAGAATGAGCGATTCATTTAAAAAAAAGGTATTTTATATAGCTTTTGTATGAATTAGATTATATTTCTTTTCATAGTAATTTTGAAACCTGTAAAGACTATCATTAATTGGAAATGATGTATCTCCATATGTCATGTGCATAGCAGGAAAGTAAGATACATGCCAATATAATCAGATCTATGTATATGTGAACCTATCATAGTGATTTCTTATGAATATCTCCTTAAGCTATCAAGAAAATATTTGGTATCAACTATATATTATGAAAATATTCATTTTAACTGTAAAAAGTTCCATATGCATGGCTGCCAATTTAGGAAATGTCTAATGAGTTCTCTTTACTAGACTTCACTAGTATAAAATGGTGAAATTAGTTACTAGGTGAGTAAAAAAGTTAGTCACCACAACTTTTCCAAGTGAAATACTACCAATAATTAGCAATATTAAGAGACCCAAGTAAAAAAGACTAACATAAAATGACTATTTTAGTCACCAGTTAAAATATACGACTATCTAATAAGTAATACTACTAAAAATGACTAATTTAGTCTAGGAAAAAAAATATGACTACCTAACAAAAACTACAATAATATGAATTGGTTGTTTATTTTAGTCATTTTAATTACGTGACTTCAACAATCTAAACTTACAACTCATAAGGGATTCAAAGGTTGTTTTAGATTGGTTGAAACGTTCTACTTCCTTGTACCCTTGTTTATTGGATCAAAGGATGATTAAAATTATGGAGCTTATTAGAATCTTTAGGGTCATATCATTTTATCACATTCTTAGGGAATCAAATTCAAAGGTTGACAAATTATCGAAAAGGGGAGTGGAACAAAACCTCCTTTTGCAACATGATATGACCACCTATATATCTTGCAACAACCTTTCCAACTTATTTAGTTGGTTGCACATATATTTCACATTTGTTCTTTGTCTTGCAAAGTGGTGGTGCTAAGGGGAGGGTATGAACTTTGATCAAAGAATGTTCACTTAGTACCACTACCAAATTTCCTTCATGCAACTTACATGATGATAAATGGATGACATTTGAATGTTACAAATGTGTAAGTAGTTCATATTGAACTTTGTTGTCTTCATTTTCCTAAGTAACAACGACAAGTTTGAATATTTCCTTTATTTATCATCGCAAACACATAACTCTTTGTTGTCCCAAACATAGTTAATATAATTGGTGTATGATCTCTTAATTGTGGAACAGTCTCTTGATGATGATAATGAAATCTCAATCTCCAATCCTCATGAGTACGTTGAATGAGTGTTCTAATGCCTTACCTGTATAGACAATTTATGATTCATTTTCTATTTTTATTGTGCCATTGTATATATGCTTCATTAGCATCTCATTCTATACGGTTAATTGAGAAAGATTTATCTTTTATTTTTCAAGTATAATTTGGTTGCATGAATAAGCATAGTTGTGTAATTAAAATCATTCAAAATTTGTTAATAATTCATGGTTTGTTTGACTATTCACACACTTATCCCTAACCTTTTACTTTGAGAGTGAGTAGTGTCAAATCACTAGTCTTCATTAAGGAACTTCCTTTCATTACTCAATGACCCAGCTTAGCTCAATATTTAAGGATTCCCCCCTAGATAAGGATATCCTTCTTGTAGTCTAAAGAGTGAGAGAAGGCCATCAAGGTGACATTGGGTGGCTTTCTTGATGGGTGGGGTCAAGACTTTGTTTTTCTATGAGAGTGTTTGAGTGGAGATACAATTTAGAAAATGCTTACCAGAAAATTAGCTTCCTTTATTTCCATCACCTAAACTAATTCCAATATGTGCTTTTAATAAAATCTAATTTTGATAAATAATTAATTCAATAAAATTAAAAAAATAAGATTATTATTATTATTATTGTCATTTTTTTGTACATGAGAGAATAGACAACTATAGCATGTTTGTACTTAATGATCGATTCTATCCAATACCACAATCACCTCCAAGTGTACCCACATTGCCTCACATGTGGCACATTGAGCTAATCGAAGTTTAAACTAGTAACATCATAAGAAATGCCTTAACAACCCATTCTATCATCAACTAATCTACACCATGGGGAAAATTAAAAATAACGTTTAATATTAAAAAATACAACGAATTTATTTTATTTGAAAATCAATTTTGACATCTAATTTGAGGAAACTCCCATTGGTACAAAATAGTTAATTAGTTACTAAAAAATGACTAAAATTTGCATATAAACGACCATTTTTCAGTCGGTGACCAGTAATAGCTAAATTACAATATCTTATAATGTGACCAAATTTTAGTCACTTTTAGCTTAGTCATTAATTGGTTGTCTCAATTTCATCATCTAGTATTATATTTAGTCATAAATTTGGTCATTAATTTAGTCATTAATTTCTACAATTAATGACCAAATACACAACAAAATATATTACTATATGGTCACTCGAAAAAACCAGTTAATGACCAAAGAAATACGAGAAAAATGTTGGTTGTGTTATAAGATACTGTAAATTAGCTACTAATAGTCATGTGTATGCAAATTTTAATCATCGTTTGAAACCAATTAATGACCAAAGAAATATGACTAAATTTTGATTCTGTTATAAAATACTGTAAATTAGCTACTAATAGTCGTATATATGAAAATTTTAGTTGTCATTTTTAATCACAAATTTATCATTTGCAGCATTCATTCATCTTTTTTCAGTAATTTCATATTCATTATATAAATGACTAATTTAGTAGTTTATATTCATTTCATTTATTTTCATTAATAATTATTGTAAACGAATAATTTAGTTGTATATTCATTTTGTTTGTGTTCATAATTAATCAATATAAACTACTAATTTAGTAGTTTTCGATTGATTTTATGTGATCATTCTTAATCAACATAAATTACTTAGTATGATTTTGTGACTAAATTAAAAATATGTTATACAATGTGCACTGGTTCATCTAATATGAAAATGCAAAGTTACATATGTTAATTACAATACTAAACAATATCAAGTGCAACTATAAATAATTTCAACCGCATAAATTATATTATATGAAAGGTCAAGTATTACAAAATGAGTTTACAACTTAATATTGGATAGACTACAATTTACACATGAAATGTTGTTTCATCGCTACAAAACATTTTCATTATGTTGCCAAAGAATTACAAGTGAATTCTCCAACTCTGAAGACTTTACCATCAATCTCTATGTGTGTGTCTTATACAGGATACTGTCTTTAAGCGTATCACTAGACTGGTTCTCCTCTCTCTCTTTTTTCATTTTTCGCCCAAGTGTTATTGTTTTCCTCTTTCTTCAAATCCTGCTGCTCACCATCAATACTAAGTTCCTTTTCTGAAAACAAAAGAAGATACAGTGTAGAGTGTAATACAAGAAATATAATGAACACTAGAATATAAACTAAAGTAGAGTATAAAGGATTTCTATGACATATACCTCAACATCAACAATGTTAAAGTCATTTTCCCCCATAAAAGCAAGAAGCTCAAACAAGATTTCTTTCGTTGAGTGATAATGGCCACTATGTGGTTAGATGACCTATATAAACAAAGAAAATAAAATGTCACAATAGAAAATAACACCTTAGTAACTTAGTATTCAACCTTCACGGAAAGCTTAGGCACAATCACGCTAACTAGGTTACATTCTAAATATCTCAAGCTATAAATCACCTTTGGAAACAAATAATCTGAGGTGTGATGTCTCATCCTTGTTGTTTTATTTTCAACAACATCTCATTCCCTAATGAATGAACTTGGTCAAGTATATAAACAACATGTGCTCAAATAACAACATGAAAGTAAACTTTTCTAATAGTCATGAAAATATTTAAACACAAAAAGGTTAACAAAATTTCAACCAATATCGTGTAATACTAGTTTCATCTTCCAGATTTTGTTATTGTTTAAATGGACATGATACCGATTATTTTCAGTTTCATAGTTAAAATACAAAGAAAAATAAAAAGTGACACTTAAAATATAATCAAACAATAAAGAGAGGATACCATGGAATGGACATTTCAATTATAAAAAAATTGTTTACCTATCAATCGATGTATTGTTAGACATTCCTAAAACATTTGCTTGCCCAAAATAACCATGGGGTGAAAGAATCATGACATTAAAAACATCGATGGACAATCTATGCTCAAATCATTTTTAATTTTTCCACTTAAAAAGTAATTGAAAGAATATATAGCATTGATCTCAAACAAACAAACAAAAATCCTTAGTGGCACAAGCTCTCCCAATATTTGTATCATAGCTTCGAAGAATTTTGTATACTCCTTTTAGGACTATTTGCAATATGCCACTTGTATTTAGTAAAGTTCAACAACATATTACACTCTTTAAATGGAAAATTAGATACAAATTCAATAAACAGACTGAGAAATTAAGAGTGAAATGCATATGGAAACTAAGACCATTGAACAGACAATATGTTACCAATAAGAAGATTATTTTTAAGAACTTAAAGGATGACCAAATACCAACCCAAGAATGATTTAAGAGCCTTTTGAAGATTTCCATACTTCTTTCTTGTGGACCCTTCAGCCTACATTCAAAAGATTGGGTAACAAAGTTTCTTGTAATTCCAGCCTTTGAATTAAAATAAGAAAATGTTATTTTTAGCCTCTTTCTCTTGGGAGTGTTACTTTTATATTGCCCCTATTTCTGTGTGTCATCCCATCATCCAACCTACACAAGGAAAACAAACATATTCAGTTGTTGAATATATTGGAAATAAAATGTAAAATTAACTCAACTTGATCTCTACATGGCCTAGGCATAATGAAATGGTACAATAGAAGCATGCTAACTGAGAAACATGAGATGATAAAAAAGAATAATGGAGCATTGTTTCCTGCCATAGAATTTTCTCTGGCGACAATAGTTGAAAGGATGCCATGTATCAACATATTCTCCTCATTGGTACATGCATTTCCTTATTCCATGAAATCCTGCACATCTGGTACCCTCATACTAGACATGACCCTCGACCCGAGAGCTTAAGCGCAATGAGAATAGAGCTTCTGGAAGCATGCATGCAACTTGATGTTCATGGTCAAACCAATGAATGTGGCAATGCCATTGATATTTTGCATTCTTGGCTAACATTGTTTGCTTAGAACAATGCTCTTATTAACTGGAATTTCTCATTCTCATTATGGGTACGTGTTTCCTGCATTGATTATCATAGATAACTTGATGTCAGAAAGTCAAATAGAGATCAAACTTTAACCATAACTCCGATAGTAAAATATTAAGGTCCATCTTGCATAATGAATTTTAAGGAATTGTTCATCATATCCCAGTAAATTTCTAATTTAAGATCCTAATATCATGGACTATAATCAATATGATTAACCTCACATCTTTCATCACAAAAATAAGTATCCTTATATAATGACCCAATTTTTTATTTTAATCATAACCTTCAAAGTTGTCATTACAATCATCCATCGTTAGCCTCAAATGAGGTCATGTATATTATGGCTTTAAATGACAACTATAATCTAATTGAAAGATACAATTTATGAAGCATGCATAAATATTTGAAGATGTAATAAATGTGAGGTATATAATTTATACAACATACTTTAAAAAGTTTAAATAATAAATAAATAAATAAATATGTAATTTAAACCACATGTTTTAAAATTTAAAGATAGAAATAAGTAAAAATAAATAGTAATAAGTAAATCAACATAGATCCCTCTTTACTCTGGATCTACCAAGCACCGAGGGGGAACAAATAAATATAAAGTGGATCTACCAAGCACCGATGGGGAACAAATAAATATAAAGTGAATTGCGGAGTAAATATAAAAAAATATTTTATTTATTTACCATACATCTCCTTCATTTATATTTTTAGTAATTTAGCATACCTCTTTTATAAATATGGTATTTGGCTCGTGGTATTAAAATAGTATTTGGCCCATAGGCTTCACTTAAATAAAACCTCTTTTTTGAGTCTTTGTAATATAAAGAGGTTTATGGACTAAATATAAAAATAGGTTTTATTTATTTACCATACCTCTAATTTATTTATATTTATATTTATTTACCATAGCTTTGGAGTAAGTATAAAAAGAGGTTTTATTTATTTACCATACTTCCATTTATATTTTTATTTATTTATTATACCTATTTTTTGAGTGTTCATAAACCTCTTTATGTTTTAAATTTATATTTTCTTTATATATAATTTTATAAGTAGATTGATTTCTAAATTGGAACGAAATTAGATTAAAAATGTTAAATATTTATGATTACATTTACATTTACATTTTTATGTGAGATCTACCTCATATTGTGTTATAGAGTGCTGACACAATAAATAATAATACTTAAAAAGTAAAGAATAATAATAAGTAGTAAATAGTAACTAAATAATAATAGTAATAAATAAATAATAATAAGTAGATAAATAGTAACAAGTATAAATAATATATATATATATATATATATATATATATATATATATATATATATATATATATATATATATATATATATATATATATATATATATATAAACTTAAAAGGAAGATATTAAATATACTTGGAAAATCAGTCTGAGGAGAAGCTAGGGTTGGAGTTGAAGATAGGGTTTTGGACTCAGGATCTATGGCGGGGAGCGTAGGGGGGAGTGTTGCTCCGTCCTATAGAAGCAGTCATAGATGGAAGTAAGGATGTGGGAAAGAACCATTTCAAAAAACCTCTGGAGAATATTTTAGAAGCACGAAGCTAGGGGACATCTAGAAGAAGTGGACATCAGGATCAGGAAGGGAACCAACAGGAAACAAGTAAAGAGAAGGAGAATGGAGGCAGTAGTGAAAGACTGGCTTCCATAAGGACATTTGGGGTTTGCAAACCCAAGTCAGGCATTATTCCCCGAGTCATATTGAGCGACCCAACGATACAAGCACATAGGGATCATATGATGGAACATGCAATCATATGCAAGTTCATGGGGTTATGGCCGACGGAGAGGGCGTTACACGTCTGGATAAGGAGCCATTGGAAGCCAAAGGGAGAAATACATTTACATCTGGGTTCTAAGAGATTTTTTACAGTAGAATTCACAATCCTAGAGGAAAAAGACAGAGTGTTTGAAGGAGGGACCTATTTCTATGCTGCAACAGGACTTTACATGCAGCCATGGATGATGAAATTTGTCCCGGAATGTGAAACATTCACATTAGTACTGGTTTGGATTAGACTATACTCCCTTCCTCTGGATTATTGGCTACCATAATCTTTGAAAACCATAGTCAATAAGTTGGGGCATTTTATAAATATCTCAGAGGCAACTCTGAAAGGAAGATATACCTCCTTTGCCCGAATATGTGTGGAAATGGATCTATTTGGAGCCCTTCCAGAAGCGATAATTTTAGAAGTATATGATGAATATTGGGTGAAAACAGTGGACTATGAGCACATACCATTTAGGTGTCGCAAATGTCATGAACAGGGGCATCTATATAGAGACTGCCACACAATCAATAGGGAAGGTAACCAGAAAGCCACTGTAGAGAGAGATCAGGAGGGTTTCACCAAGGTCGGGAGCAAAGGGAAAGGGGGAAAATTTCCACACAAGAAGGTAAATGAGGATAGACATACAAGACACAACAACTTCAAGATCCTGGCAGAAGAAGAGGGGAACAAGGAGACAATCCAGGATATGAAGAACGTAATAAAGGAGCTAGATAAGACAACTGACATGGAGGACATCACAGTAAATAACCAGCGAAAGGATGATGATATACCAAGATTTTTGGACATCAGTAGGGACCAAGAGATGACTCCAAGTGAAGCGGTGTTATGAAACCAGCTCAAGAAAAGATAGAAAAGATAGATCAACGCCTTAGAATTCAGCCTCTTCGAGGGGGCAACCTCCTTTACATTACATAAATGAACAATTCTTGGATGATTCAAATGACAAAACCTACTTTCTATATATAGGAGTCTAAGGAGCCACAATACAATCCAGTCGACCTAACAATAATAATATAAAGCCACAAAAATAACAATAGAGGGATTCTATGGGGCACAGTAATACCAATATGGGGGCAATGGGGGCACAACAATATTAATAAGGGGTATAACCACAATAGTAATGGGGTAATCACTAGTATTATAGGGACCCAATATGCCCCTCTCCTTCAAAAAAGTGTTGTCCTCAACGCTTGAGTAGTTCTGGATACTTCTGCATAAAATTCTCATCCTCCCATGTGGAATCTTCAGCAGATAAGTTCTTCCACTTGATAAGATACTCTGAAATTGATCAATTTCGTAGCTGTCGAGTTATTGTTTCTACGACTGCTTCTAGTTCCAATATAATTTTTCCTTCCTCGTCAAGTTCTGGCAATATTGTTTGAACTGGGAGCTTGTCGCCTATAACCTTCTTTAAACATGAAACATGGAAAACTGGGTGCAATCGAGAAGCTGTAGGAAGCTCCAATTTGTATGCCATAGTACCAATATTTTACAACACCTTGTATGGACCATAATACTTTGGTGATAATTTATTATCCTTCTTAGCTTGCTTGAGGGACATTTGCTTATATGGTTGTAGCCGTAGGAATACCCAATCACCTACATCAAAACTTCTTTCACTGCGATGTTGATCTGCTTGTTGTTTCATTCTATTCTGTGCCAACACGAGGTTATCCTTTAAGAGTTGGAGGACTTGTTTTTGATGTTTGATGTGATGTTCCACTGCCTGAACCTTAGAGTTTTCTCTTAAATATGATGTGATGGATGGCGGTTGATACCCATAAAGTGCCATAAATGGGGTCATTTTTGTTGCTGTATGGAAGGAAGTGTTATACCACCATTCAGCCAGAGGCAACCATTTGACCCATTGTGTCTGTTTATCAGATACAAAGAAACGAAGATATCCTTCCAAACATTTGTTCACTATCTCAGTTTGCCCATCAGATTGAGGATGGTAAGATGAGCTATGAGCTAACTGAGTACCAAGACAAGAAAATAATTCTCTCCAAAAATTTCCAGTTAAAATGGGATCTCTGTAACTTACAATAATCTTTGGGTTTCCATGTAGCTTTTGAATTGTTTCCATAAATGCAGTAGAAACTGTACTGGCTTTAAATGGATGTGATAATGCACAAAAGTGTGCATACTTGGTAAGTCTGTCAACTACCACCATGATGACACTCTTTCCCTCAGACTTGGGTAAACCTGTGATAAAATCCATTGAAACCTCCTCCCAACGTTGGCTTGGAATGGATAAAGGTTGTAATAGACCCGGTGTCTTAATTGTTTCAACTTTGTTTTGTTGGCAAACCAAACATTCTGCCACAAACTTTTGAATATCTGATTTAAGGCCATCCCAAAAAAAATACTTCTTAACCCTGTGGTAAGTTTTTAAAAATCCTGAGTGCCCTCCTAAGGGAGAAGTGTGCAATTCCATAAGAATCTTTTGTTTTAGCTGGGAATTCTTACAGAGGTATAAGCGATATTTGTACCATAACGAATCATTTTTCCAGCTAAATGTATCAAACGTACTGGAATCTTGTTGTAACTTTCGAATAAGTGCCCACACTTCTTCGTCATTCTTCCATTCCTCCCTTGCTTCGTTTATCCAATCTGGTTGGATAATAGAAATGGCGCACAACAATGCTTCCACATCCTCATCCCTTCTTGAGAGTGCATCTGCCACCACATTTTGCTTCCCTTTTTTGTAGATGATTTCAAAGTCATAACCCAACATCTTTGTGACCCACTTTTGTTGCTCTTCAGAGGATAATCTTTGTTGTAAAAAGTATTTAAGGCTATCATGATCCATTTTAACCTTGAAGTGTCTACCCATTAGGTAGGGTCACCATTTCTTAAGTGCATGGAGTATTGCCAACGTTTCCTTCTCATAAATAGCTTTGCTTAAAAACTTTCCCTTGATTGGATGAATTTCAAAAGCAATGGGTCTTTCATCTTGCATTATAACAACACCAATTCCATTTCCTGAGGCATCACATTCCACAATAAAGGTTTTTGTGAAGTCTGGTGTAGCTGAGACCGGTGCTTGGCACATTGCCTCTTTAAGATGTTCAAAGACCTTTGTTGCTTCCGATGTCCATGAAAATGCTTCTTTCTTCAATAAGGTTGTTATAGGTGCTGCTATTCTCCCATAATTCTTAACAAATTTGCGATAATACCCTGTCAACCTGAGAAATCCTCACAGATGCTTTATGGATGTGGGGATTTTCCATTCCTTAATGGCTTTAATTTTGCTAGGGTCTACTTTAACTCCTTCATGAGATACAATATGACCCAAATATTCCACCTCTTGGACTCCAAAGAAACATTTGGATCTTTTTGCATATAATTGTTTCTCCTTCAATAGTTGTAGCACCCAATCAACATGTTCAACATGATCCTTCCAAGACTTGCTGTAGATTAGTATATCATCAAAAAATACTAACACAAATTTTCGAAGGAATGGTTTGAAAATTGAATTCATCAAACCTTGAAATGTTGAAGGTGCATTGGTAAGGCCAAAAGGCATTACCAAAAATTCATAATGACCCTCATGAGTTCTAAATGTTGTTTTCGGAATGTCTTCAGTATTCATTCTGATTTGATGATATCCTGAATGAAGATCCAACTTGGTGAAGTAAATTGATCCATGCAATTCATCCAGTAATTCATCAATGACAGGAATGGGGAACTTATCTTTAATAGTGAGCTTTTTGAGCTCCCTATAATCCGGACACATGCACCATGATCCATCCTTCTTGTGCACCAAAATTACTGGAGCAGAGAAAGAAATTTGACTCGATTGAATTATACCAGCCTCTAGCATTTTTGCAACCATACTTTCAATTTCACTCTTTTGGACATAAGGATATCTGTACGGCCTGATGTTTGGAGGAACGCTTCCTAGAATCATATGAATAGCATGATCATGATCACGCATAGGTGGGAGACCTTTGGGAGTCTCAAATACCTTGGAATGATTGTCCAGGACTTTTTGGAGATCTGGAGAAATAGATGATTCCGATGTGGAAACATCTAGTGAGCATAATTGTGAAATTACACCTCTTTGATCCTTTTTTAGAAGCTTTGTCATACTATTAGAGCTGATTATCTTTCCTGGTTTCCCTGCAATACCCCTTAATTCAACTTCCTTTCCTTCTGTAGAAAATTTGATGAAAAGTTCTTGAAAATTAAAAGATATTGTACCCAGGGATTGTAGCCATTGGACTCCTAGTACAACATCAGCACCTCCCATTAGAATGGAAAGCATTGGGCTAGTTAATACATATTCTCCCATGGATAGCTTGATATTATGGCACTTTCTAGAGAAATTTATTGTTCCTCCATTTGCAATCATCACTTGACACTCTGGTGCTGGATATAGGAAGCAATTCAATTCTTTTGCTACCTTAAAATGAATAAAATTGTGGGTGCTTCCTGAATCAATCAACACTATTACCTTTTTCTTCTTGATTTGTCCTTCTATCTTGATGGTTTGAGGAGTGGTAATTCCTGCCAATGCATTACAAGATATGATCGGATTTATTTTTTCTTCATCTAGGCTTTGTTCCTGGAGTATATCCTCTTCTTTAGACCTTTCTTGCTCCTTTTCTTCTTCCTCTTCACAATCTATGTAGAATAATTTCTTCTCAGCACACTTATGACCTTTAGTGTATTTTCTATCACAACTGTAACAAAGCCCTTTTTCTCTTTTTTCTTCCAATTGTTGTGGTGTCAACCTTATAGGTTGTGGAAGACTAGGGGCAACAACACTTCCGTCTTTATAGTTGTGAGTGGTATGCTTCCTGGTTGCCATAATTTTGCTTTCCATTTTTCTTGCTAACCTGAATGCCTTCTCTAATGAATCAGGTTCCCAAAGGTGAACATCATGTTGGATATTATCCTTTAAAGACCCTATGAACACATCAATACTATGCTCCTCTGGAATATCTTTTACCCTTATGTTCAATTTTTGGAACTCCTCAATGTGCTCCATTATTGAACCCTTTTGTTTGAGACTTATCACTTGGCTAAAAAAAGTGTTGCTTTTTGTATCCTCATAATGTGCTATCAATTCTTCCGTAAAAATTGCCCAAGTGATAAATGGTTTATGAGAGAAAAGCCATTGATACCATACAAACTGATTTGGTTCCAAATATAAAGTTGCCATACATACCTTTTGTGTGTTTTGCACATTATTGAGATCGAAGAATTGATCCATCTGTAATATCCATGTGGCAGGATCCTTGCCATCAAACTTCCTCATATCGATTTTTAGAATATGGTGAGTCTTCGATCCAACATTAGCATCTATGGAATCATGATTAACATTTCTTTTGTTCTCATCATGAGTTTCCTTTAGTACCCTTTCACCCTTAGGGACCATTTCTTGTAGAAACTTATTCATATTTATTTTCAATTCGTCCATGTCTGTCTTCAAATCTATCTTCAAATCATCCATCTTAGCTTCCACGTCAATCATCTTAGCTTCTACGCCTTTCTTTAAACAGTCCATCTTAGCTTCCACACCTTTCTTTAAACCATCCATCTTAGCTTCTACATCTTTCTTTAAACCATCCATCTTAGATTTTGTTCCCTTTTGTGCAAGGGACAATTGTTGCACTTGGTCTTGTAATTTTGATATATCATGTTGCATTTCTTCCTCTTCTTCATGAGTCATGCTAGAGCTTTCAGGTTCTTTACTAGGTGTTTGCATTTCTTTCCTCGGGGCATCAGTTACTGATAATAATTCTCTACTATGCCCTTTGGATTCCTTCAAAATAAATTTTCAAACCAAGCTTAAGCAAAAATTTAAGAAAATCTACACACCTTTTTTCACTTTGTAGGAGCTTTATATTGCCTCTGATGTATCTTTGTACTTTCTTATCATCTAGTTCTAAATTTTTGACTTGTAGTAGCCCTCTGTGTCCTCTTTCAAATGCCACAAGTCTGACCCAAATTGGATTCTCCAAGGAAGAGTTATGTGAAATCTCCCACAGTGACTTGCTTATAGACTAGTTCAGCAGAGCGAACTTGTACGACGTGCCACGAGTCACTGTTTCAACCTTTGGATCTGAAACATGCATATAAGAAACTACAGTCTGTCCTCTTTCTGTACCTTCTTATGAAATTTCAATCTGATCCCCAGAGAGAAAGTTATGATGATTTTCCCCAGGTCACCTGTTTTGAATGTAATTCAGGAGTCTGCAAAAAGACCAACTTTCTCAGATCATATCTCTGCAAATATCGCGCAAAAAGCTCTGAAGTTTGGACCAAAGGTGCAGAATGATTTCTTCTCAAATGGGTTTGTTTTTTTACTGCTGAAACGTCAGAGAAAAAAAGTTATAGCAAAAATTCCACGATGAATTGTTTGGAGCAGCGAAACCGTAGAATCCAAATCTCTGATACCAAATGTTATGAAACCCGCTCAAGAAAAGATAGAAAAGATAGATCAACGCCTTATAATTCAGCCTCTTCAAGGGGGAAACCTCCTTTACATTACATAAATGAACAATTCTTGGATTATTCAAATGACAAAACCTCCTTTCTATATATAGGAGTCTAAGGAGCCACAATACAATCCAGCTGACCTAACAATAATAATATAGAACCACAAAAATAACAATAGAGGGATTCTATGGGGCACAGTAATACCAATATGGGGGAAATAGTGGCACAACAATATTAATAAGGGGTATAACCAAAATATTAATGGGGTAATCACTAGTATTATATGGACCCAACAAGTGGGAACAGAGGACCATGAGCTGTAGGAGATTCTGGATAAAGAAAATCTAGATCTAGAGAAATTTCTGGAACAAGGAAAAAGCATAGGTGTGGACTCCCTACCAAAAGAGGATTATGACAAAGTACAATAGCTCTTTCTATGGAGGTCACAAGTGAACGGAGCTGGAGTCAAAAGAAACCATGAAAGCTAGGAGCCAAGTGGGGTCAAGATGATGGAGAATTCACAAGCACAATCTCTAAAGAACTTAGGTAGGAAAAGAGAAAGAAAGAGACAGAATGAGCTGTTGAACGAATGTGGAAAAATATTGATTAACTTAGGTAAGATGAAAGATCTTACCAGCTATTCCATTACTAACCTTTCTTAATGAAGCTCACAACATGGAACATTAGAGGTATAGAGAATAAAAGGAAACAAAGAAATCTTAGTAACAGAATGAAAGAAGAAAAGCCAGACATGGTTTTCATTCAGGAGAAAAAATGTTCGATGGACAAGATAAGAGATATTCACAATAAGTGGTTAATCAAATATGAGTATTTATAACTTAAGGTTAATAATTCGACGGGGGGGATTCTCACGTCGTGGGATCCACAGAAATTTGGAATCCTGGATGCAGAAGCATCTAGGAACTATCTCTCCTTGATATGTCAACCTGTAGGGGATAAGGAGACATACATGATTACAAATGTTTATGGACCTCAAAAGCAAGTAGACAAACTCAAGCTTCTCACCTCCCTGGAGGATCTAAGAGCAAGACATTCCATTTTGCCCTGGATCATTGCAGGAGATTTCAATATGATAAGATTTCTTTCGGAAAAAAAAGGAGGCACCAGACAGCTAGGCAGAGACTCCATGGCCTTTCAAAACTCCATTATGAACATGGGTATAGTGGACACTAAAACAATTAATGGAACATTCACTTGGAACAAAAAAAGGGGAGGGGCTTCTCAAGTTGCTTCCAAACATGCTAGATTTATTATTTCAAAGGACCTCCTTCTCACAGGACCCGCCATAACAACCTCCATTCTTCCCTTTGGAGGATCAGATCATTGGCCTGTACAGCTAGATTCAACCTTCATGGGCACACCGAGAAATAGACCTTTCAGGTTTGAAAATGCCTGGCTTTCACACCATAAATTCACTATTAACATTGATCAATGGTGGAGAGAGGAGCTGGATATTCAGGGCACAAAAATGTTCATGCTCCAACAGAAACTTAAACACATCAAATCCTATCTTAAATCTTGGAACAAAAAGGAATTTGGAGATATCTTCAAAGCCAAAAGAGAAACTAAGCAGAAGCTCTAAGAGATCAATCAGATTAACATCACAGAGGGCTTCACTGAAGAGCAACAAAAATTAACTGGGTCTCTGTAGAAAGAATTGGAGGATCGATGCTCACAAGAAGAAATTTTATGGAGGCAGAAATCAAGGATACAATGGATTAGAGAGGGGAAAGAAATACAAAATTCTTCCATAAATCCACTATGGCTCATAGGGCAAACAATAGAATCACTAAGATCAAAGATTCTGAAGGTATTGAGCTTGTCTCTCACAATGATATGGAATCGGTCCTAGTACAACAATTCTTCAATATTGCAAAGGAGACACTGAAGGATAGATCTAGGTTCATTGACCATTTTACTCAGTATATCCCTAAGCTGGTTACCAGAGAGGAGAACCACAATCTCAACAAGCCAGTATCGGAAGAGGAGGTCAGTGAAGTGATTAATGAAATGTAGAATGGTAAAGCACTAGGCTCAGATGGATTTAATGTAGACTTCTTCAAAGCCTGCTAGGAAACTGTCAAACATGATATCCTTGAGGTTGTGGAAGACTCAAGAAGATCCAAAAAGGTACTAAAGGATTTGAATACATCATTCATAGCTCTTATCCCAAAGTAGGAAAATGCCATGACTCCGGAGGGTTTTTGGCCCATAGCCTTATGTAATGTGGTGTATAAAATTATTTCCAAAGTGATAGCCAATCGACTCAAACCACTTCTACCCTTTCTCATCTCGGAGGAGAAAACAGGCTATGTGGAGGGAAGACAAATCCTCAACAACATTATCCAAGCTCATGAGGTGGTACACTCTCTCAAAAGCAAAAAACAAGCTGTTATGATCATTCAATTGGACCTAGCAAAAGCCTATGACAAATTAAGTTGGTCTTACATAAGAACAATTCTAAAAGCCTATGGTTTTGACCAGAAATGGATAAGGTGGATGATGGCATTAGTTACCACGACCAGTTTTTCCATACTACTTAATGGAGCTCCATCAAGGACCTTCATACCCTCCAGAGGACTCAGACAAAGTGATCCGCTCTCACTGTCCCTCTTCATCCTCATGATGGAAGGGCTAGGTAGAGCGATCAAAATGGCAAATGCTGAAGGACGAATTCAGGGTATCAAACTTACCGTGGATGGAGAGGCAAACACTCATCAACAATTTGTGGATGATACAATGTTGTAGGGCATACCCACAGTCAGTGAAGTGAGAGAAATCAAAAACACCTTGAATGACTTTGGTATGGTAGCAGGCACAGAGGTAAGCCTCAACAAGTCCAAAGTTTTTTTCTGTAACACTAATATTGTTGTTCAGAGAAACATTACGAGAATTCTTAGATTTCAAAGGAAACAACTACCTTCTAAGTATCTTGGAATCCCTCTTATTGAAAAACCTCTAAGAAAGAAAGTGTGGGAGCCAATATTAAATAAAATTTAGGACAAGGTCAGAAAATGGACATGTAGATCACTAAATCTGGCAGGGCGCCTTATGCTCACATAGGCGGTCTTGCAGGCCATTCCCATTTTCACGTTTTCAGCTCTTCCTGCTCCCCAAGGTATTAAGCAGCAGATAAGAAGCATACAAAGGGACTTTCTATGGGGCAAAGGGGAAGAGAAAAAGAAGTGGGCTTTGGTAGCCTGGGACAAGATATGCAAGCCCAAGAGCCATGGTCGATTGGGGCTTCATGATCTTGAGACCCTCAGCAGAGTTTCGGGAGCCAAGCTTTGGTGGAGATGGATTAAGGAATTGAATGCCCCTTGGGCTAAGCTATGGAAACAAAAGTATGCCAAGTACTGGCAAGAGAAGGATCACATCAGAATGCCAGGACAAATCAGGGGCTCCCACATTTGGAACCTTTCCTGGGATAACAAAAGTATTGTTCAACAACATTGTTTTTGGGAAATTTGAGCAGGGGACCTTGCTCGATTTTGGCAGGACAATTTGCAACAGGAACCCAACCTTTATAGGGATGAACTTGCAGCTCTCAAAAGTGACACAGATAGCAAAGGTATGGTTTTGGTAAAAGATTTCCGGGACCAGGAAAGGAATAATGGAAAATGGAGGAAGTGGAAGGATCTAGGATACAGTGATGAAAACCCGCTAAAGATCAGGGCATAAGCTCTCACCCAGGATCCTGAGGATAAAAGGATTCAGGTATCTTCCTCATCGGATCAATTAAGATGGGGAAAGAATACCGAAGGTAACTTTAACCTCAAAGAGGCTAAACAGGAAGTCACAAGATTTAAATTTGTGAATCTTGATCAAGGCTGGAAGAAACTTTGGCAAAGTCCACATTGGATGAAAATAAAGTTATTCATTTGGCTTGTGCATCAAAGGAAGATCTTAACTTGGGATAATCTCCTTGAGAAAGGCTTCATTGGTCCTTCCAAATGTTACCTATGTGGCACTCATGAGGAGACAATGGAACACCTTCTCAACCTCTGTCCTTTCACTACAAAGGTGTGGGACTGGGTTGCCTCCATTTTTAGACAAACTGATAGGGATAGTCTCAGCATAGCCAACACTCTGAAGAACTAGAGGAAAAAATTCTCAGGGAATGAGATTGTTAATAAAGCCTAGATTCTGGTTCCAGGCTTTGTCATCAGGAATGTTTGGAAAGAGCACAAACATCGGATCTTCAAAAACAAAACAAGCATGCCCCAACACATAACTGATCAAATTCTAAGGCAGCTCAAAGACACAGTAAGAAGCTTGTTGAGGACCCTTCCTAATGATCCTCCTCTACCCCAAGAGGAGTGAATTATACTTCACTCGGGTCTCTAGCCTATTAGTCCTCTGGGAATAATAAAGGACGTAAGCCTTATAAATAAAGGTGTCAACATCTGGAAGCCCCCTCCTTATGGTTTCTTAAAGGTTAATATTGATGGAGTTGTTAAGGAAAACCTAGGATTAGCAGGCTTTGGGGTGCCATAAGAGATGATCAGGGACAAATATAGAAAATCTTCCATGGCCACTTGGGGAAGGTCACTAATAACATGGCTGAGCTCATGGCATTAGAGCAATGCTTGGAAATCCTGGTGGATTCAAGTTCACATAATGTTATAATTGAATCAGATTCAAAATTAGTCATTAGAGCATCTAAGAAAATTAGCAATGGAACCTCTCCAGATAAAGTGTTGAAGCACTGGAAGCTTCTGCAAGTTTTTTACCACATCTACTCTCACATGTGTACACTTAAAATTGTCATATTTTTTCATCTAAAAAGGAAATATAATATGTTAGAGGATCAATTGGCAAATGAAGGCATCACTAATAGGGGCAGGGATTCTAGGTATGCTTGGGACTTGATACATCCAGGAAAATTGTGGGAGGATTGTCACTGTCAGGCAACCCAGGATATGGAACTATGGACTAACAAGATAGATCAAAGGGACTCAGAAGACCGACGGGAGATGGAGAACCCCATATAGTCTAGCCTGCCTTGGTTTGGCTTTTTTCCATAGTCTAGAATTCTTTTGATTGAATGACGAAAGGATTGACTCAGATAGCACCACAAGATGAGGTGTCCATTTTCATTTTTCTTAGTTGGTGTTTGATTGAGGATCATGGTGGACAGGATTGGCTCAAGATATTCATGCTGGATGGAATAGAAGGACAACCCGTGGCGAAAGGATGTGTTTGTTTTTTCACGCTTCAATGGCTCCAAAACCATAAGTGGTATATCGGGCAGGGTCCGACTGGTTTATGGTTTTTTGAGATTGGCTCCGATTCCACTCTTCGTACGATGCGTGGCGGGGCGATGTGAGAGAAAGCCACACTCATCAGGCAATTAAATCTCGCACTTCTCGTCCTCCCGATATTCACAAAGACTATTGGATCTTAGTCTGTTGATCAATGACAACGATTTGTTTTTGCTAGCTAGTCGGACCCAAAAAAAATTAGAGTGTTATGCTTTAATTTTCGTCGAGTCTATTTGATAGTTTTCAGCTTGGTTGGTGGTGGGACGTCTTGTGGACCCATGGTGAGTCATTTGTGGCCTTTTGTAACCTCTGATTTGATGGACTAGTTCTCCATGGATTTCTTAGTTCTTTTGCTGCACAACAACACTACTAGATGGCCTGGTGCCTTAACTATTTGGCGGATCTTCCAGATTTTCCTGTTTAGGTTTCTATTGGTTTTGGGTAAATGGTTTGGTTTGGCCTGCCCTGCTGACTGTTGAACTCTCACAGAGCGGGTGCGTCCTTTCGTATATTATGTATTTTTAGCTAAGCTTAATAGATAGTCCTACTCTTACCTGATCAAAAATATATTTAAATTTAAAAGGTTTACATAAATACATTATTTTTTAACCTAAAACTTTATACATTACCCATAAATGTTCTTAATATTTATTGAAATCAAGGTGTTATAGGTGTTTGGGAGTTTAAGTGGAATTGTAAAAAAAAAAAAAAAATTGAAAACAGAAAAACAAGTTTATTAAAATGCATAATCTACTTAAATCCAAATGTTTGGGAGTTTAGGATAAAAATAAAATGACCAATCTACGTAAGTTCTAGATAGAAATAAAATGACCAACCTACGTAAATCCAAATGTCTAGGAGTTCAAGATAAAAATAAAATGACCACTCAAAGAATACTCAGATTCTCAATAAGAACGCATCATGTGGAAGGCTTTTAAAAATAATAAAAACTAGTTTCTTTGAAAACCACAGACCAGACTAGGAAGAGATTCTGAACAAGAACTGATAATGGTGAAGGCTTTTAAAAATAATAAAAATTAGTTTCTTTGAAAACCACATAACAGATTGGGAAGAGATTCTGAATAAGAACTGATAATGGGGAAGGTTGGTAAAAACAATAAAAACTAGTTTCTTTGAAAAGCACATTGTAGGATATTCGGAAGTTTCAGAGGCTAGTGCGAGTGGGCTATGGAACATGTTTAATCTTATGGATATTTGGATATTTGGCTCTAGATGGCTAAAACATTTTTGATGTTGGACATTTTATTTGAAAAAGCACTATATAAAAGATTTATGAAATGAGAAATAATATTCATAAATAAATTATACCAAAGAAATGCTTAGATCCATATATATTCGAGATCTAAGATGTAAACAAGGTCGTAATTTGTAAAAATGCCCGAGCTTTAGATCATGTAAGGAGAAAAAATGAAATTTATTAAAGAATGCATATAAAGTGGATTGAAACAAAATGGTGTTTTAGAAAAATGCATGGAATCTAGACTTATTCACAAAATATTAAGTCTAAGCTAATCTAGAATTGCAGTTTCTCCACCTTCCTCATTCTCCACTTTAATGTTCAACGTAATCCTTATTTCCTAGGGATCAGACGTATACACATAGAGAGAGGAACAAACCTCATCCTCGCTAAAACATCTTGCCTGGCATATGTGCTCAAATAGCTCCCCACCTTCTGTGTCTCCCCACCTGCTGCATATTACATGAGAATAGCTAGATGGGTGGGAGTCAGCAATACCTCCTTGAAGTGAACTACGTTGGGATGCCATAGAGATCTGTGATTAATAATCTCCTGCCTCACATTTTCATCAATTTTCCTCCTCTGCTATGCATAGTCTTTGCCCCACCCAGCACCAACCCTCTCCCAATAAGATCGGGCAGTAACTAGACCAAACCAGTAGAAAATAGGTCACTTCCCTACGCTCTGTTGAGAGGAGTGGGAGTCATTATGGTGACACAACTTAATGAAAATAGCACAGGACAATGGTGAGCAGATCCACCAAAAATTTAGCCTCACCAAGGAGATCTAGATTAATGCTACCATCCCAGAAACAGTGCCAAGTTGGAAAAAAAAGCTAATTATCACGGAACGATCTAATCTATAACCCCTAGGGTTTACCACCAAAGCACCCTAAATCCCAAATTTACCGCCTCTACATTTTAATCATTTTTTCTCCTTCGTGATCGATTAAATTTCACTCCACACAATTATACCATGGTGGAAAAACCTTCTCAATAAGAATAAAAATTTTGATGAGAAAATAAGAGTAGAGGAAGAACTAAAAGATAAAGCAAGAAAATTAAATTGCTAAAAAGAAAAAACAAAGAGCGAAAAATACCTTGGAATCTCAACAATTTAGATCTAGATCTAGGCAAGCGTGAGAAGATCACTGGGAGAATTATGTAAATTAGCGACGCTTATTGATCTAACATGCATGTGTCGCAATAAAGCCAATCTAAAGCCTTTGTTTGTTTCATATGAGCCCCTGTTCATTGCTTTCCATAATCGAAATGCCAATTTTTACACGTAGCATCATACTTGTTATAACAATTTAGTGAAATATTTATTTATACTCCTTTCACTTGTAAAATAATTTTATTTGAGCCGATTTGGGCACACGAGCTTAAATAGTTTATAATAGGCTAGTGGATTATAATAAATTATTTTCATATCATTTCACGCAGTAAATTTTATTTGCTTACACTTTTCACATTAAATTTTATTTTACCATTAAATTTTATTTTATCGAGTTTCCTAAAATCAGATATTAAAATTGATTTTCAAATAAAATAAAATGGCTATATTTTTTAATATTAAAAAATTTGTTTTAATTTTCTCCATGCTGTGGATTAGTTGATGATGGAATGGGTTTTTAAAACATTTTTAATAATGTTATTGGTTTAAACTTAGATTAACTTAGTGTACCACGTGTGAGGTAATTGTGTTAAAATTTGTTATATACCTAGGAGGGATAATATGGGGTACCAAGGGAGGTACCCAAGGTAATAATGTAATAATGGGATGGGCCATAGTAATAAATAAGGTGGTTAACCCATGTCATGTAAGGGACCACAAGTAGTTAATAATAATGTAATGGGCCCATGGTATTAGTTGATGGTATGAGGGAACCATGGTAATGACCCATGGTATTGTATGTATGAGTCCTATATAGAGGCTAGAGACTCCACATGGAGGATATGAAGAGAAGTATTATTGTATGAACATGCATATGGCTTGTGGAGTATTCTCCTTCCTTAAGGAGTGAATGTATGGTGTTGCCCTACCTTAAGAGTTTTGATAATAAAGACGCATTTCTATCTATTTTGATCTTGTTATTCCTGGGTTTATTTATATTTTCATATATTTCCGGGTTAGATCTACAACAATAGGTATCAAAGCACTTTCTTGGGCAAACCGTGGAGATTTTTTTTTTTTCATTTTTTGCAGGGATTTTTGGGTGGCGAATTTGTAGATCAGATCTGTACGTTTTGGTGCAAGATCTGGAAAACCAAATTACAGATCTGTATTCCTGGTGAAAAAATAGCCGATTTCAAAAGAAAATCGGTTGAATCGGAGTCCGGATGAAGGAGATATCGCTGATTTAAAAATCAGTGGGGTTGCAGACAATTTTCAGGGAAGCGAGTTTGTGGCGCATATCTAGACGTCCTGGTATAAGATCTACAAAATATAATTGCATATCTAGATTCTTTGGGAAAAAATACCCAACTTCAAAAAAAAAATCAGTCGAATCGGAGTCCGGATGAGGGAGATATCGCTGATTTACAATCAGCTCTTTTTTAAGAAATTTTGGGTGACGGCGGGAGAGTAGCAGCGCAGATTTGAAATTCCAGTGTCTGAATCAGGATTTCGATCACATGGGCAGATGCAGAATGGTTGTTCCATTTCCAAAAACAGGTTATAATAGAGATTCTGAGCAATATTGACGAAACTGTGACATTTTCAAATTTTTGCCAAGTAAGTGAATTTTTTTTCCAAACCATTCATGGCTTCTAGCAAGCTTCTATTATTTACAGGAAAAGATAATGGTCATACTATTGAAGAATTCATACAAAGATATAAGTCTACACATGGGAAATATTGGAGGCTTCCAATAATATGTAATATGAGAGATGAGGCTAAAAATTGGTGGTTATCACTTGACCACCAGTAGTTGACCAAACTTTCAGATGCAGAATATGAAAAAGTCTTTCTGAACAAATGATCTCCGGCTAGAAAAAAGGAGAATAAGACACATAAGGGGTTAATTGCTACGGGTGTCTCCTTATTGCAGGTTCATGGATTCATTCAAAAGGAGAATATCGTTGTGTCTATGAATCCTAGTTGTAAACATAATTTTATCAGTGTTAATTTGGCAAAACAATTGCAAGTCCCAGCAAAACAAATTGAACATACACAGGTTGATGATAAGGATGTTCAAATCTATAAGGATTTGAAACTTTCTATGGATAAGTATCTGTTTCATGGTGATTTTTATGCTTCAGATATGGATAACATGGATGTTGTTTTGGGATACCCTTGGATGGAATCAGTGTGTACTATAAATATTAATGTGCAGAAGAAATTCCTGAAGCTCTGGTATAAAAAGAAGAAAATTACATTACAGGATATTTCCATTAATAAACAGGTAGAGTCCAAGGAGGCTGAAGCGGAAGATGTTCCAGGGACTGACATATCAGATGATGAGCAGTTGATGGTTGACAATCAAACACAAACAAAGGCTGAAGAAGAAAAGGTTACATGTGATGATACATCAGAGGAGGGATTAGTGGTTGAAGTCATATTGAAAAAGAAGACACCACAATAGGCACCACATTAGGGTGAAGAAAGAAACAACCATCGTGGGTTAAAACTTCAACATAACATCACCCACATCACCCAGCGAGACAACCATCAAGATGGAAACCAAGTCGTCACATGACGGATCGCGAGGAGAGAAGAACCACCCACTGCACATCAACACAGAAGAGCTGCCACGGTCAACTTCCATCTGAAGAGAGCGAGGCACCAACGAGATCGAGGTTCACCTTTCTCTTGGATGGCTAGATGCACGTGCATGGTATCAGTGGACTACTCTTTTGAGTAGATCTTATTATTTGTGTTCTTCCCATGTTTCGGGGACGAAGCATGCTTAGCGGGGTGGAATGTTATATACCTAGGAGGGATAATATGGGGTACCAAGGGAGGTACCCAAGGTAATAATGTAATAATGGGATGGATCATAGTAATAAATAAGGTGGTTAACTCATGTCATGTAAGGGACCACAAGTAGTTAATAATAATGTAATGGGCCCATGGTATTAGTTGATGGTATGAGGGAACCATGGTAATGATGCATGGTATTGTATGTATGAGGCCTATATAGAGGCTAGAGACTCCACATGGAGAGATATGAAGTGAAGAATTATTGTATGAACATGCATATGGCTTGTGGAGTATTCTCCTTCCTTAAGGAGTGAATGTATGGTGTTGCCCTACCTTAAGGGTTTTGATAATAAAGAAGCATTTCTATCTATTTTGATCTTGTTATTCTTGGGTTTATTTATATTTTCATATATTTCTGGGTTAGATCTACAATAGATGGTATGAGAGCACTTTCTTGGGCAAACCGTGGAGAAATATTTTTCTTCACATGTTTCGGGGAAGAAACATGTTTAGGGGGGTGGAATGTTATATACCTAGGAGGGATAATATGGGGTACCAAAGGAGGTACCCAAGGTAATAATGTAATAATGGGATGGGCCATAGTAATAAATAAGGTGGTTAACCCATGTCATGTAAGGGACCACAAGTAGTTAATAATAATGTAATGGGCCCATGGTATTAGTTGATGGTATGAGGGAACCATGGTAATGACCCATGGTATTGTATGTATGAGGCCTATATAGAGGCTAGAGACTCCACATGGAGGATATGAAGAGAAGTATTATTGTATGAACATGCATATGGCTTGTGGAGTGTTCTCCTTCCTTAAGGAGTGAATGTATGGTGTTGCCCTACCTTAAGGGTTTGATCAATAAAGAGAAGCATTTCTATCTATTCCTATCTTATTATTCTTGGGTTATTTTCTATTCTCATATATTTTTGGATCAGATCTACAACAAAATTGATTTTCAAATAAAATAAAATGGTTGTATTTTTTAATATTAAAAGTTAGTTTTAATTTGCTCCATGGTGTGGATTAGTTGATGATGGAATGGGTTGTTAAGCCATTTTTTATAATGTTATCGGTTTAAACTTAAATTATCTTAGTGTACCACATGTGAGGTAATGTGGGTATAGTTGAAGGTGGTTGTGGTAGTGGATAGAATTGATCACTGTCACATAAGTACAAGCTTGCTATAGTTGTCTATTTTGCTGTATTCAAAAAATAACAACAATAATAATAATCTTATTTTTAATTTTATTGAATTAATTATTTATCAAAATTAGATGTTATTAAAATCTCATGATTTTACTGGAGGTAGTTTAGGTGATGGAAATAAGGTAAACTAATTTTGTTGTAAGTATTTTCTAAATTGTGTTGTCACTCAAACACTCTCATAATAAAAAAGTCTTAACCCCACCTATAATGCCTAAAAGAAAACTCTAAAGCAAGCCACCCAATGTCACATTGGTGGCTTTCTCTCACTCTTTAGACTACACTGAAGGATATCCTTGTCTGAGGGTGGAATCCATAAAGATCGAGCTAAGCTAGGTCATTGAGAAATGAAGGAAAACTCCTTAACAAAGACTAGTGATTTGACACTACTCACTCTCAAAGTAAAAGGTTAGGGATAAGTGTGCGAATAGTCAAACAAACCATGCATTATGAACAAATTTTGAATGATTCTAATTAGAAAACTATGCTTATTCATACAACAAAAATATACTTGAAAAATGAAAAATAAAGGAAATATTCAAAATTTTCGTTGTTACTAAGGACAATGAAGACAACAAAGCTCAATGTGGACCACTTACACATTTGTAACATTCAAATGCCATCCATTTATCATCAATTTATCACCATTTATAGTTGGGTAGTTTGTAAATTTAGAATTGTGACCCAAATGATGTATTTGTAACATTCCAAAGTGTGTAATTACAACTAATGAATGATGAGCATTACCATTAGCGTCTAAACACAGTAACCACTATGTATTTAGAACAAATTGCCATTAAGGCTAGAGATCAATGTAAGTTTTTAAGCACCCCTAAACAATAAGAAATTCCATACACTAGTACAAAATGGCTAATTAGTTACTAAAAAAATGACTAAAATTTGCATATAAACGATTATTTTTCGATCAGTGACGAATAGTAGCTAATTTATAGTATCTTATAACGCGACCAATTTTTAGTCATTTTTAGCTTTGTCATTAATTGGTTGTCTCAATTTTATTGTCTAGTAGCATATTTAGTCATTAATTTAGACATTGATTTAGTCATTGATTTGGTCATTGATTTAAGCATAGATTTGGTCATTAACTGTCACAATTAATGACTAAATATACAACAAAATATATTTTTAAAATATCACCAAGAAAACCAATTAATGACCAAAAAAATATGACCAAAATGTTGTTTGTGTTATAATATACAGTAAATTAGTTACTAATAGTCATATATATGCAAATTTTAGTCATCGTTTGAAATCAATTAATGACCAAAGATATATGACTAAATTTTAGTCGTGTTATAAGATACTGTAAATTAGCTACTAATAGTCGTATATATGAAAAATTTAGTCATCATTTGTAATCACAAATTTATCATTTGCATTAGTCATTTATATTTTTTGGTAGTATCATATTCATTATATAAATTACTACTTTAGTAGTTTATATTCATTTCATTTATTTTCATTAAAAATCGTTATAAACAATTAATTTAGTCATATATTCATTTTATGTATTCGTCACTAATAAACTTAAACTACTAATTTAGTATTTTTAAATTGCTTTTATGTTTTCATTATTAATCAAAATGAATTAATTAGTATGATTTTGCAATTAAATTAAAAAAATGGCATACAATGTACATGTTCGTATAATATAAAAACACAAAGTTACATATGTTAATTACAATACTAAGTAATATCAAGTGAAACTATAAATAATTCCAACCACATAAATTATATTATATAAAATGTCAAGTATTACAATATGAGTTTCCAACTTAATATTGGTTGGAGCACAATTTGCACGTGAAATAGTGTTTCATCACTTCAAAACATTATCATTGTGTTGCCAAGCAATTGTAGGTGAATTCACCAACTTTGAAGACTTGACCATTAGTCTTTATGTGTGTGTCTTATGTGGGATATTGGTTCTATGGGTACTAGTAGACCAGTTCTCTTCTCTTTCTCTTTAATTTTCATGTTGTCTCTCTAGTGTTATTGTTCTCCTCTTTCTTCAATTCATGCTTCTTACCATCAATACTGAGTTCATTTCCTGAAAAAGAAATACAATGCAAAGTATAAGACATGAAAGTCGATGAACATTGGAATATGAACTAAAGTACACTATTAAATATTTATATGATATATACCTCAACATTAGCAATATTGTTAATGTCATTTTTCTCAAAAGCAAGACACTTGAACAAGTTTTCTTTAGTTAGGTAATAGTGGCCACTATGTGGCCATATGACCTATATAAAAAAAGAAAATAAAACGTCACCATAGAATAAATTGTGTACCTACTATGTTCTCAGTGTACAACATTTGTTCATGAAATGTTATCTTTAACTAAAGTAATAAATGCAAATAGATGCACACATTTCTATCCCAATATTTTGAATTCCCATGTTTATGGTACATTACAATTTTGATTTATCCAACATAATCAAACACATCATAGCTAGAAATTTCTATTAAGAATGTCTCATGCTCCAATTTTGTAGCTGTATCATTTCCTCTAGTTATCTTTAAGAAACAATGACACTTCAACATTAAAAATGATCAGTAGAAATATAATGGGTGGAGCAAAGTATTGTTGATACAAGATTACAACAAGAAACTAAAAAAAAATAAGACAAGACTTTTTAAATTGCAATACTAACCAGGAATATAGCTTCAACATAGTAATCTTCAATTGTCAACATACGATTTCGGGGGAATAGGAATCCTATTCCTAGAAGCCAAAAAATTATGTATGCCCCTTGTTTTCCCTGTAATTAATTGAGCAAGATTAGCACATTCAATTTCCATTTAGAATCTCTGAAATGATTTTATAAATATTCAAAGCAAACTTTATGTTACTCATTCATTTTTCTCTAATGCAGACAAAAATAAATATGTTAACTTGTTTCTAAGCTGGAGAATTATGTAACTCATTGTGTCCAAAATAATTGCTTATTCTCATGACTGTTTTTTTTAATGATCAAGCAATGGGCCTATATTTGATCAGAAAACATATTTTTCAAAATATATTCCATTTTTCTAATTCAAAGCTAAATTTCCTTCTAGTTTATGACGTTCAAACAAACCAAAATCTTTTTCCTTTAACAAGTCACTATTTTAATATATTACTAAACGAGCAGCTACGTAATGAAGTTATTAGTGGTGGAATACTAATAAATCAAAAATACATGCAAGAAATAACACCACTATGTCTTAGGAATGCGAAGTCTATATCCTCTTGGTTGGAAATATTACTTCATGAAAACAACACATTTGACAGAGAACTTTTCTGAAACTAACCAACGTTAATGTATCCAACAACAATGACATTTCTATTGGCATGCCCTCAAAATATTTGTAAGTATCAAACATGTGTACTGCACTTCCCTATACACACTCCTCTTTCTTCATGTGCCTTCGTAGGAAGCCCTCAAGTTTGATACTATTGCAAGTACTACTACAAAGTTCTAGCTCTAAAGGCACTAAGATTTCAAATAGATTAATGTATTGTATCTTGGTTCTAAATGATAGACTTAGTGATGGAAGCATCCAATAACCCTAAGCTCGATTATATGTCTCTATGAAATAGCATTAATGAAAATGTTTCTATAAAGCTTTAGGTCCAACTCAACATGGACAAAGAAACAAGGTTTGACTTAAAATCAAGCAAGAATTAAGAGCTAATTCAGGAAATTTGGTCAAAAGAAAGTAACCTGGACAAAACTTTTAATTTTAAACTGTCAAGTTTTACCCAATTCTTGCCCAAGCCCAAGTCAGATCATGAGATAGTTTTGCTCGAGTCTAAGTTAGACCATGAATTTTGTCCAAGTTAAGCTTCGACTCCATGTAATCTACGCAGATTTAGATCCCATCTAAGTCAGACTAGCCAAGTAAGCTTAGTTGAATCTGGTAACTATGGCTACAAGTATCTTTATGAGTTAAGGTAACAATGACCCAAATGTGATATGAAAAATAAATACAATGTGATGAATCATTTCATATGATTTAGGATTGATACATTTCATATGATGGAAATTTTATTGTTGGGTGTGGAGCCTGATTATGTTTTTTATTCAAAGGTATTGCCACATTGGAACCCAGTTCGAAATGAGGCGGAAACACCGCCCATAAAATATTCGCTGCAAGGGGGGTCCGGGGGGGGGGGGGTGGTGGTGGCTGCGACGTTTTGGGAGGACCCCCCCTGGTGGGGGGTTTCGGGGGAAGCACCCGCGAAGCTAAGAATAGATGTAAAATTGCCTTGTAAAATGTTGTAATTTCGTAGTCAATCTTGGTCGTTCATTAGTCGGAGATCTCATGATAGAAGTTATGTTTAATTTAGGGTTTTTTTGCCCTAGAAGGCAACCCCTTGCTATATATAAGGGAATTGTATTGTGTCTATGCAGATCTATATTCTGAGTGAGGAAGAGAGAGGATATTAAGAGTGAAGAGGGAGTTACAGTGGATCTTCTGTAGGTTGTATCTCTTCAGTTTACTAGATAATATAATAAAAGGATTGGCTATTTCTCCGTGGACGTAGCCCAAAATGGGTGAACCACATATATATTTGTCTCTCTTGTTTCATGCGTTTTCTGTGTTTATATTTCTGTAATATTTTATGTGTTCCATTTCTCTGTAATATATAATTTTCTAACAATTGGTATCAGAGTCGAAGGTCTATTTGGCTAATAAACTCGCAGGAGAGAAGGGTTCCTGGTTCGAGTGGGAGCAATGGGAGAAGATGGTAGGTTTAGGGTCAAAAAATTCAATGACCAAAACTACCAGCTATGGAAGATGCAGATGGAAGATTATCTGTATCAGAGGATCTATACCTACCATTGAGCGGAAAGACAAAGAAGCCGACGAGTATGACAGACACAATGGGATATTCTCGACATAAAGTCACTTGGAGCAGTATGGTTGTGCCTAGCGGCATCAGTAGCATTTAATATTTCAAAGGAAACGACAATAGAAGGTTTAATGTCGGCATTGGCCAAACTATATGAAAAACCCTCGACCCCAAATAAGGTATTTCTTATGAAGCATTTATTTAATATGAAGATGTCAGAAGGTGGATCTATTATAGACCATTTAAATGATTTTAATACAGTTACAAGTTAGTTAAGTTCTGTAGGGGTAACTTTTGATGATGAAGTTAGGGATCTGTTATTTCTGTGCTCATTCCCAGAAATTTGGAATGGTTTAGTTATGGCCATTAGTAACTCTGTCTCTGAATCTAGTACTATAAAGTTTGATGATGTTGTTGATGCAATCCTTAGCGAGGAAATGCGACAAAAAAGCTCCAGTGAGACATCAGGTAATGATTTTACAGCAGAGACTAGGGGAAGAAAAATAGAAAGAGGAAAGAGCCCAAGATATCGCAGTAAGTCAAGAAAAGGCAGATCCAAGTCTAGATCAGGGATAGTGTGCTAGAAATGCGGAAAAGAGAGGACACCTGAAGAAAGACTGTAAGCCTCAGAAGGGAAAAGAAGGAGTCGCACAACAAGAAACTAATCATGAAGCGAATGTAACAGGTGATGTGTTGCAATATGCTTTGATTCTTTCATTAGAAAATATTATTGATGCATGGGTGGTAGATTCAGGGGCCTCATTCCATGCCACACCTGATAAGAAACATTTTCATGATTATGTTCAAGGATATTTTGGACAGGTTCGATTGGGTGATGGTAAACCCTGTAAAATCATTGGAATGGGTACAATTTTCATAAAACAGTAGAATGAAAATCAATGGCTATTGAAGGAGGTAAGGCATGTTCCAGATTTGAAGAAAAATCTGATTTCAATAGGGTAGTTGGGAGGTGAAGGTTGTGTAACTACTTTCACAGATAAAACCTGGAAGGTCACTAAAGGATCCTTGGTAATAGCGAAAGGAGGAAAGGTTGGTACATTGTGTTTATGCAATGTATTTCTAATTAGAGCATGTGCACACAGATGTATGGGGACCTGCTCAAGTATAATTTCTTGGTGGCTCTCGTTATTATGTTACTTTTATTGATGATGCAATTATAAAAACTTGGATTTATTGTATTCGAAATAAATCTGATGTATTTGATACTTTCAAGAAATGGAAAGCTTTGGTTGAAAATGAGATAGGAAAAAGGTTGAAGTGTCTCAGATCGGAAAATGGAGGTGAATATTGCAGTAAAGAGTTTGATAGGTAATGTTCTAAGAATGGAATTCATAGAGAGAAGACAGTTCCAGGAACACCACAAGAAAATGGTGTCAGAAAGGATGAACAAGACAATCATGGAGCGTGCAAGGTGCATGAGATTACATGCAGGATTTCCTTTACAATTTTGGGCAGATGCTGCAGACACTGATGTTTATCTAATAAATAGAGGGCCTTTAAGTTCTTTGGATGGTGGTATTCCGAAGGAGGCATGGACAGGTAAAAAGGTAAACTACTATTTTTTAAAGGTTTTTGGTTGTGAAGCCTTTGTCCACATTAACAAATAAAATAGAACAAAGCTTGAGGAAAAATCAAAGAAATGTACCTTTATTGGATATGATGTTAATGATTTTGGTTATCGCTTTTATGATTATGAAAAACACAAAAATCATTAGGAGCAAAGATGTTATATTTAATGAAAAGGTTTTGTATAAGGATCAGATGTAGGAAAAGAAACAGGAAAAAGAAAACAGAGAATACTTAGTGCTTGATGAGATCACAAAAAAAGTGATGGTGCCTGAAAATCATAATGATCAACAGCCAGAACAACAACCACAATAGCAACAAGCACTTCAAACACCTGAAAGTGGTGTTAAAAGATCTACCAGGATGAGTAGACCCCCTGAAGGATACTCTCCTTCATTATATTATGTATTGTTCACTGATTTTGGTGAACTAGAATGTTATGAAGAAGCAGTGTAGGTAGAAACCAAGAAGAAGTGGGAGCAAGCCATGAAAGAAGAGATGGAATCCTTAGCACATAACCAGACTTGGGACTTAGTTAGGTTTCCTGCAAGTAAAACAACATTGCAGAATAAATGGGTTTACAAGTTGAAGGAAGAATATGGAGGTAGAAAACGTTATACAGCTAGAATTGTGGTGAAAGAGTTTGCACAGAAAAAGGGTATAGACTTTGATGAAATATTTTCTCCTGTTGTGAAAATGACTTCAATCAGAACTATTCTAAGTCTAGTAGCAGCTGGAGATTTGAATCTTGAGCAGTTAGATGTAAAGACAGCCTTTCTCCATGGGGATTTGGAGGAAGAGATATATATGCAGCAACCACAAGAATATGAGGTAAAAGGGAAGGAGAAACTAGTGTGCAGGTTGAAGAAGATCTTGTATGGCTTAAAACAAGCTCCAAGGCAGTGGTATCTAAAATTTGATAGGTTTATGTCTGAACAAGGTTATACTAGATGTCACTCTGATCATTGTGTTTATCTCAAAAGGCAAAATGATGGAAACTATATTATATTGTTATTGTATGTAGATGACATGCTTGTTGCAGGTTCTAACATGCAGGAAATAAATGTGCTCAAAAGGAAATTGGCAAACTCATTTGCAATGAAATATTTGGGTGTTGCCAAACAAATCCTTGGTATGAGAATAACTAGAGATAGGAAGAATTGTAAATTAACATTGTCTCAAAGTGAGTACATAGAAAAGGTGTTGAAAATGTTTATTATGCAGAATGCAAAACTAGTTAGTATACCTTTGGCTAGCCATTTCAAATTAAGTAAGGAGGCATGTCCCAAGACTCAGGAAGAAATGGCTCATATGTCTAAAGTTCCATATGCATCAGCAGTTGAAATCTTAATGTATGCAATGGTCTGCACAAGGCCTGATATTGCACATGCAGTGGGAGTTGTAAGCAGGTACATGAACAATCCATGAAAAGAACATTGGATGGCGGTGAAGTGGATTCTCAGGTATTTGAGAGGTACCACAAATCAAGCATTATGCTTTGGTGGTTCAAAAATTGCTCCACAGGGATATGTTGATGCAGATATGGCAGGTGATAGAGATAACAGGTGGAGCACTACAAGATATGTATTTACTGTAGGTGGAACAACTGTAAGTTGGGTCTTAAAACTGCAAAGTGTTGTTGCTCTCTCAACAACAAAAGGAGAGTATGTTTCTGCTATAGAGGCTAGTAAAGAAATGATCTGGTTACAAAGGTTTCTGGATGAATTGGGTAAGAAGCAGGAGTTGGGCAGGTTATACAGTGATAGCCAGAGTGCCATACATATTGCAAAGAACTTTGCATATCATTCCAAGACTAAGCATATACAGCTTAAGTAACATTTCATACGATCAGCGTTGGAAGAGGGACAGTTGAAGCTGGAAAAAATACACACTAGCCTGAATCCTGTAGATATGTTTACAAAAGTTGTAACCAGGGAGAAACTGAGAATTTTCTGAGTTTCAATTGGTCTTTAAGTATGATGAAGAAGATGAGAAACAACCAAGTCCAAAGAGGAGTCATTATCCACCAAATGAAGCAATGGTAGAGTTTCTATAATCAGTCTCCAAGTGGGAGATTGGTGGGTGTGGAGCCTGATTATCTTCTGTATTCAAAGGTATCGCCACATTGGAACCTAGTTCGAAATGGGGTGGCAACGCCGCTCGTAAAATATTTGCCACAGGGAGGGTCTAAAGGGGGGCAGCTGCAACCTTTTGGGAGCCCCCCGCTGATAGGGGGTTTGGGGGTAGTGCCCCCAAAGCTAACAATAGATGTAAAATTATCTTGTAAAATGTTGTAATTTCGTAGTCAATCTTGCCCATTCATTAGGTAGAGATCTCACGGTAGAAGTTATGTTTAATTTAGGTTTTTTTTTTCCCTAGAAGGTAACCCCTCACTATATATGAGGGAATTGTATTGCGTCTATGCAGATTTGCATTCTGAGTGAGGAAGAGAGAGGAGATTGAGAGCAAAGAGGGAGTTACAGTGGATCTGCTATAGGTTGTATCTCTTGAGTTTGTTAGATAATATAATAAAAAAAGGACTGGTTGTTTCTCCGTGGACGTAGCCCAAACTGGGTGAACCACATATATCTATGTCTCTCTTGTTTTATGCGTTTTCTATGTTTATATTTCTGCAACATTTTATGTGTTCCACTTCTCTGTAATATATAACTTTCGAACAGTTATGTTGTCATGTATGGATAGGTTTGACAAGGATATACTAAAATTTTCAAAGGCTGCAGGTTGTCACAAATAATGGTATGGTAATTCAAGACTAGTTGGCTTCTTATGATCAGTTTTGATTATACTTATAGGACCATTTATGGCAGATGTGTTGGAAAAGGTATCAAAAGGTTTGTGTTAGGTCATTTTTTAATTCAAATATTGTTAAAATTGGAAACTAAGGCCAAACTCCATGTGGGTCTTCTTATTTATGGAAGCTAATACTTTTCTTGGATTCCTCTCATTGAGAGATGTAGAATTGATCTAAAGATCATCCGATTCTGACATGTATTCATGGAGATATGAATTTATTTATGTTATTTGACAATTTGTCAAGGTCAGCCAGCAACCAAATTACCCCAACTTGTCCTCAACATTTTATTATAAATATAAGAGGTCTTCAAGTCATTTTGTACACACAATTCTCCTAAGATCTCGCTCCACTCATTTCGGTTTGGTGGCTAGAGAGATCAAGAGGGAGAAGCCCTAGATGTAGTGAAGAAAGGGTCTTTCAAGAGAGCCCTAGATGCACAACTGAAGAGCCCCAGCCACACTCTTATGGGGAGATCTTTTTGCAGGTAGGAGGAGATCTATACGTTTTCAAGAGGGAGTTATATTCATAGCTCAAGGAGGAAGACAAGTCATTGTTCTAAAAGGATATCTAACCATGCCCTAAATGCAGTGACAAAGTATATATAGCCGTTATCTTGGAGGTGCCCTAATGTCATAAATGTAGGCCTTATTCTACAACAACAAGAGGCCTAGTCAACAACCCTAATCTGTTGTTAAGAGAGACACATACGTAGTCTTATGAGGCTCCTATTTATTGTCATAAAAATACCTTATATGTAGCTCTCTTAGCCGCAGTTGGAGAGGCCCTAACCAACAACATATGAAGGCCTAAAGCTACAGTTAGAGGATCCCTTATGTAAGGGACCCTTAGACGCAGCCATAAAAGTGAACCTAGCCACAACAAAAAGGATTATCTCATTAGCGTGAAGGTTCACATTGTTGTAGGTGACAACATGGTATAATGCAAGGTTGTTTGGTCATGTTAGTGTTGTTCTTGAGCTCGATTTGAAGGGCATAAGTATCTGCAAAAAGGAGGAGCTAGGGAATTACTTTTAAGGGCTTTTTGGATCACTATCTAAAGGGATCAAAGCTATAGTCCATTGCTAGGCTAGGTTGCAGACCATAGCGAACAGTTGGAGGCCTTTTAGTAGTTGGGTTTAGCTAACAGTTGGAGGCCTTTTAGTAGTTGCATTCAAAAGGTAAGAAATCCTATTAGGCAACGTATCATTGGATGACAGTATGAATGCTAGCCATAATAAATAGATGAACCGTTGGGTGTGTTTAGGTTGTTGTAGCACTTAGATCTTGTGCCCTAACCAGTGACTAGGTCTGCCATCAAATGCACCAATCCTTGCAGCATATGAAAGGTGCCAAATTAGAAGCCTTGTCATGATTAGTGAAGCAGGGAAGGGACTTCATATCTTTAGTACTTGATATCAGAATTGAAACCTCATTATGTCATTGTCACGAAGAAGATATTTGATCTCCTATTTGGCAAGTCAAGTATTGACATCAAATCATTGTACTCTATCTCTTTCTCTCTGCTGAACTATTGAAGAATATAAGAAGAATTGATCAAGGGTTTCCCCACAATGGGCTTTTTCCCTGGCTGGTGCCACATCCTGTTTTCTCTTGTCTTGGCTTGTCTTCTACTATTTATGTTTATGTTCTATCTGCACTTTCCTATCATTCTGATGTGATTGCTAATCTCAATATTGTCATTGGGCTTAATATGAAAAATTGAAGTAAATTGATATAATCATAGAACATGCCAAAATTTAATAGATATCAACCCCAATGAACAATGTACTTTTATGCATATCATAACATGAGTTTCTAGAATTACTAGATACAAAATTTAAGTGGATTGATACTCACTGCCTTGAGATCTTATTGTCGACATAAAAGGACAACATATAAATGTGTACTAGACAAAGTGATAATCTAATATGAAGCTTCCCATAGGTGTTGTTAACTGTCATTGGAATTATCTTATCATTGATTTGATTTTTACATTGGAAAATTACGAACCTTATCTCAATGCCCATTCTGACTCATCTAGAGTTAAGTACTTGATTGACTATCATGCCCATAATCATTTGGATAGTTCACCAAATACCAAGGCTCAAGATTTGTGGTACTGTATGTAATTCCTAGTTTGCATGGAAGGAGATGGATTTTGTTGTTATGGGTAATGTTGTACATTATGCACGGTTGCCTACCCATATTGTAAATGTACTTCCTCAAGCTGAATTAAAATTGAATGTTCCCTTTAGTCTGCACCACTAGATGTCAAATATTGCCTTGACATATCAAAATGACCTCATGTAAGAAGCTGCATGGTCTTACCAAAATGACCTCATCTAAGCACCTGCATGTTCAATAATGACTTACACAGTTTATTACTCAAGCTGGTGTCATGATTCTTGTTGCATGACTTGTGTGATCTATTAGTCAAGCTAGTGTCATGGTGCATGTTGCATGACTTGCATGGGTTTTGTTGCATGAAATGAAAGGCCCTTGCCTCATGCAATAAATTTATCCCATGGTATTTCCTATACCTATGTCCTAGTACCCTTTTGCATAGGTCCTAACCTATGGATTTGCTAAAATTACTACACAAATATTGGTTTCTGATATATGTAAATATATTACAGTTGAGCTTACCTCGATAGTTATTGGAAATCTGCTTGGAATAATTGGAAACAACAAGATTTAGTAATCTATACCAAAATTATCCTATTTAGACCAGACTTGTCACTTGTTTGCATTCCAAAAATGCATTGAAGATTAAAATACATAGTCTTGAATAGATATTGAACTCATCAAAAGGTGTACCATTGTTCTAATACAAATCTTGGCATAAATCATGTTGAAAGACCTGCGGTAAATCTACATGCATACAAGCATCTTATTTTTGAGTGTAAAAAGTCTTGTTGACTGCTTAATGATAGGTTATAATTATTGTTTATGTCCAGTTAAGGAAGCAACCATTAATAGTAAGAAAAAATATAACGAAGACAAATCTAATCATGTAGGTTTATACTCTGTTTCAATTGAGTATATATTTGTTTTACTGTGTATTGTTATCACTTTAATCCTTGTGATTTCATGTTGTTGAAAGTATTAAAGAGAATGTATAGTGTGGAGTGTATGAATACAGGTAGAAGGAATCAACCTAGATACTACTAGAAATGAAGGGGTGGAGAGGGAACACACGGTAGTTTCCAATTCCTTATGGATAATGGATTGTGTTACATCTTTTGCATCCAGTAAAACACATTTGCAATGCCACAACTTCCACAAATTTTTGCCATATGGAGTAATAGCTGCATAAATAAATTCAGACTCCCAACATATTTGACCCCAAAAGGACTTCCAAATTTCTAGAAATGGTTGGAGTTGTATTCAAGACAGATCTTTGAGCTTCCATGGGACTATTGTGTTTGTGGAGGTCTATCTCTAAGTATTAGTCACATATAATTACTATATAATGACCTATGTATCCAACATCTTTCATCAAATTGTGTGTGATTTTAAGGTTGTAATGAATAATTTAAGTTGACAAAGATGTTCTCCATGTTGAACATTTCAATTGTAAGTGATAAATGGATGGACTCTTGTATCAATTGGGCACAAAAAATTTCTCTAAAGTAATAATAAATTTAGTAGAAATTAGCAACATAGTTTATTAGCAATTAGCAATAAACTGACTATATTAGAAACTCGAAGAAAATTAAAAAAAAAAAGAATGGAGAAATCAATCAATCATCAAGAGATCCGTTGAGGATCTCAGCAAGGAAAAAGAAATCAATTGAATAGTCCTTGGGAGAGCACCAGGAAGAGTGTCTAGAAGTTCAGTCGACACTTGCATAGAATAGAACATATGCATTGGGTGTTAGCTTGTCTTTGGATAACCCAAGATTTGATTGTGGGAGGAAAAAGAAAAGAAATCAAAGACCAATTGATAATGATCCTAAAGAATTAGTATGTTCAGAAAAACTCGAAGAGCATATGGAGATTCCAAAAAAGTTTCAAAGAAAATTCAAGGACTTAGAGAAAAGTGAGACAGATGATATTTTTCTACCTTAGACAGAAGAATATCAGGATGTTGATGAATTGGTCATACAAAACTGGTTTCAAGCATTCACAAAAATTCTCAAATAAGTTTATATCTGTAGTCAGGGGAAGATAAGTTTCTGCCTAAAAGAGAGAAGACTAACTTGGAAGAGGATGCAGAAATAGTTGTTGGGGTAGTTTCAAATAGTTCAGTTGGCAATTCACAATATAGTTTACATGAGTAGAAAGACAAGGAGAATCCATTGAAGAAAATGGGGAAGAATATGTCAAAAGCAGATGCTACTGTCCTTACTGAAGGCAAAGAATTGAATGGGTTGCATGTTAACCTTAGGTTTGGTTCATGCCAGGAATTGGTTGGAGCAAAGCCATTGAAGAGAGGTGCTAAGAAGGTAGAGGACGTCAAAATCATTGATAGGATGGCAGAGTCTAATGGAATTAAAGGTAGTTCCCAGACCCTTATGTGCTTGGATGGAGATGAATGCAAGCCTGGAAATAGAAAATCAAGGAAAGTAAAAGATGATGCTGAAATCTTTGGTAGGGTGTCAGAGCTAAATGCTTTGCACAATAGTGATTAGCCTAACTACCAACAGATAGATGAAAGTAGGCATGGGGAAAAACAAGTGAAGGAGGATAATATTGTATCCTTACCAACCTTGTCTTCCAAACAAGTTATTATAGTTGATAAAGTAACCACTGACAGAAAACCCTCAAAGAAGCTCCCGCCTATGGCTATACCATCGGATGCTTCCAGTTTTTCATTCTCTATTATACATTTTCTCTGTGTTGTTAGAACAACTATGATTTTCCCCTCTGCAGAAGATATTTGAGAGGTGGTCAATCATTATGAAAAAAGGATGGGGAGAGAGAGAGCTCAAACCAGGAGGGCCAGTTCACATTTTCTTCTGATGGGAAGGCTGAGGGTCAAAGTTGTGTGCTCTTAAATTGTCGCCTTGGTGGCCATCATGACATGTGTAAAACATGTATAAATCCTAGTTATCCAGAATGTGAGCTATATCAGCAATTCTGGGAATTCTTTGAAGACATTTACAAACCTAGGTTGCTTGCATACCCTTTCAAAGGGTACTCAAAACCTAAATGTGGCTCTTTCAAAAATTCCATCATGACAAGAGGCCTTGCAATACTTGGAAGAGGATGCTATATAAGGTTACATAGCTAAGACTTGTTTCACTAGAAAAATTCAGTCCTTCAGTGAGTAAGGTAGGTGGGTATTGAGTTATATTATAATAGATACACCTATCAAGATTCTTCCTATATACCTATGTTATATCTATGTGTCCCTTTTTGCCATGTTGTGAGTGAGAGTTTGTCCACTACAACAATTCTTTAGTTTTTCATATTCTTATTTGAGTGTATTGACAACTTGGTATTAGTCGTAGCCGGACTTTCTATTCTGAATTTCATTCAATGTTTAAACCTCTTTTATATTTGTATTTGCATTTGATTCACATATTAAATCTTATGAATGTTGGACAAGTAATAGTCACGTTCTTCCTACATTTATTAACATTTTCACATTGTAAAATGCCCATTACATTGCCCATAGAATTCCAATTCAATTTTGTGTGCTATAGGTTTTTCTCTGTTGTATTCAATTTACATAATGCAGATCAGTTGGGTTCAATGCAAATACCTAAATAGGGGGCCTACCTGAACCCGTGACTAGGAGTGGGTGAAAAACACACCAGATCACCATCTAAAAAAGACTTAGTGGACTAGAAGATGGTTTATTTAAAATGATGTAGGTTTCTTGCTTTGTGGCCTTGGTTTGAGTTTGAGGTGCTACCACTCTATCTTCCACAAAAGAGGTGATCGGTTTAAAATGATGCAGCTTTGCTGCTTTTTGGCCTTAGGATTAGTTGGAAGTGATTGGACTCTATCTTCTGCAAAAGAGTTAAGGGTATTATACTAAGTTTAAATGGAGGAGAATCATCTAACAATGGAATGGGTATTAAATGAATTTTAGTTGGAGGGAAATTTAATGTCAATTCAATCAAAGTGTTGTCATTGAATGTTTACAAGTAACATGAATTTATTACAAGAATGCTAAGAAATTAGTTTGTCTTTTAATATGGGACAACTCAAGTGAACATCAATTATAATGCACCTAAAAGTGAACATCATCTTCTCTAAAGCCTTTGCACTTTAACCTAATTATTCCAACTGCCCTATATTTTTTTAGCTTTTTCATTGAATTGTACCAATTAGTCACTAAAGAGTCTCAATACCTAAAAATCATCCTCATTTCCTTCATATTTCAATATCTATATATAATTAACTCAACAAAATCTTGTTCTTAACAATAAACTCATAACGTTGATTTTTAAAATACCAGATAATTACCCTCTACTTACACAAATATAAAAAAATAAAATTTTCATATATATTATTAATTAATGATTCAGATATCATTAAAAAATACCATACCTGATATTCTCCTTACACATTATAATCATACAAATAATTGAACATTCTCTCCATCAACTAAAAAAATATATTGTATTTTCCCACATCTCACAATTCAAAAACAGAAATACAAAGAGTATAAAGTGGAGTAACAAATGATATGTAGTCCTCTTTGTTCCTGGGGCAATGACGCAGCTAGTGAGGTAAAACTGAGGTAAAACTGAGCTGCGTAACTACCATCTACTTACACAAATATAAACGAGTAAAATTTTCATATATATTATTAATTAATGATTCATATATCATTAAAAAAATACCATATCTGATATTCTCTTTACACATTATAATCATACAAATAATTGAACATTCTCTCTATCAACTAAAAAAATATATTGTATTTTCCCACATCTCACAATTCAAAAACAGAAATACAAAGAGTATAAAGTGGAGTAACAAATGATATGCAGTCCTCTTTGTTCCTGGGGCAATGACGCAGCTAGTGAGGTAAAACTGAGGTAAAACTGAGCTGCGTAACTACCATCTACTTACACAAATATAAACGAGTAAAATTTTCATATATATTATTAATTAATGATTCATATATCATTAAAAAAATACCATATCTGATATTCTCTTTACACATTATAATCATACAAATAATTGAACATTCTCTCCATCAACTAAAAAATATATTGTATTTTCCCACATCTCACGATTCAAAAACAGAAATACAAAGAAGAGTATAAAGTGGAGTAACAAATGATATGTAGTCATCTTTGCGCTTGGGGCAATGACACAGCTAGTGAGGTAAAACTGAGGCGTGTCAATTGCTGGTTGAAAGCTATTTCCGACCTCCCTCGTTGTCCTGGGCTACACCTGGTCCTGCAGAATTTTGGGAGGGCTCGCCTTTGGCTCGGGCTTCAAATAATTCAAATTTCCAAACTGGTAGCAGACTATAAATACAGAGGACGAAATTTCGATGGTTGGGATTGCTGGTTAACTTATAATATTGTTGATTAACTAATAATATTGTCCTATATGGCATCTGTTGGCCTATGGTAAATTCGAGAAGATATTTCTTCGTGGATGTTCAGGATTTATTCAGGACTGGGTGATGAACATTACGTGGGTGGGACTGGCTGTTCAATTCAGATATTGTGCTATATGGCATCTGTTAGGCTATGGCACCTGTTAAGCTATGGTAAATGCAGGAAGATATTTCTTCATGGTTGTGGATGAATTGTTAGGCTATGGTAAATGCAGAAGATATTTCTTCATGGATGTGGATGAAGTATTATTGTTACCAGAATACCAAATACTACCAGAGAACTTGCATCGTTGCAGTTATTACCATCTCTTTGGTGTGTTGTAAAAGCCAGTTAGTTTATAATTCTACTGTAAGTTATCTGTTCATTATTTCTACAGAAATCATTTTATATGCACATCAATATCAACTCTATGTAGGGATGCAGTGGCACTCGCCACGGGATTGGACATCAAAACCTTTCATTTGAATTCTAGTAATTTTTTTATTTGAGCTTTAACCAGAACAACAATTTTAAGTGTTTGACGATTTGAATATGATTATTCATGAGGGTTTGAAATTATTCATTAATTTTTCTCCATATATGGAAATGTAACATGTAGCAGCTTTTGAGGGGTTTGGAAATCAGATTTTTCTCAACCATTCAAAGTGTTTGGCACTTGGGATATGATTGAAGTTCATTAGGGTTTGACATTCATTATTCAGTCTTTTCTTTAATGATTAAAGTTCATTAGGGTGTTGTAAAGGCATGTCAAGCTTTTATAATGTAATCCAGTCACTAAATTGATAAGAAATTTGATAATATTACTTGTCATGGTAGAAATTTGACGATACTTGTTGACATGGCACTGATTCTCAAAACGGTTTGAGATGAAAACATCTTCAGTAACAACAAGGTGAACTAATCATTTTTTATATTCTCTAAATAATTGCCCTATCATACTCTCATGACCATAACACCTCTCTATAGTGAGCTTTAACTTCTATTTTGATGAGTAGGGAAAATTCATGAATTGCAGAGTGATATAAGGCTAATAAATCTTCCCATTCCCATGTGTTGGCACATATAAGTGACAGGCTTTTATGAAAACTGTAATGACCTAGGTTACCATGGCAGAGCCTTTCTAATCACCTTGCTCAATTGAAAGAATCATCTCTCCAAAGGTCAGACAAATGGAATCATTTCAATATAAATGACAAATAGAACAGTGTTTTGTGTGCAAGTTAAGAAGCCCTTCAAAGTTCCAGCCAATGGTGAAAGAAAACAATAGGATGGATGGCACTAGGATGCACGTTGGATCTTACATTGATAAGGAATATTTAATAGCAAAAAGAAAAGTATCATATGCATTGAATTTGGATGGCCCCTTATTCCAGGTCTCCCACGTGATAGATGCTAAGCAATGTCTTTCCCTTGCCCCCTGCATGCATTTTTAGTTATTGGGGTCTGTTTGTAGGTCATGCAGGAAATTCATTCACAAAAGAGTTATTTATATTAAGAATACATGCTCGTACAATATAGGAATTACTTTATGTTCTGATTGTAGATTTAAATGGGTTGGCCACGGGATGGATATATCCTTGTTAGTATGTTTGGTTGAGAACTCTGTAGAGAGAGTGGACAAGGAAGGATGCCCATAGGTTTGAAACCAAGGAGATGAATGACGTTTTGCATAACCCACATAAAATAAAATTTTATCCTCTCACTTTGACTTAAAAACTAGACCATTAGATTCCTATTTGATGATTTAGGATAGAAGGTACATTACAAATTGGTATAAGAGCCATTGGTTATAGCACTTGGGATGTACAAGCTTAAAGACATAAAAAATAAGATGAAAATTTTCACAAGCATAGTTTTGGGATGGTAAGATAACATTAGGACTTTCTCAGCTATGGTTATTTCCTATATATGGGTGTGATGTCATTGTGAAGTTCTCAACAAAGATGAATCTTGTGTATTGAATAGAAATTTCTAGGATATGCACCAAATGAGGAAGATAGGAAAGATATGTGGAGGGTATTTACTAAATGTTAATCTAAATATATTTTGTAGATTCCCTAAGTGTGTGCTATGCATATAATACGTGTGGCAAAGATTTCCTTAAGCTCTTGTGTGAAATGCAACAAGTAAATTGGGGTTGAACCTTTTTTTCCCGCTTTTTTCACTGTATATGGTTACCAATATCTCTAGAATGAAGCAAGTCCATATCCAACTTGGGGAGTCAAATTGGCATCTAAAGTGATTGTGGAGAAGAACCTTGTCAATATGCATGATTACAAGTGGAACATGGAGATGGTGTTGGCCTATGACAGTTCTTTTCTTATAGTGTCAAGAACCTATGATTAAGAGGATTACTTAGGTTACATATATTTCTTAATTTACATTCTAGACTTAAAAGGCTATATGCAAAACTTGTCTAAAAACCTTTTCTATATTATGTAAGCTTGGGATTGCATAAGTCAATTGTGTGGGCTCTTTCGATAGTTCAAACTGATCTCTAATTGTCACTTGTGATATGCTATAACTATGTGATTCAATTTGATTTTAGTTTTGTACTCTTATATGTATTCTGGAGTACAAAAGATCATGGGGAAGTCTTTGATGCTCTTATATTCTCTGAATCATCATCGATAAAAACTCTAGTTGGAAATGATAGAAATCAGTGTGCATAAACAAGAGGTAGTCTGTGAAATATCGATTATGCTACACAGGATTCAAAATCATAACACATGATTAACATGAAGCCAATCCTGATTTCCGTTGCTATCTTTCCACAATGGGACACAATGGGTCGTGTAGAAGCTATATTCCAAGTTTGGATAAAAACGAAGTTTCACAAAAGTTCTTCCACAAATGTTTGTAATAGAAATAGTGTTATGGGCACCATGATTGTTGCATATGTACAAAATGGTCTCCATCATGAAGCTTTGAATATCTTTCATCATTTATAAGTTATAAGATTGAAGGCCAACTCTGTGACCTTTGCAAGGATTCTCCCTGAATATGTCGATCTATTAGTCCCACAAGAAGGTCAGGAAGTCCATGTCTATATAATAAAGAATAGATTGAAGGGACATTATTTTGTGGGGAATGCACTAATAGATATATACACCAATTGTGGAATTGTCGATATTGCTCATACTGATTTTGATGGCATGTCTCAAAGAGGCATAGTCTCATGGAATTAATTGATGATGGGTTATGTATAAAGTAAGAAGTGTAGTGAGGCCAATAAATCCTTCTGTCAAAACGGTATTGGATGTGGTAAACTCTACTGAGGTCACATTTTTCCATCCTTTTATTGATGTGTGTTTACATAGCTGCTCTGCAGCATTGCACAAAGACCCACAATTAAAACTAAAATTTATGTTTAGTTAATTTCAACCCAAATTTCCAAATGTAACTTTGATGAGAAAAGGAAATTTCCGTTGGAACATTTTACCTTCTTAGCTCTCTTTGGTTTTATATTCCATGATGGAATCATTTTGAGGATGACAAGACATCTTCTACAAAGAGATGGAAAAGGAAAAAGAAGGACAATGTGGAGAATTTGAACCATGCACCTTGTAATGATGGTACTTATAATGGAATGGATGATCAGGATGGTTGTGGCTCAGGACATGGGTTTGATTTTTTCTCTCCTAATTATAATGGTGACAAATCATCTATATATACTAGTGGTAAGGAAAAACTTGTGTATGATAATAATGGTTCTTTGACTAGTCCTCGTGTTCTCAAAAGTGGTTTCAATGGGTCAAATATGGATGATGGTATGGTACCACTTATAGATCTCCCTCCATCTATACATTCTGTTCCTGGTAATATGCATGAAAGTGCTTCCTGAGGAAAAAAAATATAAAATGTACTTTAGAATAAGCAAAATAGAGGCTAAAATACAAAAACCAAACAACAAAGGAGGATAAACACAATATGCTTACCGATCATCTCTGTTTTTCCTTCGTGAGAAGTTGGAAATAACTCAACAAGGGTCCAAAAATTAGACTTTAAAAATCATACTTTCGAAAACACATTGCAAAAACATCGAGATGGCTTGGGAAAAAAATCAACAAGATGACTTCATGGGAATTCTGTTCCTGAACATGTCCATACCTAATCATATTTGAATTCGAATTCTCATTGATATTCGAATCTTGTTACTATGGGTTTTACCAAATCAATGGCCAAAAGCCCTAGTACCAATAATTTGAAACCAACCAGAAAAAGTCATAACATGGGAGTGGAGCTAACAATTGGAATGACCCCATGCCACATGAACATATCATTATGGATCCTACTAAAAAAATTGATATCATAGGTGCTTGAAAAGCATTGAGTTACAATAAAGCCCTAAGTTTCATCTGCTCTGAATAAAAAATGCACTATTCTGTGAAATTGGGGATAATTCCAAGGTAAGATTACATGCACCATCTTAGCCAATAAAGCCCACTAACAGTGAAAATTGAAGCATGTGTCAATGACCTAAACCTAAATTTCCAAATTCACTGAGGCTGTGTAAAAGAAAAAAAACGATCTTTACTTACCTATAAGCCACATCCAAAATTATTATCTTGTGCTGCCCAGGAGGGAGTGTTACCTTCTTCTGTGTAAACATTTTGATCTTCTTTCTCACAACATCGATACCCCTGTAGAAGATAACGCGAGACCAATCAAAACCTTAAAAAATTATATAAATGAAAGGGAAAAAATACAAAATTTCATTGACCACGAAATTTTTTACCAAGAACCTGTGAGACATTCAATCAAACCACTCGAAATGCATATGAATACTGATCGATTAACTCAATGAACTTCTTCCCAAACTTTGGTAGGGAAGGCGTGGTTTTAGGTACTTGGATCCCTTCCTATCTTCTATTCACCATTTTCGTCCGGCACACTAAGAAGGTATTATGTATTGAGATGGCGATGGTTGAATGTGCCAGGGGGGGGGTGAGCCCCTTTGTTGTGACCCGTATCTGTACCATGCTGGATTGATCGAGGGGTTTATTTCAGATCTTCATTTCTACATTGCAGGATCTAATAACGTTTATTGGGTGTCCCATCAATTGACCTTCTTCAACTTGAGGTCAGCTTGGTAAATGCGGATCTGAGTTTCCTCTTTCACAGATATATTTTAACACAACAAGTTTGTGGAAATATGAACTGGGAATTTTATTATATGAATGCAGAATTTACATAAAGATGTTTTCCTTACAAAGATTGACTGTCATTGCATTTACTGGACTTTCTACCGTCCGCAAGGAACAAGTATTACCGGAGGCTACCTGGCAATAGACAGACTCTGCCTCAGAATTTTCACAGACACACAGATTTCCAGACTTTTCCTTATTGGCTCAGCCACTTTAGGTTCTCACCAGTGCCGAGCACACTAATGCGCAGGCTTCCAAACCAAACCTATAAGACCTGTGTGAATATTTCGTGATGCAAGCAGATCAGACACTATGGTCCACAGATGTAGAGCAGGAAAGTCACTCGACTCAAAACTACAAATTATAAACACAAGACTCAAGACTCAAGACTCTCCCCAAACACGAATGAATCTTACTTCACAGCTATCTCTTATTTATAAGGCTGGAAGGGAACAAGCATCCGTGAATGGACTGTGTCCAGACTGATGACTCAGAAATAAAGTACCGGACAGACCTGGGCAAATCGCCGAAAGCAAGATTCGGGCATAGGACAATATTGTCCTATGTTATCTCGTCCCTACTCTTTTTCATAGAGCCTGAGGCATGTGGGGACCGAATCTTGGTACATACAGTAATTTACACAGAGGATATTCATAAAAGAGAACCCTCGAAAGACTGAAATGACTTAAAAGACGAGATATGCAAATCTCAAGATGTACAAAGTGGAGATTCAAGGACGAGGGAATCCACGAAAGCTCCTCCAGCACCATAGTCGGCTCGAAAGACGTCAACCAAAGGTGTAATAATTAATTTGTGGTTAAGGGTAGTACTAGTAATTCCATCTTTCAATCAAGTAATTAGAATAATATTGTACCCACACTTCTTTTTCAGTTTCCCAAGTTGAATTATCATGAGGATCTGGTAAATCTAATTCATTAAGGTTCATGAATGGGTTTAATTCTGGATCAGCTTGTTGATGGAATTCTTCGTAGCTGGTACTCGGAATTATTTTCCTGCACTTGTAGTGATTCATTACGAACCATCTCACATGGCCACATCTTCTGACACCATTCAGAAAATCTGTACTGTTAATATTTACCAAATCTCCTATTGTTTTATCCAAAACCAAAGTCATCATCGTGCTGTTAGGACTGAAATTTGGTATTCTCAACATGCCCATGGAGTATGGTTTCATGATAAGTGGGGATAATCCATATTTCTCCCACCAATACATGAACCATCCTGGAACAGGGTCATCTTCTTCCATGTATTCTACTGGAGTATCTTCAAACAAAAAAGAAAACTGCAAGGAATAAAACATATTAGTGGAAAAATTCTGCAGATTCATTGCTGTGTAGAAAGCCTCTTACTGCCGATCCAAATCATAATTTTCCCTGTGAAAATGATTGTCAAACCTTCTGAATGTTATGTGACAACTGGTGATCCTATTATCATCTTCATGATTTCTCTCAATTACATAGGCAATGCTCCCAATTTGCCTTAGATAATCCAGGGGTTCAAGAGCTTCATTATTTGCTTCATCTTGATGAGGATCTGTCCAAAGGAAATCAATGCCTGTCATGTACCTGACTTCTTTTATTGGTCACCAATCTTCATCATGGTCTAGAAGACTTGTTTCCAAATCATATGAAATCCATCCAGATGAAGTCTCAATTTGCACAGTATCTTCATGTCTTCTGATGAAATTTCATTGCAGACTCATTATTGAATGTTCAGATAAAAACTCTCTGCTCAACATATCTGCAAAACTGTTATTATCTCCTTTGACAAATTCAATATCAAAGTTATATTGACTGAGTTGCATAATCCGTCTTACCATAGCAGCGTCTTCAAAATCACATTTGTGAATGGCATATTTTAATGCTTGACAGTCTATTTTGATGGTGAATTTGGTGTAGATGACAAAATCTCTGAATTTTTCTATTCCCAAACAAACTGCTCTAAGCTCTTTCTTCAGACTTGACCAATTCAATTGATTTTTGGCCCACAATCCAGATGCATATTGACATATCTCAATCTCATTTTTGCTGTTGGGGTTCTTCTGGCACAAAACTGCTCCCCAACCTTCATAACTAGCATCTGTCATAATGACTTTCTCCCATTCTTCTCTGATAGGGGAGAGAGGCTGAATATTTCTGGCTTTCTCTTTTATTGCTCTGACTGCCTATGTGTAGTCACCATTCCATGGAATTGGATCCTTCTGAAGCCTTTTATTCAACAATTTTCTTTCTTGTACACAATGCTTCAGAAACTCAGAAATGTAATTCAGACTTCCCAAAAATCTTTTCAACTGTGTTTTATCCTTAATTTCATCAGGGAAGTGATCAACAAAATTCAAACTCCTTTAGATTACAGTATAGGATCCATACTGTATATTGTAACCCAAGAAGTCTATCATTGGTCGAAATATCTTCATCTTGGATTCTGATAATACTATACCCATTTCTTTGACCCTGCAGAGAAAGATTTTCAAATGTTTAACATGGTCAGCAATATTATCAAAATGAATCAGTAAATCATCAATATACTTTTTCAGGAATTCCTCCATTCCTTCAAAAGTTTCATCCATTATTCTCTGGAAGGCTGAAGGAGTGTTGATTAGGCTGAATGGCATGATATTCCATTCATAATGCCCTTCAGGTACAGAGAATGTTGTCTTCCATTTGTCTTCCTCTTTGATTCCTACTTGCAAAAAACCAGATTTGAGATCAAATTTGGAGAATATTTTTGACTTTTATATCTGGGCAAGTATGGAGGATGGCTTTGGCAAAGGGTATGCATCATAATCCAAAATACAATTCAGAGGTTTGTAATTCACAACTAACCTTGTCCTCCTCTGGCAATTTCAGCATGATTATTAACATAAAATGAAAAACATGCTATGGGGATCTTACTTTTCCTGATAAGCCCTTTCTTTAAAAGATCCTTGATTTCTTCTCTGCAAAGCTTCAATTGTTCTTCATTCATTGCCACTGCTTTGGATCTTCTCAATTTTCCGCTGAAATCTTTTTTGAGCGGAAGTTCTACTTCCTGTTTCTTGATATGCCAGAAAGCATTTGGATCGTCTGAACAACACTCTTTGAATTTAGCAGTGGGATCTGCTATTTCAGACGCATATTGTCCATTATCCAAATGTTCTTCTGTTTTTAATACTTCTCTTTTTACTTCCATTTTTGCCAGAAGATTTTCCATTCTCTCCTGTCTTTTAATGCTAATTGGAGAATTAGAATTAATAAATGGAAAAAAGACTTCCTTATTCTCAAGGCTGATAAAATATCCATACCTCTGGGTTTTTGCATCAAATTTTGCTCCATGCATGTTAAAATTTTGAAAAAATGGGGTCCCAAGGTACATTACACAATCTAGTCCTGGGACAACAGGACAAACCAAATGAACTCCAATTTTTTCTGTAAGCAGAACATCTATTTCTGCTTCATACTTAGTGGGGATATCACCACTTGCAGTAATCACTCTCGGACATGTTGTTGGCCTTCGATGATGCATACCAACTACAATATCACTTACTCTATTTAATATGGAACCAATATACATAAGAACTTTCCAAAACTCATACTGGTTTCCAATCTTTACTTTCATTTTGACACAATACATGACATATCTATTCATGCTATTGCATCCAAAATCTGTTCTTGCCTTTTCCTCTTCTTGTCCTTCTTCTTGGTTATACTACTGCTGAACTTGTCCTAGATGATAAGTCCAGTTTTTTGTTTTCCCTGAAACAGGGCCTTGTGATGAAGAGGCAGGAGATGCCTGTGCATTCAATATCCTTAGACTTAGTTCGTTGTGTTTTTCAACACATAGTCTCCTATTCTCCTTGATTTTTTTTCTCAATTCCTTAATTGCCTGATGAACTGCAGGCAAAGTCTGTGGCAGATCTTCTCCAAAATCTTCATTTTTAAACTATTTGGTTAAGGCCTCTGCTGAGAAAAGAGTAGGAGGAGGTTCATACCCTTTATTTGGAGAATTCTTCAGGCTAGAAGGTGTTTTCTTCAAATGTTCTATTAGCAAAGATCTGTACATATCTTTCATCTGTGGATCAGTAGCAGCCATCATCTGTGCAAAAACATTTTTGCTGGTCTCATCATAATCAGTCTTCATCATTCTAACTGCATTACATGTACAAACATCAGTATCATCACAGTCACAATATTTACATTCACCACTATGTGGGTTATTACAAAATTCTTCATTAGATGACTCTTCTGAGTCAACAAAGTTAAAATCATTTTCAGATCCAGAATCAAAAGATACAAGCTCATCACAGCTCCTGGGAAGATCAAAATAATTTATCTTTCCTTTCTTATTTCCGTACTGAACTTTCTTCTTAGATGAATCCTTCTTTTTGTTTGGACAGTTTGGAGCTGTGTAGCCTTTTTTGTTACAATTGTAACAAATTATTTCTTTGTCTTTAGAAAACATTTTTGTATGCTTATAAGGTTTTTCTTTGCGATGTTTTCCTTTTGGTTTTTCTTGGGAAATCTGGTAATTCTTTTTGAAATGTCTTTTCTTTCTTCTCTTATGCCCCTCAGAATTTCCAGCTTTACCAAGGTGCCATTGCTTATAGAGCTGTTGATAACCATGAGGCTTTTTGGGATTAATGGCTGCTCTTGCAATCTTCATTTGGGAGCATAATTCAACAATGATAGCTTTTACAGCTTGCCTGATTATGCCAAATTTATAATCACGAACCTTCCCTGGTAATTTGTAGACAATAGCAGAAGAGACCCATTGGGGAAGGGATGCAACAAAAATTTCCTTCCATTTTGGCTCAAGAATGAGATCTGGAGTCAATGTGTGCAATCTGTGAAGGAATCCATTAAAGTACTCATCAAAGTGTTGCATAATATGTAGTTTCATGGCCAACAGAGTAATTGTGATAATGTCATTGGTTATTTGAGGAAAACCAATGAAATTGACAGTAATGGCATAGAGAAGTTTTCCTATCATATTGCTGACTGGCATGTGAGTAACAGGGTCTATGTGAGTAGTGCCATCCTCTTTTAAGACAACAGCTTGTTCCCAATCTGCAAGGAGGCTTGGCTCTTTCAATGTCTCAGCTTTTAGCCAAGAATCTAATGTTCCCTCAAATCCTCCAATTATTCTTCTTGTAGCATTAGTAGGACCTATGTCATCTGCAAGATAAGTCCTATAACAAACAAGCATGGAATGTAAAACAGACATGATTTCAGCCTCAGTGCAATTTTCAATATTCCATGAGTAAGTAGAATTTGCAGACCAATCCTTATGATATTTAGATTTCATAAGGTCTCTGCGATCAAGAGTAGGGTTCCAAGTAGTCTCCCATCTCGATCTGGAAGATGTAGCATTGACCTGATCTTTATCATCATCAGATTGTTCTTGGTCTGTCACATAGAAGTTATTGATACATATTTCAAGATCTTCAATTTGTGGTTTTGCTTCTATCTTATGAAGACTCATGTCAAATAATGATGCTTCTATCTTATGAATACTTGTATCAAAACTTTCTTCTTCATCTTTAGTGGATGAATCTTCAAACATGAAATTAGAGGATCCAGGCTTGCTTGATTCTTCAGTTTCTTTGGATTGTTTTATGGCACGATGTGGGCTAAAGAAACTGGGATTTGCAAACAAAGAATATGGATGAGAGGAAGTAGGAGGTGGAAAGGTTATAGAACTGGGTGTCCTGATGAGGCTTTCCACAGAAGGAGTAATAGAATATGGAATAGAAGTCTTGGGTTCTGAAATATAGTTGCAAATTTATAAGCTTCGACCCTAGGCTTCTTTTTCAGGGATTCTATCCCTTGAGATACTTCCCAAACTTGTTTTTTGACAATATCTAAGGAATTATTGATCTTCACTATTTCTTTTCCATGAGTAGAGGTAGCTTCATGGGTATGTTTTTCTATCTGTCATGTCTGTAAAGATAATCTGTCAAGACTTTTAGCAACAGCCATATCATTTTCTGCTAGAGTAGTTACACTGCTATTCAGACAAACTGTGTTATAATCCTGTTTTCTCAAAATACTTTCAAGCATGGTCTTCATTTTAGAATTAGCAGTTTCAATACTCTCAAATTTAGAACTGATAAATTTCTCAAGACTAGACAGAGCTAAATTAGTCCAATTAGTAGCAGCAACATCATCTCTTGCTACTAGGTTAGGATCATCAGCATGAGATGGAAGCAATTTGTACAATTTTCCATCTTGACTTCTTATCACAAAATTTTTCCAAAGGGGAAACTCAGTGTCTGTTTCCAAAAGGCATCCGTCAAGGAGTTCCCACTTGTGTTTATTTGGAGTTCCAGTCTGTATCATGTTTCCTTGGAGCTGGGAACAAATCTTTCTTAGTAATTTTTCTCCTTCAATTTGAACAGTAATCAGAGATCTAGGAATATTTGGCTTGTTTAACATGCTCTGAATCTTTGGCTGAAAAACATGGGCTTTCAAAGGAGGAGGAATTACTACAGGATTTTCTTTCAGCTTTTCTTTTACAAATTTCTCTGGATCCTTGATTCTCTTTTTCTTTGCTTGGTTTCTGAATTGTTTCATCAAGGATTGTTCTATTATATTTGCAGAAGGGTAATACCATTCATAGAATGATATCCTTTAATTTTCCGCCTTCATCCATTCTTTCCATTTTTCAACATTCTGTTTGTTGAAGGCAGGGAGATCATCTCTTAGAAGAAGCATTACTTGTTCGAAGTACAAATGTTTTTTTTCATGTGTAAACATATCTCAATTGAACATTTTCTTTTTCCATTGATCTTCTGGATCATATGGACTGATACCTTTAAAAATATTTAAAAAGGAAACTATCTCTGAATCAGAAGGGATTTCTACATGCTTTGGAATCCTATCAATAGGATTTCTTCTGTATTCAGGAATAGGTGAAGAATCAACATTACCCAAACCATAAGTGGAAGAACTAGAAACTGTATGTACAAGTAGTTCTTCTTGTGGGTTAAAGAATACCACTTTTTTGTAGCTTTCCTCGGAGGAATCAGACAGAGGAGCAAATTTGATCATATTGATCCTGTGAGGGTTTGATGGCTCACCATGTGGTATAGGCGACTCTGAGGACAATTGGCAAAAAAAAATTTAGCAGTGTGGATGATCACAGACTGAGCTGAATGGCTGAGATGGGCCTCGCTGTGAAAATAATCTTTTGATGGAATCATACACTGCTTGGTCAATTACAAATTGCGGAGGTGAAGAGGTTCGAGCAGGATGTAATTGGCTAATTGTGGTTGGAACTGCAGAGACAGGAACAGAGGGTCCACCATACTGAACTGTGTTAACTCTGGGAAATCGTGTGGTAACTTTACCGTCAATTTCTGTAATGATTGACTATGCTGCAGCAACAGGTTTCTTTATGGGTTTTCCCCAATTGGTTACCCAGTCGTCAGGAGGACACAAATCGTTGCGGGAAACATAGACTGGTGCTACAGGATTACAGGATGAGTCATATTGGATGAGAGTGACTCGGCCTTCATCTTTGTTAGGGGTATGTAACACAGCAGGAATTGTGGTATTATAAAATTGGACACAAGTAATATAAAAGATGGCCAAATTTTTTGATTTTGTTTTAAAGTTTTCATATCCTGCAGTCTGAATACCTAATGTTAGGCATTGCAGGACATTTGGGTCATCTAATGCAACAAAAAAATCTAGAAAAACATCATACTGTATAGGGCCTTCAACAAGGCTTGTCTCAATGCCACGTATCATAGCTTGTGTAAATGTAATCCATCGATTAAAATAGGGCTGAGAATACATAGGCTTTTTGGCCTTTTCTATGCAACGCATTCAGTCCTATCCTCGCCATCCCTATATGGGTGTACTGATAACCATCTTTGAGGGCTGCTTTGGTATGTTTAGCCTCTAGGAGAGAGATAGTCAACATAACATTCAATGTTAAGTCAACTTTAATGGATTTTTCTTTGATTTTTATCTGACTAAGGGCACGGAAATTAAAAGAAGAAAGTCCCCGATAAACATCCTGAGGAGAGACTGGTGGAAGTTTCCAGTTTACAGTAGGGTCTGTTTCTTCTTGGTCAATTATTGCAGAATTACCAGAAGTAGATTCAGATCGACATAAACCTTCTAAACCAGATCTTAGTTCTTCTTCAGTCTTTATAGATTTAAAATTCTTTGTTCCAAATATTCCCATAGACTCATAAGATTCAGCAGATGAATTTCTAGATGCATCCATTGTAGATTTAAGAAAGATAAATACCCGTTCAAAGACTTGCAGAAAATGATGAAAGCAGAATTGCGGCTTTCTTCTGAAGGAGAAATTGCGGCTTCTTCGCGTACCGAATTACGAATTCTCGTCAAACCTCTTCAACACCCTCCAACGCCAACTCCGGCAACAACGGGCTCAAACGCTATTCAGGACTCAAGCGAAATCATGATCCACTCAAACAATATCTCACAACAAAATCCACTCAAACAAAACTTGGCTCTGATACCATTTCTACAGGATCTTTCACAGATATATTTTAACACAGCAAGTTTGCGGAAATATGAACTGGGAATTTTATTATATGGATGCAGACTTTACATAAAGATGTTTTCCTTACAGAGATCGACTGGCATTGCATTTACCAGACTTTCTACTGTCTGCAATGAACAAGTATTACCAGAGGCTACCTAGCAATAGACAGACTCTGCCTCAGAATTTTCACAGACTCACAGATTTACAGACTTTTCCTTATTGGTTCAGCCACTTTAGGTTCTCACCAGTGCCGAGCACACTGATGCGCAGGCTTCCAAACCAAACCTATAAGACCTGAGTGAATATGTCATGATGCAAGCATATCAGACACTATGGTCCGCAGATGTAGAGCAGGAAAGTCACTCGACTCAAAACTACAAATTCTAAACACAAGACTCAAGACTAAAGACTCTCCCCAAACACGAATGAATCTTACTTCGCAACTATCTCTTATTTATAAGGCTGGAAGGGAACAAGCATCCGTGAATGGACTGTGTCCAGACTAATGACTCAGAAATAAAGTACCAGACAGACTTGGGTAGATCACCGAAAGCAAGATTCGGGCATAGGACAATATTGTCCTATGTTATGTTATCCCTATAAACGTCCTGAGGAGAGACTGGTGGAAGTTTTTAGTTTACAGTAGGGTCTATTTCTTCTTGCTCAATTATTGCAGAATTACCAAAAGTAGATTCAAATCGACATAAACCTTCTAAACCAGATCTTAGTTCTTCTTTAGTCTTTATAGATTTAAAATGCTTTGTTCCAAATATTCCCATAGACTAAGAAGATTCAGCAAATGAATTTCTAGATGCATCCATTGTAGATTTAAGAAAGATAAATACTCGTTCAAAGACTTGCAGAAAATTATGAAAGCAGAATTGCGGCTTTCTTCTGAAGGAGAAATTGTGGCTTCTTCACGTATCGAAGTACGAATTCTTGTCCAACGCCTTCAACACCCTCCAACGCCAACACCGGCAACAACAGGCTCAAACGCTATTCAGGACTCAAGTGAATTCGCGATCCACTCAAACAATATCTCACAGCAAAATCCACTCAAACAAAACTTGGCTCTGATACCATTTCTACAGGATCTTTCACAGATATATTTTAACACAACAAGTTTGCGGATATATGAACTGGGAATTTTATTATATGGATGCAGACTTTACATAAAGATGTTTTCCTTACAGAGATGGACTGTCATTAAGATGTTTTTTTACAGAGATCGACTGTCATTGCATTTACCGGACTTTCTACCGTCCACAAGGAACAAGTATTACTGGAGGCTACCTGGCAATAGACAGACTCTGCCTCAGAATTTTCACAGACACACAGATTTACAAACTTTTCCTTATTGGTTCAGCTACTTTAGGTTCTCACCAGTGCCAAGCACACTGATCCACAAGCTTCCAAACCAAACCTATAAGACTTGAGTGAATATTTCGTGATGTAAGAAGATCAGACACTATGGTTCGCAGATGCAGAGCAGGAAAGTCACTCGACTTAAAACTACAAATTCTAAACACAAGACTCAGGACTCAAGACTCTCCCCAGACACAAATGAATCTTACTTCGCAGTTATCTCTTATTTATAAGGCTGGAAGGGAACAAGCATCTGTGAATGGACTGTGTCCAGACTCATGACTGAAATAAAGTACCGGACAGACCTGGGCAGATCGCCAAAAGCAAGATTCGGGCATAGGACAATATTGTCCTATGTTATCTCGTACCTACTCTTTTTCAGAGAGCTTGGGGCATGTGGGGACTGAATCTTGGTACATACAATAATTTACACAGAGGATATTCATAAAAGAGAACCCTCGAAAGACTGAAATGACTTAAAAGACGAGATATGCAAAACTCAAGATGTACAAAGTGGAGATTCCAGGACGAGGGAATCCATGAAAGTTCGTCCAACACCATAGTCGACTGGAAAGACGTCAACCAAAGGTGTAATAATCAATTTGTGGGTAAGTGTAGTACTGGTAATTCCATCTTTCAATCAAGTAATTGGAATAATATTGTACCCACACTTCTTTTTTAGTTTCCCAAGTTGAATTATCATTAGGATCTAGTAAATCTAATTCATTAAGGTTCATGAATGGGTTTAATTCTGGATCAGCTTGTTGATGGAATTCTTCGTAGCTGGTACTTAGAATTATTTTCTTGCACTTGTAGTGGTTCATTACGAACCATCTCACATGGCCACATCTTCTGACACCATTCAGAAAATTTGTACTGTTAATATTTACCAAATCTCCTATTATTTTATCCAAAACCAAAGTCATCATCGTGTTGTTAGGACTGAAATTTGTTATTCTCAACATGCCCATGGAGTATGGTTTCATGATAAGTGGGGATAAGCCATATTTCTCCCACCAATCCATGAACCATCCTGGAACAGGGTCATCTTCTTCCATGTCTTCTACTGGAGTATCTTCAAACAAAAAAGAAAACTGCAAGAAATAAAACATATTAGTGGAAAAATTTTGCAGATTCATTAGTGTGTAGAAAGCCTCTTGCTACCGATCCAAATCATAATTTTCCCTGTGAAGATGATTGTCAAACCTTCTGAATGTTATGTGACAACTGGTGATCCTATTATCATCTTCATGATCTCTCTCAATTACATAGGCAATGCTCCCAATTTGCCTTAGATAATCCAGGGCTTCAAGAGCTTCATTATTTGCTTGCGATTGAGCACAACTTCCTCTGGTCATCGATGACCAATTTTGAACTCGGTGAGAGGGATACTCGTAATGGCGCCAAACTACCAAGAAGATTTGAATCTAAAGGTGGGGTAGAATGTCTACCATCCGATCATGTCATCGACTACCATATATTTGTATTTCAGTCAAACTATTTTTCAAAGAATTTGGAATATTACACATTTTATTATTTAATCTGAATAATTCTTTTACTTGGAAAAATAAATTACCACATAAAATAAAATAATGATGCCACATAGGACAAAACAATAATGCACATTTTTATTGATATGAATTAAATTCTACCTAAATCAATAAATTAATTATAAATTAGGTAATTATTCTTTATTAAATTGCGATTTTATATAAATTAATTAATTAAATTCTACATAAATCAATAAATTAATTATAAATTAAGTAATTATTCTTTATTAAATTTGGATTTTATATAAATTAATTAATTACTTGTTAATGTTAATGTCAATTTATAATTTTATAGTAATTTTTAATATTTGAGCTGTTTTTGTATTAAGATTTTTGTTATGTCTTTCATTATTATATTTTAATCCACTTTAAACATGCTTAAAATATGCTTTCACCTTCATTTGTGGAGGCTATCTACTTGGATATTCAAAGAGTTTTGATGTAGCTTTTGCCATAAAAAATCACTACTGTGATTTTGATGGTGATAAATTACTCTATAAATAGTGTTAAGGGTTATTTAGAATAAATGGGATTTTTTTTTTGAATATCTAAGACTAATCTTTGAGAGAATGGATATACATTCCATAATTATCACATAAAAAAAGGGTTAATCTTGCATTTAGTGCTTTATCTCCATGGAAGTTCCCTAAACAAAGGGTCCATGATAATTACAATTCTTATCTCCATGGAGGTGCTTTATCTCTTAGTGTCCATGATAATTACAGTTCTGAGGTCTTACTTTTAGTCACTCTCTTAGGCTGGTTTTATTTATTAAGTTTGAAATTCGATGAATATAAAGACGAGAGAATTTGATAGGTTAAGTTTGTGAATATGAAAGAGTAAAAGATATGTGTGTGTCCTTGCAAGGATGCATTAACTAAAATGCCATCTTTCACTGTTTTCATCATTATTATCCCGTCACATGAAGAAAGAAAATCCATACTTGATAATGATAAGGACTATATATCCAAATATAGGAAAAATGTTCAGGAAGAATCATATTTATGGTCACGGGCTGAGGAATGTGAATTAATGGATGCCACTTGCAATCGAACTTTACCAAAAAATGCTGGTGTGGTGGGGACCTCAAAGTCATCAATGACACATCCCAGATAAAATGTTTAACATGCGAATCTATGGAAACACATCCTATATTGGTGGCTTCAAAGTGGACTCGTGAGGATGGTGGAACTGATATAGATCAGAAAATACAAAAATAGTTTTTTTAATGAGAATACATGCATTTATATTAGGTCACAGAACAAAAAAAAAATGAAAACGAACCATGCACATGATGAAGGTAGCTTTGTTAAAAATAATTGAGGAGAAACCCTCATAAGGCGGGCACTTTAATTTGTATGTCAAATTTTTCGCTAACATAGTGGAGGTGATTGTGAGGCAAGGATCAACCTCATTAAACAATTGGTCAGAATGTGTGGAGCAGATACACTTTCTCTCAAATTGATGTTTACAATATTAATCATGTGGTATGCACCGCGTGCACCGAGTCCATCAACTAGTTTTCCTGCAACATGTTCATCAACTAGTTTTCAAAAGTGAAACGAATCCTCACGCGAATGAATTAAAAGTGAGTAAAGGATAGTTACTATTAGACCATGAGTTGGGAGTGTATAATCAGTGGCAACATTGCCCTATTTTCACATTTCATTGCAATTCCCCAAAGAGAGTCTTTATTTTTTAATTCTTTCAACATCACTTATTTCATATCATATGTAACTCCTGGAGTCTTTAAAATAGGCTACCTAGGATATCAATACAGGAATCTTTAACTACTAAAAGGAGTGTAATGGATGGCTGTGACAAATGACATTTACATTAGTAGGTGGTTTGAAAGGCTACGTGATAAAGAAAATGGTAAGAGAGAGAGGATGACCTCTAGCAATGATGAGGGAATCTAGTGTGAAGGCCCTCATGAAGATATCAATCATGAAGATGGTGTCAAAATTGGATCTGGAAAGGCATATAAATCAAATTCATATGGAACCACAAGCCAACCCAACAACCATAATCCTTCACCTAGTGACAATTGAAAGAGATCTATTGGATATGGAACATGGAGAGATTGATCAGGTAATAACCTCAATCAACATGTATATTGAAACAAAGGTCTCCTCATGTTTCACCAATAACACTTTACATCTTTCAAACCTAAAAAATCCATGCCCTTGATCCATGACTTCTAATCTTTGTGATCTGGGTGATAACATTATGAATAATTGGATGCATATGAATGGATATAATTCCATGATGAATCACTACCCTGAGAAACAAATGGTCCCTGGTTTTGGAGAAATCATAGGGGATCAATTTTGCATTAGTTTTCTTGACCACGTGTCTGGATGTAGAAAAACAATGATGAGAGAAAGTGCTTGCTCTTGTATTTTCACCTAGGTGCATATATTTGATCAACTCAACATGTATTATCACATTAATAAAGCAACATCAACTAATGGTGGCATAAGCATCCAATGGAAAATGTGTTGTGTAGGAACATTGTTGACAAAGTCTCTAGGATATAAAAGATGGAGAAATTGATAAGGTAACAACCTCAATTAGTAGGCATATTGAAACAAAGTTATCTTCTTTATTCACCAATGACACTTTCTAGCTTTCAAACCTATAAAATCCATGCAATTGACATGTGAGTTATAATCTCTGCGATGAGGGTGATAACATTATGACTAATTTGATGCATATGAAATAATCTAATTCCATGATGAATCACTAACTTGAGAAACCAATGGCCCCTATTTTTATAGCAATCAGAGGGGATGATGTTTTCTTTAGTTTTCATGACCACATGTGCCTAGATGGAGAAAAAACAACACTAAGAGAAAGGGCTTTCTCTTGTATTTTCACCTAGGTGCATATATTTGATTAGGTCATCATGTAGTATCACATTAATAAAGCAACATTGATTGGTTAATGGCATAAGAATCTAATGGAAAATGTTGTGGAGGTAAACACAGCCACCCATTTTGGTGGCCCTAATGTTTATGATTAGTCATGTAGAGGTGAAAATAAGGTGTTAGCTATATCTAAATCAAATACAAGTGGATTTATACACCAAGACCAAAATGATGTTGACAATTTAGATGTTGGACAGAAACACTCATTCAAACATGTAATTGATGACATTGTTTCCACAAACCAATCTTTCCTTAGGGAAATAGTTCAGATATGTGAAGATAAGTTTATATGGAACCGAGTTCATAACATTTGAGCAAGAATGTTGAGATAATAAATGGTCTCCTCTTTTCTAGATCTTCATGGAAACCTATGAAAAACCTTGAGGATACCTAGGGCACTATGATATATCCTTGGTTTAAATTTTAGTCTTCAACACACTTCTTTTCTAAGTTTTTCACAACAATATATATACTTATACGACAACATAGATTGATATCTACTTGGGATAATTTATTAGTATACTAGATCAGTCCTCAAGATAGAGTTGGAAGAAAAATAGGGAAATAATTTGTGGTTTGATTAACATAGCCAAATGCAAGGGTGGATCAAAAAATCCTATATCATTTCATGTCAACATTTGACATAATAGAAGATGTTTTTTATTGACAGATACACAAGCTTATTCACAACAAAGTAGTGATAAAAATTCCAACTTGCAACCAACCATATTTGGACATCTCACTGTTTCACTTGTTGATGGATCACATACAAAAGGGATAGTGGATTGATGAAGTATTGAAGTGGCTAAAATGGCTACCTTACTTCACCTAGCAGCCTAATAATGCACCAATAGTGGTTTTCTCAATCTATTTGTGTTGTCTTACTAAACTAGGAATTAGAAAGGATTTTATCCATTTGCGTTTGGAAGTTAGATTGAAAGGTCACCTTGCCTCGGATTTTGGGCCTACTAGGTATTTAGAGAGAAAAGTTAATAATTTGATAGGGTAGTCATCTAGTGATTCAGAGGCCCTAACCCCTGCTCCAATTGTGCACTATTCAGGTCCTTTAGTTTTAGCTATCTCAGGGCTCGAGGCCATTTGTGAGGGGATGAAAAACTCTTCTTAGGGTTGTCTAGCTTTAAGTTTGGTTTCCCTTTCATCATAGAGATTGGAGAAAGACACATAATGTATTATGACTTTCTTAGGATTTTCAGAAGTTACGACTTTCTCTGGTTTATTTTTTTTCTTGTCCTTCATATCAAGTTCCATTGGCCTTGCCCTCCTAGGATGAACTCGTGAAGGAGAACATTGTCCCGATGATGAAGGAAGGTTAAACTGATGTTAAGAATATCTGAATCCATTTGCAGTGTTAAAATTTAGAGACTAAAGGGTCTTTAGAATTTTAACACTATAGGTGGTTCAAATATCCCTTTGTCTCTAAATTTTAACATTACAGGTGGATTTATAGGCTCCAGTAGTGAAATGAAATACTTCAGTATCAAAATTTCAATTTTCCATTTCAATAGTGACACAATTAAAAATTACTAACATAAATGACTAATTCACATACTTGTTGCACTTATTATTTGGTCATATTTTTATTCTTGGACTATAGTAGTCATTTACATTAATCATTATTAATTTTGTCACTTATTATCTAGTCATATATTTTAGTCTTGTACTAAATTAGTCATTTTAGTTAGTCGTTTTTAGTTTGGTCACTTATTATCTAGTCATATATTTTATCCCTAAACTAAATTAGTCATTTTTAGTTCAGTCACTTAAAATTGCCCAAATTTAATAGTAATTCACTTGAAATAATTGCGGTGACTAACTTTTTTAGTCGCCTAGTCACTAATTTCATCATTTTCTACTAGTGATATCATGTCAACATCAAATATTTAAGAATTGTGTGTTTTGTCTAAATTGTGTGTAGAGTGCACCAATAGTGACACTATTGGGCTTCAATCACTATCTTGTTAATGTGTGTTAAAATGTGACATTTCAAACTATAAACTGATCACACATCTATAAAAAGGAAAGCAAGTAAACCATCAAGATAATCTTAAAAATAGTGAAGTGTTATTCTTATCAACAAAGTCATTTCATGTTCCCATGCATTGATTTGTGTAAGGGTGTGGTTAAAATGTCAAATGTGTTAAAAAAAGTAAGGAATAAATGTATCAAGAACAAAATTTGACCATGATGAAAATTTGTAAACCCTTTTCACAATTATTAAATAGCTTAAATATATAGGTGTTTCATGCATTCATGTACTCATGTGATGCTTAAGAGTGTTTACTATGTCATAGATATGTTAACTAAATATGTCAAATCCAACATGAATGACTATAAATATGATAATGTGTCCTTACAAGTAAAGCGTTAATCATTTTTTATTTTTTCACTTATTCTTTAGTCATATATTTCAGTCCTAGACTAAATTAGTCATTTAAGTCATAGTCACTTTTAGTTTATTTGTCCTTAGACTAAATTAGTCATTTAAGTTAGTCACTTTTAGTTTAGTCACTCAAAATTGCTCAATCTGGTAGTAATTCTCTTAAAATAATTGTGGTGACTCACATTTTTAGTCACGTAGTCACTAATCTCTCATTTTGTACTAGTGTCCATAAAAGAAAATTTAATGTGAAAAATGTTAAGCAAAATAAAGTTGGGGTAAATTATAAAAATAAAAATAAGTAAAGTGAAATATAAAATTAATAATTATAATTATAATTAATAATTCAATCATATTACTCCTAGTTTACCAAGTGTCAGAGGCATAAAATCTCTTCATAGACAAACCTTTTTTAAAGTGAAAAGAGATTTGCTTGGTAAATCCAAAATTAAGATCTAAAATTAAGATAGATCCAAGCCAATTTTATATCAATTTATGCAATTGAAAGTAAAGAATTATTATTTTAATGAAAAGTTACTTTCAAAAATATTTGTAATTTCTGGAATTTTAAAATAAAGGCAACTTTGTTCCATCTTAACTCCAGATCTATCAAGCGACGAGAGGGATCACATCTCTTGAGGTGCAAACCTCTTTTTTGAGTGCAAAAATTGAGGAAATGTTTGTACCTCGAGAGATTTGATCCCTCTCGGTGCTTTATAGATCCAGAGTTAAGATGGATCTAGGTTGTTTTGAGTCATGTGCAGCCAAAGAAAATCTAACGAACATATGATTAATTTTATCAATAACATGTAAATTCATATAATATTAATTATTTTAAATAGGTTAATATGTCTCATATTAATCTGTATATTTTAATTTTAAATTTTCTTAGTTGCCTCATTTTGTTGTGATGATAATAACTTTAATGATGCAAAATTAAGAAATATAAATTTTGAATATAAAGGGATAATCTAATATTGTTGAATGATAGAAAATGTGAATAATAAGAATATAGTCAATTACAAATAGTCTTCATTGTAGTTAATCTAAAACTAATTACTTCTATTATTCTTACTGTCAACCTTTTTACTTTTGTCATCTTTTCATTTTGATTGTCATATTTTCATATCGATTATATGAAAAGGACAGGTTAAACCATCAAGAATTTAAATATTTAGCTCAATCTATTGTAATAAACAACATTCCTTATCTCTCCTTCTCTCCAATATTAATAGATAGAATTAATATAACACAAAAATCAATGTACATTGTCAATAGTTGTTTGTGCTTACATTGAAATCAATGCACAATGTTAATCCAATAACTTTAAAACTAATGTACCATCATACATCCAATTACATCAAAACAAAAATCAAAATTTACACTAAAATTAATGAATCTAATGGAAGCAATTAAATAAGATTAGAAAACAACATTTACACTAAAATCACTGCATCTAATGAAAGCAATCAAATAATATGAGAAATCAACATTTACACTCAAATCAATTCATCTAGTGCATGTAAGAAAACTGGATTATAAACCAACATCTACACTGAAACTAATGCACCTAGTGCAAGTTAGCAAATAGGATTATAAAGCAACATATACACTTAAATAAATGCATCTAGTGCAAGCAATCAAATAGGATTAGAAATCACCATCTACATTGAAATAAATTCATTTAGTGAAAGCAATCAAATAAGATTAGAAATCACCATCTACACTGAAATCAATGTATCTAGTGCAAGCAATCAAACATTATTAGAAATCGACATCTACATTGAAATCAATGCATCTAGTGCAAGCAATCAAATAGAAATAGAAATCACAATCTACATTGAAATCAATGCATTTAGTGCAAGCAATCAAATAGGATTAGGAATCATCTACATTGAAATTAATGCATCTAGTGAAAGAAATAAAATTGAATTAGAAATCACTATCTACACTAAAATCAATGTATCTAGTGCAGGAAATATTCTTCCCTCGCCCCACCCCCCCACCTCCCCACCATATATATATATATATATATATATATATATATATATATATATATATATATATATATATATATATATATATATCTCCATCTCTCCTTATTTTCCACTATATCTCAACCCCCCAAACAAACATGCTATTTCACTTTATATCTATCAATATCTTTGTCCCCCCCCTCTACATCTCATCTCTCTCTATCTTTCCTCTCTATATCACTGCCAAGACATACACTCTATTTCTTCAATCTATCTACCTATCCCTACCTCTCTCTCTCTCTCTCCACCTTTCTCTCTATATTTCTTTCTTCTTACCTCTCTCTCTCCCCCTCCAACTCCATCTCTCTTTCCCTCCCTCACTCCACTCTTTCACATCCTCTGTGTCTTCCTTCCTCTCTTTCTCTCTCTCTCTCTCTTAATATTCAACCTCCAACTCTATTACTATATCCCTCACTCTCTCTTTCTCTCCACCATTCTCTCCTTCTTTGTCTTTATCTCAATCCCAAACATAAACACTGTCTCTCCATCTCTAAATTGTTACTCCCTCTCTCTCTCCACTTCTCACTCTCTATGTATTTCTTCTTCCCTCCCTCTCCCCCCTCCAACTCCATCTCCCTATCCATCCCTCTCTCCTCCTCTCTCTCAAATCTTCTCTCTCGTACTTCCTCTTTCTCCCTTCTCTACCACCTCCATCTCTCTCTCTCTTTTCCCTTTAATCCTCTCTCTTACCCCATCACTCTCCTTCTATCTCTCAAGTATTATCTCTCATTCTTCCTCTCTCTCACTCTCTCACTCTATCTATCTCTCTCTACCCTCTCTATCTCTCTCTCTTTTCCCTCCAATCCTATCTCTTCCCCCATATCTCTCTCTCTCTCTCTCTCTCTCTCTCTCTACCTATGTTACTATATCCCTCCCTTTCTCCTTCTGTCTCCTTCTCTCCCACGTTCTCTCTATCTCTCCTTATTTATCTCTTTATATCACCCCTAAACATACAATCCTTCTCTCCATCTCTCCCTCACCGGTCCCTCTCTCTCTCCACTTCTCACTCTCTATATCTTTCTTCTTCTCTCCCTCTCTCCCCCTCCAACTCCATATCTATATCCCTCCCTCTCTCCTCCTCTCTCTCATCCTTCCTCTCTCACCCTTTCTCTCCTACATTTATCTCTCTTCCCCCATCTCTCTCTCTCTCTCTCTCTCTGCGCTCCAATCCTCTCGCTTTCTTCCTCCCACTCTCCTCTATCTTCCTCCTCTTTTACCCTTCTCTACCTCTCTCTATTTTTATTCCTTCTCTCCCCTCTCCATCACTTTATCTCCATCTCTCCCTTGTCACTCCCCCTATCTCTCCACTCTATAACTTTATGTCTTTGTTCTTACTTCCCATATATATAGAGTTAATATATATCATGATATATTAATATATATTGTAATATAACAAATTTAATATTTTATTAAAAACAAAGTTATTATACTTAATAATATCAATATTATGATATATTAATATGAATATTAGATTTAATAATAATAATAATAATCTTTTAATATTAATATTATGGTTAATAGTACTTTTTGCATGGTATTAATAATAATTTGGCCCGTGGTATTTTGCCCATAGGCTTCACCTAAATAAAACCTATTTTTTGAGTGTTAGTAAGTGTAAAGAGATTTATGGAGAAAATATAAAAAGAGGTTTTATTTATTTACCATACCTCTTGTTTATTTTTATTTTTATTTATTTATCATATATCTTTTATTTACAATGGTATTTGGCCCATAGGCTTGGTATATAATTAGATGTTGATTTCCACTCTTATTTGATATGTTTTTATTTATTTACCATACATCTTTATACCTCTTTTATAAATATGGTAATTGGCCCATGGTATTAATAATTATGTGTCCCATAGGATCCACCTAAATAAAACCTATTTTTTGAGTTTTCATAAATACAAAGAATTTAATGGAGTAAAGATAAAAAGATGTTTTATTTATTTACCATACCTTTGGAGTAAGTATAAAAAAAAGTCCTATTTATTTACCATACTTTTGGTTCTCTTTATATTTTAAATTTATGTTGTGTTCATACATAATAATAATTAGATTTATTTTTAAATAGTGCTGACATTAGATTAACAATGTTAAATGTTAAATATTAAGTTTTACATTTACATTAAAATGTTTACATTTGCATTTACATTTACATTTACATTTATGTTTATGTTTACATTTATATTTAAGTTTACGTGTTTACATTTTTAGGTGAGATCTAATTATTTATTTTTAATCTAAAATTACAAATAAATTTGAAAAATACATATAAATAACTAAAAACAATTTTATATTAATTAAAATAAAATAAATTTCAATTAATTGAAAGTTAAAATAATATTATTTGAATGAAAAGTTTCTTTTTATTTTCAAAGAGAGTAAAGATATTTGTAATTATTTTATTTAAACTTTGAATTACAAATAACTTAATAATTTAAAAATTTAAACTATCGTAAATTTTGGGTTTTGGGTGATTTTTCCCTAAACCGTAGGGGTTATAGATCATCTTGCCCGGATAAGTGGCAATGTGAAGGCATTGTTTTACATGTGGCACTATTTCTACCAGGGTAACAACTATCCAAATCTCTGGGAGGATAAAACTGAGTGCGGCTAGTTTTTCAGTGGATCCATGTCTTTGGTGCCCCTGAAAACCGACATCTCAACCATCAGAGTGATTTCAGATTCTATGGGCATTGAACTAGTGACAACTAGTTGGAAACTAGAGAAAGAGGGATGCAGTGAGCTAGTGAAACCTGGAAAAAAGACTAGTAGTTTTTTAGATTCGAACTTCCTTGTAATGTTTACATGGTGGGTGCTTCAGATGTTGCTTACATGTCTGGTAGTTTGAACCATTGCCGACGGATCAATAGATGTCAGGTTTCATAAGTCGGTCTTTGACAAATTTGAGGAAACCTTTGAATTGGATGATCGATTACTCTCACGTTGTTGTTGAGCTAAATCAAATATTCAACTTGCAGAATGATTGATCCAATCGTTAAGCACTATGGCAAAGGTCAACTATCTTGCTTCTTGGACGATCCAGATAATGTGCTGGATATGATGAGTAACTCTTAAAAGAGTTTGAAAAATTATTTCGTAATTAATTTTAGATTTTATGGAGTATTTCCATATTAATTTTTTTATTAGATTACATTTTTCATCTATATCTGGAAGATGACAGTGGATGGTTCCAAATTTATATTTGACATTTTTGAATTATCTAAATCATATTTTTTTTATTTTTTTGGAGCTCCTCTACATTATTTATTTCTCTTGGGAGATCAGATCTTCCATATATGTCTTCAAAACTTTGACCCAAAAAACCATTATCCTTTTTCTCTTAAATGCGTTATTTTTTTTTTGGTTGAATTCAAATTGCAGATATCCACAGACATGGTTGTGAATTTAACTTTAGCATCCATGGCTAAACGTGCAAGAAAGCACGACATAAAGTTTTATTAGGTTGCTTCTTCAATGGTAAATCCCATAACAATTCAAGAATTTTTAAAAATAGTATTTAAACATTTTAAATGTAATCCCTACATTGATTTCATAGGAAACCCAGTAAAATTGTTGAAGCATTTGACCTTCGTTAATACTATGGAGAAATATGTGACAACCATTAGTTCACCAAACAACATAAGTTGTAATGACACTTTGTGTTTCTTACTTGAAATTTTGATGAATATAAGTGGAATTTAAAAAGTAAAAAATTTACTCATATAAATTTTATTTTGCAAATAATTTTTACATATAATCTTTGCTCACGGAGTAGATTTGTTATTTAATCTAAAGGATTATTAATTCATCGTAATAAAAAAAATACATAAAATGAATCATTGCAAACTCATAGTCATATTGTAAATAGTGGGGTTATCGAGATCATCTATCAAGATAATATACGAAATATATGTTACAATAATTGAAGCACCTGAAAAAGATCTATGAGCCATATGCATTCTACAAAGGAAGGTGAATTATGTGCAATGGAGATGAAATACAAATTTGTTGGTGTTGTATTGTTTTAAACATTTTGATGGCTATTCAAGCAGCATACATTAATAATCATTTTAATATATTTGTGCATATTCGATAATTGTTTCAAGAGCTCTCTGAAGATGAATGAGACAGTTTTGTATTTGATGTGAAGATGAACGAGACAGTTTCCGATTTGATGTTAAGATTATTGAGTGGAAAAATTACATCAAAATTATTCATATTCCCTAACTTGGTGAATATATCTTAAATGGGTGAATATGTATCAGTGGATCACAATGGTTGCAATGGCTGACATCAATTTGAACTTCATTGGGTTGACTATTTTCAGGAGAGTGACGGGGGTTATTGGAGCCGAAAGTTGTGCAGATACAAATGGAGGTCGTGCCAATGTGAATGTTGAACTCATTTCCACTAGCAATGATCTCATTAATGATGTGTTTACGTTGCAGGGAAGCAGTTACACGTTTACAAATATTACTGCAAGGAAATATAGGCTGGTTTCTTCCCATCATGAATACATAAAATTCATCAATCCTCGAATATTATACAAGTATCAGGTCATATCAAATCCCACTACATTTTTTTCAAAAAGAAAACGCCATGATATTTTTCTCTCTTTACCTTCCTTTGATACAAAAAATAAGTTTGGATATTCCTTAAAGATGAGTGTCTAGAGGACACAGTAGCCCCCCATGAAATCAAATGTGAAGAAGGGGAAAGAGCAGGGTCTGTGAGCCAATTGTTAAACAAAGGAAGAAGATACAAGGTCATACCTAATGTCGATCCTAGCTAGGATGGTGCTATGCATGAGGTGCAATTATTGAGGTTTATATAGTATATTTTCTATAATATTCTATTTAAAATACGTGATTCTCGTGTTCTCTTAACAATTGTCCAAAGAGGCTCTCCAGAGAGGGAGTTGGGCTTTGGAAATTTGGTAGTAGATGACATCTTTTATGTCCCAAGTTATGATATGGATGGCTTAGTTGTTTCTCAGGGTAACCCTATTTTAAGTGTTCATGTATACCTTTATTCAGATGATGTCCATGAGGTTAAGTGCCCTCAAAGAAGCTTCTTGGTCAAATCAAGCGCTTTGTCATGCAATATCTGATGCATATGGGAAATTTTCTTTTAATTTTATTCCATGTGGAAAATAAAGGTCGTTTCCATTCTACAAGGGTGAGAATACAATATTTGATGTTTCACTTCAATATATAGAGGTTCTTGTTGAGCACAGTCATGTTAATGTATCTCAGCCATTTTAGGTCACAGGTTTCTCAGTTAGAGGAAATATGGTGACCTTTGAAAGAGTCTATTTTGAAGGCATTAAGATATTAGTTGATGGATGAGAAAGAGCTACAACAAATTTCTAGGGATATTACAAACTTGATCATGGATCATCAACATGCTACACAATCAAGGCTGAAAAGGATCACTTCGAGTTTAGCAGTTTGGATAATTTCATGGTTGTGCCAAACATGGTTTCAATCCCAAAGATAGAGGCAACACATTATAATATTTGTGGTTGCATAAAATTAGAGACAAATGGCTATTAGGGCAAGCGTCAAGTTGGCTTAGCACATGGGCCAGACAATGTTAAGCCTCAAATAAAGAGGATTGATGATATCAGAAACTTCTACTTTGAGGTTAACCATGTTAATCTCAAATATCCTCACTTACCACAACAACAAAACGTGATTTTGGTTTTCAATTTTCACCATCACATATTGATGTGAGAGTAACTAGACCAATGTTTGACACTAAATTTATAAAGCCCCTTGTTGATATCCATGGATCAGTGATATGCAAGGAAGGATGTGACTCTTCGGTTTCTATATCACTTACTTCTCTCGTTGTTGAACTCTGGGTTCAGAGAAGCTTAACTCTTTAATTTTAACAAATGAGAGCAGTGACTTCATATTTGAGAAAGTCCTACCTGGTGCATTGCGTCTTGAGGTAAAACATGGACCTTCACTGATTTTTTATTTTGGGATGATGACTATTGTTGGGAGAGAAAGGTTATTGATGTCAATGTTGGTGTTTCTGATCATTTAGAGATAGTGTTTATCTAAAAAGGATATTGGTTGCGTATTATGTCTACTCATCCTATGATTTCTTATATTGTACAACCAAACAAAGAACCAATGAATTTGTTGATTGAGAAAGGATGGTAGCAAATCTACTTACACTAGTACAAAATGACTAATTAGTTACTAAAAAAACAACTAAAATTTGCATATAAACAACTATTTTTCAGACGGTGACCAATAGTAGCTAGTTTACAGTATCTTATAACGCGACCAACTTTTAGTCATTTTTAGCTTAGTCATTAATTGGTTTCCTTCTATTTTATCATCTAGTAGTATATTTAGTCATAAATTTGGTCATAAATTTTTCATTGGTTTACTCATTAATTGTCACAATTAATGACCAAATACATAAAAAAATATATTACTATATGAATCATCGAGAAAACCAATTAATGACCAAAGAAATATGACTAAGTTTTAGTCATGTTATAAGATGTCATAAATTAGCCACTAATAGTGGTATATATGCAAAAATTAGTCATTATTTAATAATGATAAAATTATTATTTGCAATAGTCATTTTTTTTTGTATTTTCATATTCATCATATAAACAATGGATTTAGTAGTTTCTATTCATTTCATTTAATTTCATTCATAATTATTATAAATGACTAATTTAGTCATATATTCATTTTATTTGTGTTTATCATTAATTAATATAAACTACTAATTTAGTAGTTTTAGATTGATTTTATGTTTTATTATTAATCACCATAAATTAATTAGTATAATTTTGCGATTAAATTTTAAGAAAATGTCATACAATGTGAATGTTTATTTAATATGATAACGCATTTACATATGTTAATTACGAAACCAAATAATATCAAGTGCAAATAAAAATAATTTCAACCATATAAATTTTATTATATAAAATATCAAGTATTACAATATGAGTTTCCAACTTAATATGGGTTGGGCTACAATTTACACATGAAATATTGTTTCATCATTTCAAAACATTATCATTGTGTTGCCAAAGCATTGCAAGTGAATTCACCAACTTTAAAGGCTTGACCATCAGTCTCTATGAGTGTGTCTTATGCAAGATATTGGCTCTAAGGGTATCACTAGACAGATTCTCTTCTCTCTCTCATTTTGCATTTGTCGCTCTAGTGTTATCATTCTCCTCTTTCTTCAATTGTTTCTTCTTACCATCAATATTCAGTTCCTGTCCTGAAAATGAAAGAAGATACAATGTAGAGTATAAGACATGAAAGATGATGGATACTTGAATACAAAATAAAGTAGACTATAAAGGATTTATATGACATATACCTCAACATTCTATAGTGGCCACTATGTGGCTAGATGACTTGTATAAACAAAGAAAATAAAATGTCACCATAGAAAATGGAATTGGAGGGGGATTGACCATGCATGCTAGGATTTTTTTGTGTGTGCACACATCATATTGCTCACTTCTAATTGTATCAAAAACAAAGAGTATGCACAATGACATGTAGTGACATGTGGGTGTTTATTTGACTTAATGATATTCTTGATTTTTTAAGCCATTCCAATCCTAACACAATTAAATTAACAGAGACAAGGACACAAGAAGGACTATCAATAAATGAAATTAGAGACTTTAGAATGCAACTCAATTGTACATGAATGTAGCAATAAGTATTTGCAGCTTCCTGGTCACTGATGAGCATCAAATCACACTATGAAAAATTGCTTGCATTATGATAATTTGGTTGCACCTACACTAATACTTTGTAGAGTCCCTTGACTTTCCTATAGATATAAATTTAGAAAAAATCGTACTCCTGCAATTCTTCCCTATATGGATCATCTTTGTCCCCCCTATTGATAGTTATTTTCCAAGTCAACATAATATAACTCTCCAATTGCATCATTTCCTTTCAAAATAATGCTTGAGTATTTCCAGGTGATTGTTGAACTAGTCTCTACTGAGGACCATGAAATCCTTGATTTGTCTCCATTGCACAAACCTATTTTCGTAATAAAATTAAAAATCTCACGTCTGCATTCCTCGTCCCCAACATACCAATCCTTTATAGTGGAATACTTTATCATTTCTCCCTCGGTGCAATAGAGATCCATTACTATGGCATGGAGATGATTAGTGTCATAAAATGGTACAGTTCATCCTTCAATACAGAACTCCTCTCACCTCACATAACTCCTCTCATCTACAAAAATAAGAGTCCTCTCAAATCCCTAGTCCTCATCTCATTCATCCTTAAATAAGTTGATATTTCCATGGGTGACAAAGTGTTCTTGGATATTTAAAAGGAGGAGTTATCACTAAAAAAATAAAAATACAATGCAGCATAATAGTTATCAGAAGGAGCAACAACCCTACCAAACTACTTCTTAACTAGATAAGGATACTCTTGAATTACCTATTATAATGAACAAAAGATAACCTCAACTACCTATAGAATCTACCTGTGCATGGTAGCAATGAAAACGCTATTAAAAACAACATCTACAACAACGTTGGTCAATCTCTTCTTCTGGTCAAGAACATGCCCAACTTTTGAAAAGTATCAAGTAGGTCATGGTCCACCTTATCCAATCTCCTCTTCTTCTTCTTCTACTCTCCATGTTTAGGTTCAGAATAATACCAAGGGTCTTTGAAATTGATGGGTGGGTAAAAGTTACCAAACCATTGAGTTCTTCCATTTTTAATCATTGTTTGTAAGAATTGAATCTAAATTGCAAAATCCGTTCAGGTTCCTTCTTTTTAACTGAAATTAACCTAAGCTTTGGAGAGTTGTGTTGTACCTCTGAGATAGTAGTAGGTCAGCTACCAATGCCAGAGCATATAAAATAATTGCTTTGGGGTTTTTGGTTTTAGTTTTAGAAGACCAATGAATGAAGACAGATGTAGAATTGAAATACTTAATCCCTTGGGTTATCTTAATATCTCGAAAAAGGGTTGCTATAAGCTTTACAGAGTGATATAGATCAAAATAGTGGTGAGAAGAAGATATAAAAATTTATGATTATCACAGTTTCTAGACTGTAAAATAGAACAATGCTAAGTGTGAAAACCTTCTGAACTATGTTCCAAAGATTTAAGGCAGTATACTTAAGCTTACACAAGACGTTGATGATTTATTGATTAGAGAGGATTAGCAAAACAAACATTTCAGTAATCCATTCTCTTAATAGATGATCACTTCAGGAGCTTATAGGAATAAATTGAGGCACAATTATTCCTACCTAGATATCTCTATAAGTCAGAAGCATATGAAGAAAAACATAACGATTAATAACTGGAAAAACTTACAGGATAACACAAACTGTGTAAAACCAAATTCAGAATCCTCTACTTTGTATTAAGGTTACAGAAAAAGTGAGTACATCAAGTGTCTACAAAAGCTTCCTTCAGAGGTGCAACTAGGTTCAAAGTAGAATGAGCAGTCACAACTTAACAAGCAATGAACCATGAATCCTGAACTTCGAACCTATAACAACTCAAGAAGAGAGTTATTTATACAATAATGAAACTAAGAAAATATCCTAAAATAGATTAATATTTATTCTAGGAAAGGAGAGATCTTCATGCAATAAGATAGGGGCAACTATTGAACTGCTTCTTGTTGTCCCTTTTTTTTCGATTTTGTTGGATTTATTGTTTGAGATTTTTCCCCTTTAAGCTGCTTATTTGTTTGTATCCTTTACGCTGGTGAATTTATTCATTTGATCTTTCATCTGATACTCTTTTAACTCTGTAAGTATCCTTTGACCCTGCTGAGTAACCTTTACTATGCATTTTAGGTTTTTACTATGTTTTTCAACAGTAAATACCTTTAGATTTGTCTTCAAATTGTATGCAGGCTTTTTCTTTGTAAGCCTAGAACATAAGTTTTTCCCCGCAAAACACAGAAATTGTTAAGAAAACATAGATGACAGAGGAGGACATTAATGGTTTTATTGAGCTTGAGAGGATTTTGGAAGGAGTTCAGAGCATATCGGAAGGTAAAATAATGGATTTATTGGTTGTAGAGGCTTATGGAGGATTTACTGTGAAAATAGGCAAAACAAAGGCAAAATGGTGATTTTGCATTTAAATAGAAAAACGACTTTCTTTTTTAAATATGGGGCAAAGTGAATAGTGGTCATTTTTTCTTTATGCGAGAGGTGGTTTTGGTTTTCATCACACCGCTTTATGAGGCTTGGGTGGTTTTTGCAAGGGGTCACTTGAAACGATCTGAGCCTGACACATAACAAGGGGAGGTCTGTGGAATACCGCTTTTCGGGCTGGTAATGCTCATACAGAGAACCAACCCGAAATCACTAAGAATCGTTGGATTTGAATGTATTTGATCAAATGGTGATGGAGTGAAAGAGCAGTGTGGAGGGCCCCAATGATTAATTATGGCGAAAATGGCTTTATTTATGGATTAAAACTGAGATTAGCAGGGTTCTTTGCTTAAATCATAAAAACCGATTTAACAAAGAAAGCCTTCACAAAACAAGGTATGGCGAACTTGAAATTGTATGAACTCGGGTAGATAAATATCATCGGTTCTGGGTTCATTGCATATCGCAATCGCAGTTTAGCAGAAGAAGGCCTATCACAAAGGGAATGCGATAAGGGCCATACGCGACGTGGAAATAAATCATAAATAATATGTGATCGTGTCCAAGTTCCCATTGCATATTGGAGATTGCAATGGCAGAGGGTTATGATTTAGCCAGGACTCGCAAGGGAGGTAGACGTGATATGACAATGAATTATGATATATATTACGTCGGGTCCAGGCCCATCGTAATCGCATATCGCAATGTGGGGAGAGTGTATTCATGTTTAAAGGCTTGCAATATGCGATATTTTATTTTATACATAGTTTTCTAATAAAACTAAAGGTTTCAGGATATTTAAATAAAGGGATTTAATATATACGGGAAAGGAAACTCTTAGGGATTTAATACTATAAATTAGAGTTAATATGAAATATGAGCGGAAAGGGGAAATACACTAAGTATAAAGCTTTTTATTAAGTTATTTGCTTTCACATATATATACCAATACTTAGGCTAAATAACTTTTTGTGGGTTTTTGGGTAAAAGGGGATTTAACATGGGGTTTTCACTTTTCCTAGGTAAAAAGGATTTTGACCTTAAGAAAAGGGATTTTTATGGAAAAATAATGAATATGAATTGTATGAAAGTGTGAAGGGGAAATTAGTAAATATAAGAATGAATGAGGATGAGGGAAGTTAATTAGTTTACCTTGTAGACCTTCATTTGCTTTGCGTAATTGCCTCATGGAAATAGAAACATATGATAAAACATGATAAATGTACATTTTGTCCAATTATTCATCATACTTCTGCAACCTTTCTCTACTTACCCTTCGCTTATCCTAACATTTTTTCTTCACTTAAGGGGTGCATTTAAGCAAGCAAACCCCTTTCCTTTCTTTTTATTTTACAAAAGAAAACTATCTAATTCTAACCTTATAACATCCAAGGGCTCAGATTAAACTGATGAACACCTTATTATTCTCTACCTAACTACTGATTTGCCAGGATTAAACAGTTTGGCCAAATCTTTATTCTCTAACTATAACATCAAATTTAAAGCACGAAGCAGTCAAGATTAAACTATTTGGCTGTCATGGGCTGTGGCATTTATGAAAAGCTGCACACAACCATTATTTTACAGAAAAATAGTAGTGGCATTGGACTTGCTCACTTTCATAGTTTATTTGTTGTATTCTCTTTCTAACCTAACATTTTCTTTTTGTCTTGATTTTTTAGGACATCTATCCTAACATTTTCTTTGATATGGACATCATCATCAAGATATTCTCAAAAGCATTTTATTCACTATTGTTATGTCCATATCCTAATTTAACATTTTTTCAAATATTCTATATTATCAAAACCAAAAAATGCTACAACATTTGCTCCATCTAGGGACTACTTTTTCTTGTAGAATGCAAAGAACCTGTAGATCCATGTGCCTTCTCCTCGGGCTATGGAGTCCTTGTTGTAAGAAAATCACACTGACATCTTGAAAAGTAAAGGAAAACTGGATTATTTACAATGAAAGTTATTTCAACTTCTTAGTACCGAATGTAATGTTTGAGAAACCTTCCATTTATAGGATAAGTGGAATATAGCCCCTCAAGATTCTACTGCACAAAAGTGTTGTTACCCTTCACTTCAGCAATTGCTAAAGGTCCTAACCATAGATTGCCAAATTTTCCATGTTTCCCTTTCTCTTCTCTCGTGGCATCCCATCTTAAAACTAGATCACCTTCCTTAAAGTCCCTTTCCCTAAGTCCTCTATCAAACAGGACCTTCATCTTATTTTGATATTTATTCAATCTGTATTGAACTTCATCTCTGTTTTCATTAAGTTCAATTATCTTATTTATTCTTCTTGAAAAATCTTCAGGTTCATCTGTTGAATCCTGTAGGAATTTTAAAACAGGGAAGGCCAAATTGGTAGGGAAAATTTCATCTTTCCCATAGACTAACTAAAATGGGGATTTTCCAGTTGTAATTATGTTTTCCCATACTGCATAAATCAAATGTGAATCCCAGCTCTTCTTATGATCAGCTAGAGTCTTTTTTATTACCTTTACTAGGATTTTTTTGGATGACTCTGCAAGGCCATTACCTTGAGGGTAGTATGGAGTTGAATGATGTAAGAAAATCTGATATTTCTAGAAAAATTCAATCAATTTAATACTAGAAAAAGTTGTTGCATTATCAGTGACAATTTGAGTTGGGCAACCAAATCAATATAAGATATTCTCCTCAATAAACTTAGTTGCTAGTTAATCAGTAGCATTTATGACTGGTATTTATTCCACCCATATAGTAAAATAGTCTGTTGCAGTGAGGATCCATCTATGATGATTACTTCAAGTGGGGTGAATCTCTACAACAAAATCTAATCCCCATTGAGAAAAAGGTGTTGAAACTATTGATGGAACGAGTGGAAGAGTTGTTAATTTTTGTTTACCAACAAAAATTTGACAAGGAACACAACCTCTGACTTTTTCCCCTACCTGTAAGAACAATGTGGACCAATAAAATCCTCCCCTCAGAATCTTGTATGTTGTTGCTCTCCAAGCATAATGTCCCCCACAAAATCCTGTATGAAACTGATCAATGATTCCTTCAGTTTCTGATTCTGTTAAACATAATAACAAATTATTTAGTGGATATTTCCAGTATAAATTTGCATAAGTAATACAGTACTTGACTGATTTTAACTTAAGGGTTTTACATTGGGTTTTGGAGAATGATGTTGATCTGCTTTAAAGGTAGAGGTTCTTGTGGATTCTCCCCTTTAGGATGAAGTGAAATTTCTTGTGGATTCTCTCCTTCTGCATGAAAGGAAGGTTCTTGTGGATTCTCCCCTTCTTCAAGGACATAAGGTTCTTGTGTATTCTTCCTTTGTATTTCTAAAACAAAATTGATTCCAAGTACATTGCAGTTAGATTCAGCTAGAAGCTTAGCTAATCCTTGACCTTTTACTAGCTTGGTAGTCTTGATAGTTAGATCAAACTCCAGAATTTGAGTGATCCATCGACCTCTTTTCCCATCCGTGTCTGGTTGGGTTAGAATAATTTTCACAGCATTATTAGGGACATAAGTAGTAATAGTTGAATGTAATACATACATTGTGAATGATTTCAAGGCTTAAATGAGGGCATAGGCTTGCTTCTCAATGATGTTATACTTAAGCTCATCATCTCTCATAACCTTGCTGAAAACGGCTATGGGTTGGTCATGGGAATCTTCATTTTTCTGTAATAGAATGGTAGCAAGGGTTGTTTGAGAGGAAAAAGAGAAAATACTAAATGGCTTAGTATAATCAGGGCTGGCTAAGGTGGGAGCTTCAGATATTTCCCCTTTTATTAGTTTAAATGCATGCCTAGAAGAGGGAGTCCATTGGATTTCATGGTCCTTTCAGAGCATGTTAGTTATATCTTTTACAATGATTCTCTAGATAATTTGGAATAAACCTCCTTAGAAAATTAATCTTGCCTAGGAAACCTTGAATCTCCTTCCTGTTTCTAGGTAAGGTCAATGTTTCAATGGCATATACTCATTTGGGATCAATTACTACTCCCTCCTTTGGAATTATATGGCCCAACAGTTTTCGTTCTTTGAAAACAAACAAGGACTTCTTAGGGTTCAATGATATTCCAAATTTTCTACACCTATCAAAAACCTTCATCAAGTGCTTTAGATGTTTCTGATTAGACTTAGAAAAAATAGTTATGTCATCAAGATAACTAACCACAAATTTATTTACCTGACCCATAAAAGCTATGTCCATAGCTTTCTGAAAAGTTGCTCCATCATTGGTTAAGCTAAATGGAATCCTAGCGTACATGAGTGTACCCCAGGGTGTAGTAAAGGTTGTCTTCTCTTTGTCTGCTGTATCAACATTCACCTCATAGCTTTTTGAAATGTTGCTCCAACATTAGTTAAGCCAAATGGCATCCTAGCATACATGAATATACCCCAGGGTGTAGTAAAGGTTGTCTTCTCTTTGTCTGTTGTATCAACATTCACCTGATTATAACCTGAAAAACCATCAAGCATTGAAAGTCTTTGTGCTCCTGAAACCATTAGAAGTAACTGATCCATTTTGGGCAAAGGATAATTATCTTTTAATGATGCCTTATTCAAATTTATAAAATCCACACAGAGTCTTATTTCTCCATTTTTCTTTCTAGCAGGAACTAGATTTGCAACCCAATTAGAATATCTAAGAGGGAGGATGATTTGAGCATCTAGCATTTTCTTAATCTCCCTTTCTATAGTTGGTAGAAGGGTTGGATTTATCCTTCTAAGTTTTTGTTGATAAGGTTTTTCTTCTGGCTTCAAAGGAATCTTATGTTGTATTAATGAAGTATAATAGGTCTTTAGATCAACAAAAGTCCAAGCAAAAACATCCTTATAATTTTGCAATAACTTAAGATATTGAGCTTTGATCTCAGGATCTAGATATGCACATATTTTGATGTTTTTGATATCTTCATCAGTTCCAATGTTAATCTCTTCTATGTCATCTTCTGAAGAAATGCACTGACGATTTTGGAGGACATCATTTTGATCAAACAATTTTTCTAAATGAATAAGTTCTTTTGGAATAAAATTGTTAGATAATTGAATAATGTCATGATTAGCAATTTGGGGTTTAAAATCTGAAGTATCATTTCCATTTCCATTTTCATTTATTTGAGTTCTATCTTCATCAATTTGTAGAAATGAAAAATCATCTATTACCTGCAAAAATGATTTCAATTGTTCATAATCTTCAAATATTTGCCAATGTTTCAGATTATCTGAGATAGATGGCCTATATTTGATTTGTATCTGATAGAGTACATCAGTATGATCACGAATTTTAAAAGAGCTAGCAGAGACAGCTAATGCATCTGCATGAATATTCTGATCTTTGGGAATATGAGTCAAATTAAAATCATCAAAGAATTTTTCAACTGAATCCCATACTTCATTTCGGTAGGACATAAGTCTAGGGTGCTTGGTTTGGCAAGAATTTCTTACTCGCTTAACAATAAGTTCTGAATCAGTAAAAACACTTAAGTTTTGAGCTTTTAAGCTTTTGGATAATTTCAATCCTAAAAGGAAAGCTTCATATTTAGCAACATTATTGGTAACTTCAAAATCTAATTTACATGATTGGGTTATATTTTCTTTTTTAGGTGAAATTAAAACTACTCCAGCTCTTGCCCCATCTTTCATGCAAGAGCCATCAAATAACATTTTCCAAATATTAGTTTGGTTTGGTTCAGTACTTTCAACTACCTCTTCAATTTTGACTTGAGCTTTATGTTGGTTTGAAGTGAGTTGAAAACAACCAAAGTCTTGATCTATTGCATAAATTGGATGGTTCCTTGGTTGGTCAGTTTTACAAACAATATTTACAAATCTTACCTCTTTATATAATCTTAATTTCTCTCCTACATAAATAGGAATAGTAGCATATGACATATCCATCTGCAAAGTTCCCCCTAATTTGGCACAACAAGACCTAAAAAGGAGCATTCCAAACTTGGGAGGGAGATCTGTGATAACAATATCAAGTACTATACTTTTCACTAGAATTTAGGCAAGGGTAAACACTAGATCCTTGATCAATCCCAAACAGGGCACATTCTTAGAATCAAAGGTGTACAAGTCATGGTAGGATCTAGTGATGTCGAGTTTCAAATGGTCCATGATAGATTTTGGCATAAGGTTGTGTGATGCTCTTGAATCAAGCATACAATTATACAACATGGAATCATTTGTTTTAAGAGTTACATAGAAAGGAGGCATTATCTCATCTATCATGTCTGAACTGCGGCCAAAAACTACTGCTGGTTTTTCATCTTGCAGACTTATGACATCACCTTCAGCATCAACCAAGGTGTTTTGTATCCATTTTGTGACTTGTTTTTTGTAACCAGTGTTTTTAGAAAGTTCTGACAGTGGAATTGGGATCTTAACCCTCTCTAATTCTTTTTCAACATTAAATGTAGTTAAAATGTTTTTACTAGTTTGGGTAGTATCAATTGACTAATCAAAGGGTTGAATAAGAGTTGTTTGAGCTTCAGTAGTTTTGGTACATGGTTCAATTACTAGATTTTCCTTTGGAGGTCTCCCAGGATGATGCCTAAGCCTAAGATCATACCTCTTGTTTAACTTTGGAATTAAAAATTCAGAGAAAGTGTGATGTTTAGAGACCTGTGAAGCTTTCTGATCTTCTTGAAACTGATTTTGTTGTGAGAGAGGAATGATGGTTGTTTCATTGGAAGAAGAATCCATACTATTAATATCTTCAGTAATTGTCATAGTAGTATCATCAGGTTGTTGGTCATATATGAATAGAGGAGTAGGAACCTGTTGATCATTGCTAGGTCTATAAAGAATTTGTAGTGGTGGATTTCTTTTATATTGACCCTGATTTTGGTTTTGAGATCTTGTGACTATTTGTTGTATTGTCGTATACTAGGTCTCAATCTTTGAAATCCTATTTGATAGGTTTCTAAGAAGAGATGTTATTTCATCTATTTTTGAGTCTTCTGATTTAGTCTTAGAGGAACTAGAGGCTTCTTGAACAGATTTGAGTTTTCTTTGGGCCTTTTCTTCCTTAAGTTTTAAAGAAGTTGAGGCTGCCCTATTTGCTTCTACTTCTATAGCATTTGTTTTCATATCTTCAAGTGTTCTTGAAGCTTTCACCCGTAGCATAACAGCAAAGTCATCATCAAAAGCTTTAGAAAATCTAGTCTTAGTTGTTGCTACAGGGGGCTTACAATCAACAAGAATTTTGTGATAGAGTTTATTGAATCTTTTGATAAAATCTGATACTGGTTCACCAAAGTTCCTTTTAAGCTCTTCAAATTCTGTGAGGAAGTAAAGAGGATCCTTTTTCACACCCCATTGATTTTTAAATATGGTTGTAAGCTCTTCCAAATTTCTAATTGAAGTTGCTAGTAACTGCCTAAACCAAATCCTCATATTTTCTTCAAGTGATTGTACAAACAATCTCATATAAACATTTTCTTGTTCAATATTCATGTTTTCTGCAAAGTCTAGGAAAGATTGAAGATGATCCTGAGCTGAGGGACCAATTTCTCCATTGTACTTGGGAAGGTATTTTAGCTATCCAGTTCAGAATGCATCAAGGTTATTAGGTAAGACTAAGGAAACATATCTAGCCTATACAATAGGTTGGAAAGCCATGACAACTAGTGGAGTATGAGGTTCTTTAGGTATATGTGGTTGTCTAGGTGGAGTATGAGGTGTCTGTGTGGATGTAGAGGATGGAGAAGAAGTAGAAGAAAAATATGGTGATTTAGGGGTAGATAAACTAGTTGGAGGCGAAGGAGGAGGAGAGGAGAAGGAGGAGGAGATCTCCTGAAAGACTTCAAAGGAGTCTTAAGAACTAGCTTTGGGACCTGTAAAGGAATACCTTCTTTTGTTTCAAAGATAGGATTGGTATATATAGAGAAGGTATCCTCAGATTGCTTAGAAGAAGAAGCTTCAGGTCGGTAAAAAATGGAAGGAAATGGATAAGTGGTAGGGGATATGAAATCTGTGGGTTTATATTCTGGTAGATTAACACTCAACTTAGATTCAGTTTTAGGTGATCCTGGTGGTAGTGTGGGTATTGGATGAGATTCTAATGAATGAATAAGGTAGGCTGACTTAAAATTAACTCCTTTATCTAGAAGTTCAACAACCCTAGGTGATAAATGGGAGTAATCAGGAGCAGATGGGATATTACTATAACAGTCAAATGATTCTAATTCTTCAAACTGTAGGACTAAAGAGGAAGAAGAAGATGGTTGGTGTCCCCTTTTAAAACTATCTTTTCTTAGAAGACTTTCAGGATCTGATAGAGGACTAACTTTGTCACCTTCTTAGAGAGAACCGATATGTTTAAAAGGTGCCAGCTTGGGAGTGCGGAGTCGCCTAGGTGAATGATTTTAACCTTTCTAAATCCTTTAATCACCTTTAAAAGAAAATAATGAATCAATATCATTTTCCCAAGGGAAACTTAAATGAAATTTGATTCCCCGGCAATGATGACAGTCTAATGTTGTACCTCTCAGATAGTAGTAGGCCAACTACCATTGCCAGAGCATCTAAAATAATTTTTTTGGGGTTTTTGGTTTTAGTTTTGGAAGACCAATGAATGAAGATAAATGTAGAATTGAAATACTTAATCCTTTGGGTTATATTAATATCTCGACAAAGGGCTGCTATAAAGCTTTACACAGTGATATAGATCAAAATAGTGGTGAGAAGAAGACAGAAAATAATATGATTATCACAGTTTCGAGACTATAAAACAAAATAATCATATGTGTGAAAACCTTCTGAACTACGTTCCAAATATTCACGCAAATATACTTAAGCTTACACAAAATGTTGATGATTTATTGATTAGGGAGGATTAGATAAACAGAGAGTTCATTAACCCATTCTCTTAATAGATGATCAATTTAGGAGCTTATGGGAATAAATTGAGACACAAGAATTCCTACCTAGATATCTCTATAAGTCATAAGCATATGAGGAAAAACGTAATGATTGATAACTGTAAAAACTTATACGATAACACAAACTATGTAAAACCAAATTCAAAATCCTCTGGTTTGTATTAAGGTTCCAAAAAAGCTGAGTACATCAAGTGTTTACAAAAGCTTCCTTCAAAGGTGCAACCAGGTTCAAAGTAGAATGAATAGTCACAACTTAACAGGTAATGAACCATGAATCCTGAACATCGAACCTATAACAACTCGAAAAGAGAGTTATTTATACAATAATGAAACTAAGAAAATATCCTAAAATAGATTAAGATTTATTCGAGGAAAGGAGAGATGTTCATCCAAGAAGATCGGGGCATCTATTGAACTGCTTCTTGTTGTCCCTTTTATTCAGGCTGTGTTGGCTTTGTTGTTTGATGTTTTGCCCCTTTAGGCTGCTTATTTGTTTGTATCCTTTACGCTGGTGAATTTCTTCATTTGATCCTTCATCATATTCTCTTTTAACTCTGTAAATATCCTTTGACCCTGCTAAGTAACCTTTACCATGCATTTCAGGTTTTTACTGTGTTTTTCAATAGTAAATCCTTTTAGATTTGTCTTCAAACTGTATGCGGGCATTTTCTTTGTAAGCTTGGAACAATATTTTTTCCTTGTAAAACACAGAAATTGTTAAGAAAACATAGATGACAGAGGAGGACATCAATGGTTTTATTGAAATTGAGAGGATTTTTTAAGGATCTCAGAGCGTATCGGAAGGTAAAATAATGGCTTTATTGGTTGCAGAGGCTTATGGAGGGTTTACTGTGAAAATAGGGGAAACAAAGGAAAAATGGTGATGTTGTGTTTAAATGGAAAAATGGATTTCTTTTTGAAATATGGGGCAAAGTGAACAGTGGTCATTTTGTCTTTATGCGGGAGGTGGTTTTCGTTTTCATCGCACTGTGTTATGAGGCGTGGGCAGTTTTGGGAGGGATCACCCGAAACAATCTGAGCTTGACACGTAGCGAGGGGAGGTGTGTTTAATACCGCTTTTCAGGTGGGTAATGCTCGTACAGAGAGCCAACTCGAAATCACTAAGAATCATTAGATTTGAATGTATTAGATCGGATGGTGGTGGAGTGAAAGAGCAATGCGGAGGGACCTAATGATTAGTTATGGTGGAAATGGCTTTATTTATGGATTAAAACTAAGATCAGCGGGGTTCTTTGTTTAAATCTTAAAAACAATTTAACGAAGAAATCCTTCGGAAAACACAGTATGGCGGACTTGAAATTTTATGAACTCAGGTGGATAAATGTCATCAGGTCTGGGTTCATCACATATCGCAATCGTAGTTTAGCATAGGAAGGCCTATCGTAAATGGAATGTGATAGGGGCCAAACGCGATGTGGAAATAAATCATAAATAATATGTGATCGGGTCCAGCTTCCCATCACATATCGGAGATTGCAACGGCGGAGGGTTATGCTTTAGTCAGGACTTGCAATGGAGGCGGATGCAATATGGCAATGAATTATGATATATATTGTGTCGGGTTCGGGCCCATCGCAATCGCATATCACAATGCGAGGAGAGTGTATTCATGTTGAAAGGCTTGTGATCCGTGATATGCGATGTTTTATTTAATACATGGTTTTATAATAAAACTAAATTTTTCGAGATATTTAAATAAAGGGATTTAAATACAGGAAATGAAACTTTTAAGGATTTAATACTATAAGTTAGAGTTAATATGAAATATGAGCGGAAAGGGGAAATATGCTAAGTATAAAGCTTTTTATTAAGTTATTTTCCTTCACATATATATATCAATACTTAGGCTAAATAACTTTTTGTGGGTTTTTTGGTAAAAGGGGATTTAACATGGGGTTTTCACTTTTCCTAGGTAAAAAGGATTTTGACCTTAGGAAAAGGGGTTTTTATGGAAAAAGAATGAATATGAACTGTATGAAGGTGGGAAGGGGAAAGTAATAAATATAAGAATGAATGAAGATGAGGGAAGTAAATTAATTTATCTTGTAGACCTTCATTTGCTTTGTGTAATTGCCTCATGGACATAGAAACATATGATAAAACATGATAAATGTACATTTTGTCCAATCAGTCATCATACTTCTACAACCCTTCTCTACTTACCTTTTGCTTATCCTATCATTTTTTCTTCACTTAATGGGTGCATTTAAGCTAGCAAACCCCTTTCCTTTCTTTTTATTTTACAAAATAAAAGTATCTAATTCTAACCTTATAACATCCAAGGGCTTAGATTACACTGATGAGCACCTTATTATTCTTTAGCTAACTAGTGATCTTCTAAGATTAAACAGTTTGGCCAGATCTTTATTCTCTAACTATAACATCAAATTTAAAGTTTCAAGCAGTCAAGATTAAACTATTTGACTGTCATGGGTTGTGGCATTTATGACAAGATGCACATAGCAATTTTTTTGCAGAAAAATAATAGTGGCATTTGGACTTGCTCACTTTTAGAGTTTATTTGTTTTCTTTTCTTTCTAACCTAACATTTTCTTTTTGTCTTGATTTTTTAGGACATCTAATGTAACATTTTCTTTGATATGGACATGATCATCAAGATATTTTCTAAAACATTTTATTCACTATTGTTATGTCCATATCCTAACTTAACATTTTTTCAAATATTCTATCTTATCAAAACCAAAAAATGCTACAAGTTGTAAGGTTTAATGGATCTAAGTATATTCTACTTAAAATATAGTAGCATGGTTTAAAAACGTAGGCATTGAGATCATTATCTAAGGATAAAACATAAAATATTTTATGTTCATTATTACAAGAAATTTTAATTTCATGCAACAAGGTTTGAGGAAGGTCTAGCATTTGCATCCTATCAAAAACTTTTCTTGCATCACTTGAGCCCTTTTAATTTCGGCATGGTAGATTCCATTACAGAAACAATCAACCGCTAAAAAAAGGTGAAAAGAAAAAATAAAATTTCATGCATTCTAGCCCTAGAAAAGTTAAGGAGGATCGAACTGATTTGTACAATAAAGACATGCAAAATGGTTACGTGTCCATTGTCTTTTGATGAAATGTTGGCTGCAATCAATATCTGCATTATCATAATCATTAAACCCTTTGTACAATAAGGACATGCGAAATGCTTACTTGTGCATTATCTTTTGATGAATTGTTGCTCACAATCAAGATCTGCATTACCATAATAATAAAACTATCAACTCTACATAAAATTTATGATTTGATCATATAAACCCTCAAAATTATTTACCCATAAGAACAAAAATCATCTTTAATAAAAATAAAGAACAGAGTCCAAATTGATACCCATTTACAAATTACCAAAATATCATAATCATTAAACCCTCAACCCTAGATAAAATTTATGCTTTGATCATATAAACCCTCAAAATTATTTACCCATAAGAACAAAAATCCTCTTTAGTAAAAAGGAAGAATGTCCCATAAGAACAAAAATCCTCTTTAGTAAAAAGGAAGAACTTCCAAATTCATACCAATGTACAAATTAAAAAAATATCCACGCCCAATGACCTTGGGCTTATCAAAATCATTAAAACCTCGACTCTAGATAAAATTTATGCTTTGATCATATGAACCCTCGAAATTATTTACCCATACAAACAAAAATCCTTTTTAGTAAAAAGGAAGAACATAGTCCAAATTCACACCCATGTACAAATTACCAAAATATCCAGGCAAGTGCCCTTCCTCCATCTAATCGTTTATGCTCTCCTAAGGTGTTTCCCATGCAAACTCCATCTGGTTCGAATCCCATGAAATCCTAGATCACGTTGATGGTCTTCTTTCTTTTGGAATTTCCACACAAATATAGACAAGGTAGAGAAAAATACAGTGCTACAATGTGATGTTGTAATCTGTGAATATTTTATTTGAACCTAGCACTAAACTGGAAATGAAAAAGAAAAGAAATATTTATAATAGAAAAAATAAAAGAAATATTTATAATATAAAATAAAATATATAAATTTCAATTGGGTTAAATGATTTATTTTTAGTAAGAATTTGTTATTTTTTCCTAAGATGCTAAATTAAAAAGAAGAAGAAGAAGTTAAAAATTTTATTGGGAGGAGTGTAAACATTTAGATAAAATTTAATTTGTTATATTTTGATTTTGTTATTAACTTGTGAATAGGCTTTGTTATAATACCATGGGCCAATATCATGGCTTATCAATACTACAAGTCCAAAAACATAACTTATTTCACAACCAAAATATTTTGCAACAATATGACAAGATTCTTAATTGTGAATATTCACCCCCACATTACGGTAGATATTATTAACTTGTAAAAAGTAGCTTTTGTTACCATACCATGGGTCAATACCATGGATTATCAATACGACATGCCCAAAAAACATAAATTATTTCACAGTTAAATATTTTTTAACAATATGACAAGATTGTTAACCATGGATATTCACCCTCACTTTGCCATGGATATTAACTTGTAAATCTGCTTTGTTACAATACCATGGCTTATCAATAGCACATGTCAGAAAACCATAACTTATTTCATAGTAAAAATATTTTATTTTAATTTAATTTTACATCATTTTTTTAATTGAATCTAAAAGGGGAAATGTTACAATTTGAGATATATCTAAACCCTCTATCCTCACGACTACTAAAAATATTATCTATGTCAGTTATATATATATATATATATATATATATATATATATATATATATATATATATATATATATATATAAAGAATCGACATAGATCCATCTTAGCTAAGGATCCAAGGGATGAGAGCAAGCAAAGTGCATGTTTTTTTAAAGTTTTTCATTATTTTATTTTCATTGACATGATTGATCCAAAATATAGGTTTAATATTTTACAACCAATACCATGGCTTATCAAGTCCAAAAACCATAACTTATTTCACAACTAAAATATTTTACAACAATATGACAAGATTCTTAACCGTGGATATTCACCCCCACATTACAATAGATATTATTAACTTGTAAAAATTAGCCTTTGTTACAATACCATGGATCAATACCATGCATTATCAATACCACATGCCCAAAAAACATAAATTATTTCACAATCAAAATATTTTATAACAATACCAAATGCCCAAAAAACATAAAAATTATTTCACAATCAAATATTTTATAACAATATGACAAGATTGTTAACCATGGATATTCACCCTCACTTTAACATGGATATTAACATGTAAATCCGCTTTGTTACAATACCATCGGCCAATACCATGGCTTATCAATACCACATTCCAGAAACCATAACTTATTTCATAGTAAAAATATTTTCTTTTAATTTAATTTTACAACATTTTTTTAATTGAATCTAAAAGGGAAAATGTTACAATTTGAGATATATCTAAACCCTCTATCCTCATGACTACTAAACATATTCCAACTAATTAATTTTACAACTAATTAAGTTTTTCTAATTTAAAAAATTTCTTAAACACAATACAATATAATAAAATTTAAGGGACAGTTGGGGAGGGGGTGGAGAGAGGGAGTGAGACAGTGAAAAAGTTGGAGGATAGAGAGAGAGAGAGAGAGAGAGAGAGAGAGAGAGAGAGAGAGTGATAGGGGGGAGAGGTAGTGAGGTGGGAGAGAGGGAGCGAGAGGAAGGAAGAGAGGGGAGAAAGAGAGAGAGAGAGAGAGAGATGGAGTTGAGTGAGAGAGAGAGGGAGGAAAGAACAAAGACATAGAGAGATAGAGGTGGAGAGAGAGAGGAGTGAGAAGGGAGAGATGGAGAGAGAGAGAGGGAGATAGGAGAGGAGGGAAGAGAAAGAAGAGGAGAGGATAGATAGGGAGAGAGATGGAGAAGGACAGGGGGGGAGATAGTGATAGAGTTCGATGGAAGAGAGAGAGAGAGAGAGCGATTTGGGGGAGATAGATAGAGGGAGGTGGGAGATAAGGGATAGACAGGAAGGAAGATAGAGACGAGGAGAGAGAGATGGAATTGGAGGGTATAGGAGAGGGAGGGAACAAGAAAAACATAGAGGAATAAAGATGGAGAGAGAGAGGGGGTGAGAAGGGAGTCATGGGGAGAGAGTGAGGGAGAGAGGAGAGTAGAAGGGAATAGAGAGAAGGATATAGATAGAGAGGGAGAGAGAGCGTGTGTATGTTTGGGGGGTGATCTAGAGAGAGGGAATAACAATGAAACATAAATACAAATATAGATATTATATAGTATTATATAACCAACCTAGATCCATATTAACCCTATGACTATCAAGTGTTGAGAGGGATCCAATCTCTTGAGGTGAAAACATTTCCTCAAGTTTTGCACTAGAAAAAAATGTTTGCACCTCCAGAGATTTAACCCCTCTCAATGCTTGATAGGTCTGGGGTTAAGATCGATGTAGGTTGGTTAATATGAAATTAAAGTAGTTTTTATTTGATATTATAGTCTTAAAAAATAAAATTTCCCTTCAAATTAATTTCAAATTATAACTAGATCCAATTATATTCAATGAATAAATTTTTAAAAATAATTAAAATAATTTTTTATTAAAAAATATATTTTTAAAATTACAAATTGTTAGAGATACATAGTTTAAAGTTGGCTCACCTATACACCATGTGAGGATGAAGAAGTGTCTAAGGAAGGATAACCTTTCAACCAATCTTTAACAACCTTTCAATCCCATATCACTTGTAAGTTTAGATTGCTTGACACAATTAAGATGACTAACGTAAAAAATTGATTCATATTATTGTAGTACTTGTTAGGTAGTTGTAGTTTTGTTTCTAGACTAAATTAGTCATTCATGTTAGCCATTTTTAGTTGTATTACTTATTAGCTAGTCACATATTTTAACCTGCAACTAAATTAGCGATTTATGTTAGTCATTTTAGGTCGGTCACTTAAGATTGCTCATTTTTGGTAGTATTTCACTTGGAAAAGTTGTGGTGACTAACTTTTTTAGTCACCTAGTCACTAATTTCTCATTTTCTACTAGTGTTAGAAGCTTCTCGTGTGCACATGCTTCATTTCTTGAATTCGTGTATTTTCTTTGGAATCTCTTCATTAGAATTCAATGTATTGAATCATAAGCCTATATATTTGACTAGTGAAAAATATCTAGTGAGTGGTGAAATACATGTTTATTCAAGTTCTTATCCCAAAGCAAATGAGTTGTCTAGAAGCATTATTATAGACATATGGAAAACGTAGGGTGAATTTATAGATATGATAAATAATGTTGAACTTGTTTCAAGTGCTAATGGACCAAGCAACATTGTTGTATATCAGTACAGTCACTCGCCAATCTTGAAGATGAAATAGTCTTCGTTCTAAGAGATAAAATGAATGCTAGTGGAAAAAACATTTTTGAAAAGGTCTTGTTTTATCCAAGAAGTCGACACATTGCTGTTGAAACTGATGGGTGCCAACCTGCTATTCCTTCTTTTGTGGGGTGCCTAGGAAAGTACATTTAGGGTCAATGCTTCAAGCAATCCTTGGTGTTGACATTAAAATAATTGCTCAAAATGACAATAGCAATGGTCTTCTGAAAAAGGGTCACTTGGTTCTTCAAACTTCAACAAAATTAGATGGTCTGTTTTTGGGTGGTCCTTTGTATGATGATATTGAGTACTATGTTGAAGCTTCCAATGTATATCATTTAAAAGCACTTGCATAAGACCCATTTTGAATCTTAGTTGTATGCTCATCCAATTTGATCAGACGCCCCACTCGGCTAACCAAATTGTAAAGAATATTTGATCATCAATATTTAATATACTGTGTACTCCCTACGTTTGTGGTCCTCGATAGAGGAATCACTGAATTTGTGTCAAACAACTACTAGATATGGATAAAAACTCTTCAATCACATTGCTTCAAACTACAACCATGTAAGTCTAGATTTTACTATTACTTTCAACACTTTACAATGAAACCAGTGTAAATGCAGGTTGTATGTGGATAAAATATAAACCACTGTAAATGCAGGTTGTCTTGTATGTGTATGCAGGGGAATGCATGATAAAATATTTGAGATTAAATGGGATACCTTTTCAATAGATTTCATGCTCTATCTTGAGACTCAATATGCAACATGGAAGTAATTTGACCGTACTGGAAATGGACTCATATCCCGATAAGGCATACAATTTCTCTGTGGACATATTGATTGAGATGATGGTGAGCTTTAAGTCATTAAAGGAGCTGGTCATATGTGTTGTGCCTTTGCTTAAATAGATATGTGTCTTCTCAATTTGTTGTTCGAGAGGCTTCCTAATCTCCAATGTTTGTTAATGGGTGGCAACTTTATCTTGGTAAAAACATAATTTATGCTTTTCTTTTACATGTGCAATGAACACCATGTTTCAATGTTTAGGAATGTTTTCATTTACTAAGTTTTCAGGTATATCATAAAAAGAACATTATACAAAGCATATATTGATGTAGCTTAGGTTGACTATTATGTTTTGGTTCATTATTATGTCCTATTTGCTGATTCAGTATATCCAATAGATATGAAACAAAACCAAGTAACGACTTTGTTTCATATCTATTCCTTGATGAAAATATACACTGCCTATATTAAAATAGTTAACTTGCTATAATATGTGAAAAGACCATAATATTATTCCATGGTTTTTTTTCCATGATGTTCATAATGAATATTTATGTCTTTTACCTCGTAAATGAGTGCAGGGTTGGCTTATTCTAGTTTTGAAATGCAATGCGGGAACTTTCAAAATATCACATACCTCGACGTCTCATATCTCCACTCTCTCATCTTCGTATATACAGGTTTGTGTAGACATAACTAAATTTCATGATAGGGAAATCAATGTATTAGGTTTCTTTCTCCAAAGAACCCCTGCTCCAGAGATGACTGAACTTTGTTTAATTGATGACTTGAATTATGACGATCCACGATATGTAAAGTTTTCAGAGGAAGTGATGTATTTGAATAGAGTTTCAAAGAAAACAAGGATATTGATATGAGAATCTTCTTTCTAAATACACGCTTTGAAATATTTAAATCGTTAACTAGTAAAAAGGATTTCGGGCTTCATTTTATTTTATTTTTTTTCTTTACGGAAGGGTATGACCAATATTGCAGGTTGTATGTGGATACGAGGATGAATTCTACTGTGGATAAGAGGATGTGGAAACCAGTGGAATGACCTGCTTAGTCTTGGGCAACATCGAGTATGGAAGCAGATGACAGTCTCATGGAGTGGGTATGTGACATTTTGCCCCATTTTCATTTTGTTTATCATTCGTCGTTTGCGTTGGTTCTAATAGTCAGTTTTAATTATTTTTCTTTCTCTCATTTATATCATTAACATTCCATGTTTCCCAGGCAAGGTAACATCTTCGATTGCTTTAGATGAGCAACCTATAGGATTAGGATGTTCCAAAAGAGTTTTGAACATTTTTCCACTATGCCTTGTCAATTTTGGATTGTTATTGTGGGTTATCGCTTTAATTGTTATCCGATTTGACATTTGATTGACAACGAAATTCCATGCTTTTATAAATTATTTGTATGTAAATTTTCAAAAGTATTTAAGAAATTTGTCTTCAATAGCCACACTTCAGATAATGGATTTCACACTAATAGGTTTAAGGTTTGGGTTATGTATTTGGTTAAAATTTCCCAACATTTATATCATATCTCAAGTGTCAGGTTTGGGTTATTTATTTGGTCAAAATTTCCCGATATTTGTATCATATCTCAGCCTTTTGAAATTCATGCATTCATGCCATTTGAATGTAACACATCACGACAAGGATGAGCCCTATTAAGCTCACCAACTTTTTTACTATGCTTCATGAATCATAATACAAATGGACTCTGAATTTGGTTCTTTTCCTTGAATAAATAGTATTAAGAAAAATCCTCTCATTCAAACGCATCCCCTAGTCATACTCAAAATTTTGACAGGTCAATAACATTGGCTCGGTAGCAAGTTTGATAGTCCTTATAGGTTATACAAGACTGCCCATTTAAAAAAAAATTGATCATATCCTTAAATTGTTAGCCCTTGGATTCCTTCATTAAAGAAAAGATCATTCTATGATCTTGATAATTGGTCTATCAAAACGTGGATGGGGTGAAATATGAGTTAAGGAGTAGAGAAAGAAATTTTGCTTGACATTGCCTAGAATATTTTAAACTTTTAGGGGCACATCACATGACACTACCATCACGACACCAACATTTTTTGGTAAATTTCCATTGCAAGAGGCATCCACTAATTCACGTTCCTCAACCCGTGACCGTAAAGATGATTCTTCCTCTACATTTTTCCTAGATGATGATAATGATATATAGTCATTATCATCATAAAGCATGGATTTTCTTTCTTGACTGACACTCCACCTTCCCCCTCCCAATTGTATATAAGCAACAGTTTCTCTTGCATGCTTTCCTCTGATTGCAAAGTTATACCCATACCTGAAATCCTTGTCTTGATCTTGGTTCTTATGCTTTTCTTCTTCTTCTAAACTAAGCAATTGGAAAAACATTACCCCCTACCACCACAAATAGATAAAACATTTTTCCTACACTATCTTTCAAATTCCACAAGAGGAATACTAAATAATTCTTGAGTTGTTTCCCCCTCTCCAATCACCACAGCAACATCTTGATTTCGGAGAAATCCATATGTTATGTCCGTAAGATTGGATTCCAAACTATCAAGGTCCTTTAATGGTGGGGCATCTCCACATATTTAATGAAAGGGAGGGACACTTGAATTTACAAACCGAAGAAAGGTAGCTCTCTGTCCATTCACATAAGCATATGAAAGGAGAAACCAATTTGGACAAACCTGGAGAACTTTCATCACTCTCTCTTGCAAGGACGCCATAATATAAATGTAAATAATTCACAAAAAGATGCAAATAGTCATTACACTAATTATGATATTCTTTTTACGAGTAAAAAATACCAACTTCCTTGCTAATTAAAGACCAATAAGGGGATTGTTCTTAATACATGATCTATTTTCATTATTATTATCCTCAACATGTTCTATTACTTAGAGTGAGATTTCGTGAATTGGCAGGCGTGTTTTTCCACATTTCTATTTTTATATCCCAAACAATTGGAATCCTTCTAAATTCGGCCTCCTCTACTTCCCTAAGTGATGCAGGAGCATCCAAACTTAGCCAGCAATGTGAAAGTTTGTTCACATGTTATGGCTAAACAAGTTGAATTTCATTGACCTGATTGGTCAAAAGTCAGTTTTACTGAGAGGGTTGGATCTCTCAAGAAATGAGTTATATTTTGTTATTTTAATAGTTAGAAATTGTCTTATTTTAGGTTCAAATATAAGTTGTTAGCATAGGTGTGTGGTAGAGCTAGGAATTAGAGATTTTTTGTTAGATTGATTAAAAATAGGGATTGAGTTGTTAGGCAAATAATAGAGTGATATTTGATTGATAAAAAGAAGGAAAAATATGTAATGGAGAGATGATTGAGTGGAGCAAGAGCAAGAATAGTATGTGAATTGTATTTTGAAATAGAGGCCTTTTATTTGTGGAATCGGGCCAAGGCGAGACTCTGTAACTATTTTTATTGTGAATAAATGATGTTGTGCATGTGATTAATTATCAATCTTGAGGAAATCCTTTTTATTCCTTTATATTCTTTTTATTTGGGGTAGAGTGATTATTCCTTTGTTTTTTCTATGTCTCACACCTAAATCACAATATTGATAGAAGTCAGAGGCTTTATATAGAATTATCATTGGTTGATGCCTTTTTAATCCCAACCATTGGATCATCGATATCGAATCGATGAATTTTATTTGCATGGTTTTGATCCCGCAAGCGAAAATCCAATTTACACTTAGAATCAGTGAAAAACATAAACCGGATCCAAAATCCGAAATTGAAATATTATATATGGAGGCTTTTAACTTTATGAGGTTTGCGTATCTCAATCACATCACAACTCTGAAGCGGAAGGAGCCTGTCCAGTGGACTTGCGACTTGCGAATGTGTGATTCCATCGAGACTATTGGATCACACACAATCGTGGCCATTGGATCGTGAAGCATCAATCACATCAGGAATCATAATGGTGGGTGAGCGACCCTTTCTGTGTTGTGAGTAGCAATGTGTGATCACCAATATATATATATATATATATCGCATCACAACATTTGATTGGAGTAATAAGGCCTTAAGCCAGGGGGGAAGGTGTGGGGGGAGGGGGGGGGGGGTGCACGAGGGGAACAACGATTGCCAATATGCAATCCAATCAGCGCGATAAATGTCATCGAAACTTTTAACAAAGGAAAGAACTAGATCGTGACCCTTGCGACTGGAGATTATGCGATTTAATCTAGACTATTGTTTCATTTAGATCGTGATCTATAGTGTACTACCGAGTGCTTCTAATTTAAAAGGAAAAATTATTGTTGTGGCCTTTTTCCAAAGGCATTTTGGTTAAAAGGAAAAGGTTGGATTGTTAAAGAAATAGTGACCTACGGGGTGATTGTTGAGATTTTTGAAGCCATTATTTCCACCTGCATCTTTTGTGGTATCGGAGTAGAAGTATAGATTGATTACAACAAAAATGCCGCCAAGGAGAGGAGCTGGCATTGATCGAGGAAGACCTAAAGCAAATGTAGTTCTGTTAGAGGAGATCCAAAGTCTACAACAAGGATGGACACTATGGAGACTACCCAGAGAAGAGCACCTGATGAAGGAGATGATAGTGTTGTAGAAGAATCTTCTGAGGAGGAAGGAGAAGAAGAAAATGAAACTACCAAAGTCATGAAGATGTTGGCGAAAGTAGGAGGAAAACCAAAGGTGGAAATTCGTACGTATGAAGAGATTCTAAACGTAGAAGAGCTAATGGATTATATCAGGTCCTTAGACAAATACTTTGACTATGAAGAGGTTGATGACAAGAAGATGGTGAAGTTTTCAGTTACCAAATTACGGGGTCATGCAGTTATTTGGTGGGATGAGCTACAGACATCCAGAACGAGGAAAAGAAAGTCCAAGAGCACGCAATGGGACAAAATGGTAAGTAAAATGAATTCCAAATTTATACCTAAAGACTATCAGTTAAATATTTTTAAATAATTTCAAAATTTAATGCAAAAAGGAATGTCTGTTAAAGAATACACTGAAGAGTTTTATAGATTAAGTATTAGAGCAAGACATGCAGAAGATGACATGGAAAAGGTAGCTAGATATATCAATGGCTTAAGCTATGACATACAAGACGAGATTAGCTTGCTAAGTCTGAAGACTATTGAGGATGCCTATCAAGCAAGTTTGAAGGCAGAAGAGAAGATATTGAGAAAACAGAATCAGAGGAATAGAGGAAGAAGCTCAGTAACAGGTAGAGGAACTACCAGACCAAGGGGACACCAACATCAGCATGAAGCAAGAAGTTCAAGTATTAGACCACCACAGAGAGGAGAATTTAACAGAGGAAGATCTACGCCGAGAGGAAGAGGTCGAGGAAGAGATATTTGATGTTAGACATGTGTCATGGGCCTGTCCTCATAATAAACCAGCAAGTCAGAGGAATGCTAATGTGGATGAGGCAAAGCCAAAACCACCTATACTTATGGAAAAGGAAGACTCCCCTGAAGTAGGAGAATCCCTGTTATTAAGAAGGACTTTGCTTAATACAGAGGAGGAGATTGAAGAACCAGAACAGAGGAAGAATTTATTTAGAACTACCTGTAAATCATAAGGTAAGTTTTGTAAAGTAATAATTGACAGTGGAAGCACTAACAACCTTGTTTCTATAGAGATGGTGGACAAGCTCGGATTAGCAAAGACAATACACCCTACTCCTTACAAATTCTCATGGTTATAGAAAGGACATCAGATTATTGTGACATAATAATGCAAGGTTGAGATAAAAATTGATACGTATAAAGATGTGATATTATGTGATGTAATTCCCATGGATGTATGCCATGTATTACTGGGAAGGCCGTGGAAATTTGAACGGAAAGCTATTCTTGATGGGAGGAGAAACACTTATTCTATGGAGGAGCATGGAACTAAACATACATTGTTTCCATTGAAAGACGACGCTGACAAAGGAACACCTAGAAGTAGTATTATGCTGATAAGCAGAAAGGAGCTACTACAGGAACTAGTGAAGAATGAGGAGTTGCATTTTTCTATTGTGGGAAGACCAAAGGTAATTTTAACTTCCACAAACTTGGATGACTTTGCCTAAAGGATTTAAAATTATGTTAGATGATTTCACTGATATTATTGTGGATGAATTGCCAAATGCGTTGCCACCGATCAGGAGTCTTAGTCATCATATTGATCTAATACCAAGAGTGAGTTTTCCAAATAAAGCAGCATATAGATTAACTCCTCAAGAGAACGTAGAAATTGGAAGATAAGTGTAGGCGTCGATGGATAAGGGGCTAATTAGAGAAAGTCTTAGTCCATGTGTTGTACCAACAGTACTCAGTCCAAAGAAAGGAGGAGAATGGCGTATGTGCACAAATTCTAGAGCCATAAACAAGATCACTATCAGGTATAGATTTAATTTTCTATGCATGGATGATTTAATGGATTTCTTGAGTGGATGAAAATATTTTACTAAAATAGATTTTAAGAGTGGATATCATCAAATAAGAATTCGAGAAGGTGACGAATGCAAGACTGCATTTAAAACAAACAATGTGTTTCATGAGTGGTTAGTGATGCCTTTTGGACTCACTAATGCACCTAGCACGTTCATTAGATTAATGAATGAAGCCTTAAAGGAATATACAGGCAAGCTTGTTATTATTTATCTTGACGATATTCTAGTTTTTAGTAAAAGTAAAGAAGAACATCTAGAGCATCTTAAGTTGGTTCTAAGAACTCTGTAGAAAGAGAAACTACTGATAAATCTGAAAAAATGTAGCTTCATGAAGGAAGAATTAATTTACTTGGGATTTGTAGTTTCTAAAGAAGGATTGAAAAATGGATCCAAAGAAAGTCCAAGTAATTTGGAACTACCTTATTCCCAAAAATATAGTTGAGGTAAGGAGCTTCCATGGTCTTGCAATTTTTTACAGAAAGTTTATCAAAGACTTTACTCAGATTTCTACACCAATTCTTGAAACAATTAAGGAGATCAATCAGCCATTCAAGTGGACAAAAGTAGCAGACAAAAATTTTAAATTGCTGAAGAAGAAAACCATAGAGGAACCAATTTTAGCTTTGCATGATTTTCAAAAAGTATTTCAAGTTGAAACTGATGCTAGTGGAGTTGCAGTTGGCACATTTTTGAGTCAGGAACAAAGATCGATAGCGTACTTCAGTGAGAAATTGAATGAAGAAAAGAAGAAGCATTCGTCTTACGGTAAAGAGTTTTACGCTATTGTACAAGCCTTGAAAAAATGGAGACATTATTTTCTTCCAAAATAATTCATATTGTATTCAGACAATCATGCCTTACAGTTCATCGATAACCAGCCGAAACTAAACCAAAAACATGCCAAGTGGGTAGAATTTTTGCAAAGTTTTACTTTTGTGATAAAACACAAGAGTGGTAAGTCAAATAAAGTTGTTGATGCATTGAGTAAGGTAATTTTTATTTTGCAAGAATTCAAAGTGGGTGTTTTAGGATTTGAGGAAATGATTGAAATGTACAAAGATGATGAAGATTTCAAAGATATCTATACAACAGTTTAGAATCCAATAGTTCATAACAGAAATCAGTGGTTGGATTATCTCATTCAAGGAGGCTTATTGTTTAAAAACAACAAGTCGTGTATTCCCAATTGTTCTATGAGGGAAAACATAATAAAGGAGAAACATAGTGGATGATTATCTGGTCACTTTGGACAAGATAAAACATTTGCTCAAGTGAATGCTTTTTATTATTGGCCAAAAATGTAGACTAATGTTAAGAAATTTGTTAAGAAGTGTAGGATGTGTCATCATGCTAAAGGAAGGATCCAGAATACAGGATTGTATCAGCCATTGCCAATACCAGACCGACCGTGGGATGCAGTTAGCATGGATTTTGTTTTGGGATTACCAAAACCCATAGACGGAATGATTCCATTTATGATGTAGTAGATAGACTTTCCAAGATGGCACATTTCATTGCATGTAAGAAGACTAGTGATGCAACACATATTGCTAATCTATTCTTTTTAGAAATTGTATGATTACATGGATTACCTATAAGTATTGTGTCTGATTGGGATACAAAGTTTGTAGGGAATTTCTGGAGAACTCTTTGGAAGAAACTGGGAGCTAACCTCAGTTTTAGTTCAACATACCATCATCAAACATATGGATAGATTGAAGTAGTAAACAAGAGTTGGGGAAACATATTGAGAAGTTTAGCGTATCAAAATCCTAAGCAGTGGGATTTAGCACTAGCTCAGGCTGAATTTGCTTATAATGATACTCCAAACTGAAGTACTGGAATTAGTCCATTTCAGATTGTTTTTGGAATGTATTCAAGAGGTGTGTATGAGCTCAGAAATTTGGGTAAATAGGAGACAAGAAGTGCAAAAGCTGAAGAGTTTGCAGAACAGATGCGGAGACTACAAGAAGATGTCAAAGGTAGATTGCAGGAAAGCAACGACAAATACAAACAGAGGGTATATATGAAAAGAAGAGAGAAATAATTCCAAGTGGGAGATTTAGTGATGGTGTATTTGAGAAAAGAAAGATTTCCTGCTAAGACTTACAATAAACTGAAAATGAAAAATATAGGACCATGTAGAATTGTAAGAAAGTTTTCAACTAATGCATATGAAATTGAGTTTCCAGAAGGGATTTGAATATCACCTACCTTCAATGTTGCAGATTTGTATCCATATAAAGAGACAGAGACAGAGCTATAGGAGGAAACTACAGGAGATGAAGTTCAAACTGTGAACTGGGAAGGACAAATGCCAAAGACAGCTAAGAAAGAAGTAGAAGTTGTTTTGGAGAAAAGAGTATCCAAAAGAACCAGAGGATAGACTTATTTCCAATATCTATTCAAATGGAAAGGATAGCCAGTGGAAGATGCTAGCTGGTTGACAATAACAGAATTGCAAAAGTATGGAGTAAGTCCTAAAAGTTTGAAGGACGATTCTTTTCTTCCATGGGAGTCTGATGTAAGAGCATCCAGACTTAGCTAGCAATATGAAAGTTTGCTCACATGTTGTGGCTAAAAAAGTTGAATTTCATTGACCTGATTGGTCAAAATTCAGTTTTACTGAGAGGGTTGGATCTCTCAAGAAATGAATTGTCTTGCATTATTGTAATAGTTAGAAATTGTCTTATTTTAGGTTCAAAGATAAGTTGTTAGCATAGGTGTGTGGTAGAGCTAGGAATTAGAGATTTGTTGTTATATTGATTAAAAATGGGGATTGAGTTGTTAGGCATAGAATAGAGTGATATTCTATTTGTTAGTGCCTAGATTTACCTCAGGATGAAAAGGTAGGATCCAGGGCCAACATCAAACCACGCTCAGCCTAGTAGCTAGCCCTACCAGGTCAGGAGAGGGCTCTCTCTGAGTCAATCTCAGTAAATGATGATCTATGGGGCTTGAGAGGACTGAAATATCTTCTGATTTTAGGCTAGGTATATGTGCAAAAGAGTTTTATTTGATAAAATGATGATTTTTTGGCTCAGAGGGAAAGACACATTTTGGGGTGCATGGATTGAGGCTCAGTTCTGCAGAGATCTCGATGGGGAAAGGTAGGCAATCGTTTTGGCAATTAAATTTTAGCGAGATGGAAGGAAAAGATAGTTGAGGTGTTGAAGAGGGAAAGAAGATGACATAGCCAAATACTGAAAACGAATGTACAATGAAGCTCAAGGCTTTCTCAAGAGTCCAATCATGCTAATGACTGAAAAATAACATAATATAGACAAACATAGCTCATCCTTGCCTCTAGGGGTCAAGCTCACAAGTTTAGGGGCTGATCCAACTGATTCTAAATTGATAACTAGAAACTAGGCAACATAACAACATGCCTCTAGAAACAAGGGAACTGATTCATTCAGTTTCAAACAACCTCTAAACTGATGAATCTACCTCTACAAGTGAAAATCCAACATATTTACAACATAATCCATCAATATTCATCACATTACATCATAAATTTTCCATTAGGAAAGTGAAAAAGTCAAACTAGGCGAAGCTGGGCAAAAAATAGAGCAAAACCTGGTCAAACTGGCAAGTTTTCCTCTATGCGCCTTGCTTGATTCTCTATGTGTAGCACCTATTTGGACCCACTTTTGGAGGCCTTCCCGATGTCCAAATGAGCTCTAGATGTGCTTTCTGGAAAGGTTTACCTATCTACTTTCCAACCCAAGTCGAATTTTTCAATTTGGCCTCTATTTGCCCCCCTAAAATTCCATTCTCCCAACACTGCTTCCTGTGTGTCAAAATAGGGGCAGTGAGGTCATTTTTTGAGTGTTTTTTGGACCTTTTGAGGGCTCAAAACCTACCCAAATTTCCTGGACATAGGTAGACAACTGTAATTTTGCATGAAAAATCCAAAAATGTAGAGTTTTCGAGATTTGGAGGCTTCTAGCAAAAGCGATCGCCATGTCGCACGGTGCATAGGGCACAAAAAACTGTTTTTTATGCCAAACATTTGCAAAAATGCAAAAATTGCTCCAAATTTCTTGAAATTTGGGCTGAGTCTTCTCTATCAAGTGTTGTGATGGGCCAAGGAAGCCTAAACCAAGATCTGAAGTCGTTCATCCTCTTTTTGCCTCCTTGATGCTCTGCTCAACTTTGCTTTCAAATTCCTGATTCTCGCTTGGCACACCAAGTTCCGGGACAAGTAATGATATGACAAGTTCCTAAGCATATTCTTATCATTTATCGCCTTTTCCAGCTTCCTCTCCAAATGGATATCACTTTCGAGCCATGACTCCCTATCGGCATTGATCTCTTGCTCAAAGGAAGTGAACTCCACCCTCCTCCTTCGGGCAGCTTGGCGGTTTTGTCGAATGTTTTATAACTCCATCACCACCTGTTGATCCTCAAGCTATTTTTTCCTCTGTTGTAAGTACTGTAGATTCCATTGGGCTCTATCCAAGTTTGTGGATAAGGCATCAATGTTCGCCTGCTACTCCTTGATGATCTCTCTAAGGTTTGCACTTTGTGGGCCCATGTTAGTATCATCACCCTCAATGACGATGAAATCAGTCTCTCACTCACCTGATGATCCTTCCTCCTATAGAGGCCTCTTGCCTCAGTCCTGAACCTGCTATTCTGATGAAGGAAGCGAGGCCCCTTCCATCTCAAGTGGAGATAACACTCGCTTTGCTGCTGCAAACAACCATATAGTACCCCTTTGATAGGAGATGAACACTGGCACACTAGCGGTCTCATGGCCCTCATGCTGATAAGAAGGTCCACCTGTCTCATGCCCAGCCTCTGAAGGTCCCTGTGAAGCTCTAAAAAACTCACTAGAGATGAATTCATCCCAAGTGATGCCCTGTAAACCACGCTGATGAACGACCACAATTTTGATGAGAGAAAAATGATAAATACTGTTGAACTGCTGCCCTCACAGGTGAAATACTTCATGATGAGTTTCATTAAAGGAGCATACTCATCCTTGAGGAACTGAAAAAGAAACACTCTCTTGAGTTATCTCAAAAAACCAGGTTTGATGTAAGGTTCATAGTGCTCCCGGTCAATTTTCTGCCTCTTGTTCCATGGTTCTCCAATGTTTGGTATGCCGGTTGCCAATGAAATGGTTTCTGGTGTTAATGTGAAAGTGACACCAGCAACAGTGGCTTGATCACCATGTAAATTCAACACAAATAAGCAGGCCAAATCATGATGAAACTGAAAATTAGCAACCTTCTCGCAAAATTCATAACATGACTGATGCTGGAAACAAAACATGGCAAGAGGGCAGGCCTGTAACTCGGCAAGAGTGGTTGGTTCTTCTCTAATATGTTTTCCACCTCTATGAGGCCTCCTGGGTGCATGTCCCTCTGTGGGTGAGTCACTTTGGGTCTCTTCTTCATAATCATATGAAGCATCAGATGCCATAGCTACTGGTAGACAAATTACCTTGGAGAAACAGGTGTTGATGTGTCAAACTGTGTTGGACTACCTTTGATGACTGTTTGACCTCTGCCACCAAGGGAAAACAGTGAAACAAGGGACTATAAGGAGAGGGAAAAATAATGGGAAACTAGGGACTATTGGGATAGATTTAGTTAGGGAAATATGGGATGTTATGGGAGTTTTTGTATAGGATTACAGTTTGGGGTTTTACATTTAGGATTTTGGGAAAGGGAACTTGGGATAGGGAATTAATAAATTTAGGGGGTAGGGGAACTTTAGGGAACAATGAAATCAAGGGAAAAATAGGATAAGGAAGTGATGAAGGGATGATAGACTTGGTAGCAAAATGGCTAATCAAACCCTAGGTAGCAAGTTTCATGGAATTTCAAATGGTAGGGTTTGATGTTTTTTTTTTTTGTTAAACCATTAACATTCGTCAACCACCATAATATAAGTACAAACTTGGATGAAACACAATGATGGAGCCTCTACCTGGCAAATCCATGCGATTTTTGGAAATTTGGGAGAGTTCTGGGAATTTTCGGGTTCTTTCGCTCTATGGGCCGCGCATTCATCCCAATGCGCCACACCCTCCGTATGCACCGCGCTTGTGTTATTTTACACTAGGTCCTGAGGCCGAATGTGATGCGTCGGACGAGTGCGCCCCGCCTCTTTCCCAGTGCCCTGCGCCTTCAACTTACAACGATTTTTACCCAATATGCTCACTTTCTCACAAAAATCAATTTGCGTTGCTTCCTCTTTGCTTTTGGAATAGAAATGAACTTCAAACACTTGGAGACATGTTTTATACATGGGCTTTTCAAATTTAATTTTGCCAAAACCCACTTTCATAATGTTTTGGAAATAAATTTCATTCAACCTCTGTTTTTGGACTTTTTCACTGCTTTTTCACTTTGTGATGAACTTAATGACCTGAGCTTTGCTTGTTTTTACAAGTGTTGGAGCTTTTGGGCTAAGGAAAGAAACCAGGGTGCAGATGAAGAAATTTACAATGAGGGAAACAAAATTTTCATGATTTTTTACAATAAAAGCTAAATACTCTATTTTTTCCTCAAAATAGAGTTTTGAGGAAAAACACATTTTCAAACACTTGGTGATGAAATTTATTGATGTTTCAAACTCCTCATGGCCTGTTGGTAATTATTGGACACTTTAACACATTTTTTGATGAAACCTAGACCTAATTGACCATGAAACCCTAAAGAAAACTTTTGCAATTTTTGAGATAAAAGGGAAACTGTATATGTTTTTAAATGAGCAAAAATGAGCCAGTAGGTAGATAACATGAGGGAAACTGTAGGAATGCCACTAGCGTCAAATGATCTATGCGCCTAATGGAATGCAAATGACTGGGCGAGACACTAAATGTGAAATGCAACAAGAGGATTTCATCTCCGACGTAGGGATGAAAATACCAACTATAACATTGGCTCCAATGGGGATGGTAGCTCCTTGGAGGTGCCAAGAACTACAGATCTCTGGGAAAGGAGGCAGTTCCTTCGTCGATTAGTCTATGGAGTCAATAACTTCGACACAACAAAATTGAACTCTTGACTAAAAGACTCAATTTTAGGACTGAACGTGACTCAAATTGATTCATTTTCAATACTAAAATTGACCGAAAGACTTGACTCTAACAAACCAAACCAAAACTGAAATCAAACTTCAGCTTTATAGCCTTCACCTCGAGCCCCAATATGAAGAATGAGAATAGCACACTCTTGCAATGGAATTTAAACAAACTGGTATATACAATGATGAATAGGACAACAGAAAACAGTTCACACAATATACCGTTTGAGGAGCCGACCATTGAATGGCCCACCAAGATATTCTTTACCATTCAGCTCTTGCAAAAGGAAAGCATTCTGGCCCGATGCGCAGTAATCTTGTATGGTCCTTTCCAAAGATTTTCAAATTTTCTGTGCTTACCCTTCTCTTCATTCCTTGCATCCCATTTCAACACAATGTCTCCGATTTCAAACCTGTCTGCCTTTGCTTTTTGGTCATATATCCTCTTAATTCTTTCCTACAACTTGGAAGTATGTTGAAATACCTCTTCTCTAGTTTTCTACAAATGTATCATTTGGTTGATCCTCCACAGCAAACTATCATCCTCGATGCTAGCTTCTTGCAACAATTTTACCACCGGGACTGCCAAAGATGTCGGGAAGACTGTGTCCACACCGTACACAAGCTCAAAAGGAGACATGCCGATATATTTCTTCTGACTTACCCTGTCTACCCAAAGTGCATTGACTAACTTTTTGTGCCAACTCTTCTTGTTAGTTTCCAGCAGCTTTTTGATGATATTGACAAGAGATTTGTTAGAGGATTCCACCAAACCATTACCTTGTGGGTAATAGGCAGTCGAATGCCCCAAAGTAATTTGATACTTATGACAAAAGTCAATCATTCTTTTCAATTTAAAGGCTATTGCATTGTCAGTGATCAACTTATTTGGACATCCAAAACGAGACAAAATGTTGTTTTCAAGAAAAGAAATAATTACCGAATCGGTGGCTTGCCTTGTAGGAATTGCCTCAATCCATTTGGTGAAATAATCCGTCATTGTGAGGATCCACTTATGTTGTGCTGAAGAATAAGGATGAATCTCACCAATAAAATCCAAGCCCCAATGTTGAAATGGAGCGCTTACTTCAATGGGCTTGAGTGGTAAAGGCTGCAACTTCCGCTTACCTTGAAAAATTTGACATTCGTGATAGCTGGCCACCGTTTTGTACACATCAAAAAATAGACTTCGCCAATAATATCCCACTCTCAAGATTTTATTGGTTGTTGTCTTCCAGAAAACATGGCCTCCGCAATCTCCCTTGTGAAAATCTTCCTTAACTTGTTTTTCCTCTTCTTCTACCAAACAATTTAGCAGGACACCACTGGGATCTTTCCAATAAAGTGCTCCATTCATGATACAAAATTTTGCAGCCTTCAACTTCAATGTCCTACTTTTGTTCTTAGCCATTCTGGGAGGTGATGACAGATTTTGAAGCAAATAAAAAATGTCTGAATACCAAGGAGAAAGGAGGAAAATTTCTGATATCTGAGTGGGAAAATTTTCTTCATCTTCCTCAAACATAGCAGCAATTAGATTAATGTCCAAGGCATGCAGATTTGACTCAGCCATAAGTTTTGCCAGGCCTGGTCCTTTAATGAGCTTTGTCAGTTTGATTTCCACATCATATTCCAGCAAGGCAGCGATCCATTTGCCTCTCCTTCCCTCCGGATCTGTTTGCACTAGGACATATTTGACAATGGCATTAGGAACATAAGCAAGGATGTGAGAATGCAAAATATAAAACCAAAAATATTTTAATGCTTTAACCAATTCAAGGGCCTATTTTTTAATAATATTATACTTCAATGCCGCATCCCTTATGGTCCTGATGAAGAATGCAATTGGTTTCTCGAGCTGGTCTCTCTTTTGCATCAAAACTGCTGCAATAGTATGATCCGAGGCAAAGGAAAACAAAATAAAATCTTGAGTATAGACCAAGTTGATCAAAACCAGAGCTGAAGAAAGAGCTAATTTCAAAAAATTAAAAGACTTAATTGCTTCCTCAGTCCACCTTACTGCACTATCCTTTTCATCATGTTTGTGATTTCTCTTAAGTGTTCTACAAGATTGGGCACAAAGCGACGTAAGAAATTGATCTAACCATTGAAGGATTGAATTTCTTTCTTACTTCGTGGGAAATCAATTTTTTGAGTGGCCTCCACCTGAGCTGGATCGATGTAAATGCCCTCCTTTGAGATAATATGCCCGAGAAACTTGCCTTCATCCATGGCAAACAAGCTTTTCTTTGGATTGAGCGAGATGCCATACTTCCTACACCGCTAAAAAATGATATTCAAATGATAGAGGTGCTCTTCATCTATATTAGAGAAAATTGTTAATTCATCAAGATAAACAACTAGAAAAACAATTTTTTTCATTGGCAAACGCTATATCCATCGCCCGCTGAAAGGTTGCACCAACATTTTTCAATCCAAATGGCATATTTGTATAATGAAAAGTTCCCCATGGAGTAGTGAACGTTGTTTTGTCACGATCATCCTCATGGACCAAAATTTGGTTATAACCCGAATAACCATCGAGTAGCGACATCCGTGATGCTCCAACTACTCGCTGAAGTATGTGATCCGTCTTGGGAAATGGATAATTTTCTTTCAAGGAAAATTTGTTCAGATTTCTAAAATCAATGCATAACCGAATCTCACCTGTCTTCTTGTAGACGGGAACCATGTTTGAAATCCAATCTAAAAATCTGATAGGGAATATGATACCAACTTTATACAACCTATTCAGCTCCTTTTCGATTTAGGGCAGCAGCTTTGGATTTATTCTTCTTAGCTTTTGGCGAAAAGGCTTGGATTTGGCTTGATCGGGATCACATGCTGAATTATGCTTGTGTCATATGCCTTCAAATCTGAATAATCCCAAGCGAATACATCAGTAAAAGAGGATAACAAAATGATATATTTTTCCTTTACTTGTGGGGGCAATGCCTTCAATAATTTCACCATCTTGGGATGTTCAGCTGATCCAATGCTCACATCTTCAACTCCTTTTTATGTTGGCAGAAAGGTCGGTTTTTTAGCCACATCGTCCTGATCGAAGAACTCCTCTAAAGGTATTAGACCTTCAGGAATGATGTTGTCTTTGAGCTGCAAAACTTCCATCTGATTGACTTCCATATTCTCATCACCATCATCATATTCCATATCAATAGAAATGTTCTTGAATTTACCTTTATTTTCCAGAAATTCATTGATCTCATCATCATCTTGGAACACTTGCCAATACCTTTGATTGTTGGGCACAGTGGGGCGATGCTTCACACAAATCTCGAACTTATTGTTTGAGTTCATAGGAATCTTCAAATTGCTTGTTGTTGTTGCAAGTCAATATGCAATGACATTCTGAGCACGGGGCACACAAGTTATACTGTAATTAGAAAATACTTTCAAGATATCCAACACCGCATTGTGGTAGGCCCGCATTCGGGGATGCTTCGCTTGGTACTCGCCATTCACCTATTTGATAACTAACTCGGAGTCACCATACACTAAAATCCTCTTAGCATTTAATTTTTTAAGAACTTTCAAACCAGCAATCAAAGCTTCATATGCAGCCTCATTGTTTGAACAGTCAAAAGCTAATTTATAAGAGCAGACCCTTACATTACTTGGCACTTTTTTTGGGGCAAAAATCGGGCTGCGTATCCAAATACCAATTCCCAGCACCTTCCCTTCCTATAGTGCCATCAAAGTCCATACTCCATAGGCCTATTTCATCCTCTTCCAAATGTTGAAATTCTTTTTCTTTACCTTGTTGTCCATCAATATGTTGTTGCTGTCGGACCGCTGATTTTTCAGCAATGCCATCAAGTCTTTGCCGCTCTTGTCTCAAGACTTCTCTAAAGTTTTCAGTAATCTTAGGAATGTCTTCTACTTCCAGTAGTTCACTATTTACATCATTAAAACTATCTGAATACAAAACAAATGACTCTAGATCAGTATGTACATAGTTGATCAGATGATTTACCAGTTTCTCCTTGCTAGTGATCATGTACTTCATTTTTTGCTCCTGGTATAGTTTCCTCATCTGACCGAACACGGGAATCATAGAATAGGAGAAATTAAGTTGCATTGTTCCTTTAATCTTTTCTCCCCAAGATCTGGAAAGAAGCATGCCAAATCTAGGAGGTATATCCACCACCACCACATCCATAAAAACATTTTTAGCCAGAATCTGATCAAAACTGACCACCAAATCCTTGATAAGCCCAATGCACCTTACTGTACTGGAATCGAAAGAGTAAAGGTCATGGTATTTCCTAGTTATGTCCAATCCCAATTTCTCCATGATGGATTTCGGCATAAGATTATGAGAAGCTCCGAAATCAAACATAGCATTGTGTAAAATAAAGTCATGCACCCTGAGACTGATATAGAAAGGAGAAACATCACTATCTTGGGACTGACCTTCCTACGCTGGCCCAAAGATCAGCACGGGACTTTCATCCTCCACATTTACCATGTCTGATGATGGATCTAAACTCAAAATTTTAGACACATGACTTTTATAATTGTTGTTCTTCATCAACTCAGTCAAAGGAATGGATATTTTTAACTTAGCAATTTCATTTTCTAAGTTAAAAACTGAAACTTTTTCTACCTCTTTCGTTGAAACATCCTTCTTTTCCATTTTCTCCTTTGACACATTTGGCTGATTCACTCTTTCACTTGCTGATGTCATTTTGTTGCTGCTAGGATCAGTTGTCTCTTTTCCCTTTTTCTGCACATTGGGAGGATCATTCTTTGATGCTGCTGCCTCCTTCCGTTTTTGAATTGGATTTACAGGCACATCTCTATTTCGAAGTGAATATTGCCACCGATGAGCTGATAAAGCATTCATGTATCCTCTTTGGTAATCATCAGACTCTTCCTCAAGAACAGTCTCATTTTCGAAAATAAAATTTTCATCCCCACGTTTCGCTGGATTCTTGGAGTACTCCTCATCTTCAGTGATGTAAATTGGCATGTCATCGGGCATAAAGAAATGATTTTCTTCTCCAATCAAATTCTCCTCCTCTTCTGATTCTGGACCAAGTACAACATTCTGTTGTAGAGGTTTCTGCACTTGCTGTTGCGCTGCTTGATCTTGGGCTCGCTGCTCTCTTTGTTTGATCCTGTATTGGGGCTACTGCTGGCCATGGAAGTTAGGATTTCTGATATGTGGCTTAGACATGTCGAGATTCAATCTATCAAGAATCTGTTCCACCTTTTGAATCACTTGATCTGACAAGGAAGACTCTTCTTTAATTGTGACTTTCTTTTTAGCTTTTGTTATAGCTCTATTGGCCAGCAGATTTGCTTCAACGCTGACCGCAATCTTCTGCATGTCTTCCAAAGTAGCTAGATCTCTTTCTCTTAATTGGTAAGCCATATCAACATCAAAACCGTCCGGAAACTTAATCAAGGCTAGCCCCATGGGTGGCTTTATATGATTAGGGATTGCATTGTAGACTGAATTGAATCTAATACAGTAATCTTGAACAAACTCGCCAGCATTTCGTTTGATGCGCTTATACTTGGAAAGAATCTAAAGGGGATTTTTCTTCACTTCCATGCGGTCTAAGAATTGTCTTTGTAGATTGCCCAATGTAGTGACACTTGCAGCTGGCAAGGCCCTGAACCATTTCCTTACTTCACCACCAAATGTTTGTACAAAAAGTATCATGGTTACATTTTCTGCATCAATCTCATGAAGATCGAAGAAATCCGTCATTTTGTCCACATGTTGCTAAGCTATGACACCATGAGGAGTGCCATCAAACAAAGGAATTTTACTTTGATAATCGGCGGGTATATCATCCAAATTTTGAGGCAGTACAAGAGGTGAAAAATGAGCAACCATTTGTCTTGGTGGATTTGCAATCGGTCTTGGGGATGTTGGAGGAGTATGAGGAGGTGTATGCAGAGGTGAAGCAATCTTGGCTATTTTAGGAGTAGAAGGAGTAGAGGAGGCGATATTACTGCAGATTTTTTATCAAAAATAGTAGGTTGCACAGGAATAGTAGGAATGAAAGGAGGTTCAGTGGGAATTATTGAACTAGATGCAATTGTAGATGACCCAAGGGTTGCAGAAGCAGTCTCTAGGGAATCAGCAATATTAGAAGCCACAATTGTAGTTTGGAGCTGGTTCAAAATATAATCATCAATAGATTTATTTGCCCTTTCAATTTCAAGATTTCTAACAAACTCAGGATTTAAAGTAGTTGAAGCAACAACGCTTTCATATTTGTTTTCAAACAAAGACAACACAAACTGCTCATCAAATTCAAGATCCTCAATATACTCAAAACCAACAAGACACGATTGAGATTTGAACATAGGAATGATAGAACTTCCTTTGCGAATGATTCTTGGAATAAGAATGGGATTCTCGTAGAGAGGAGGGGGATGAGGATCTGGATTTGCCCTAGTATGTCCTCTGGAAGCCAGTGTGCTATTATTTTCAAGAAATCAAATGGACATTAACAACTTGTTCAGCCTATCAAATCCTAAACTTATCATCCAAAAGCTTAGAATTCTCAGATGTACAGGGGTGATCAGCAAGTTAGATACTCCGTTTATAAGACTAGACCGGAGATTGACAGAAGTAGTGTTTATCTACTTGCGCTAATGCAAAGCAAAAGCGTTTCAAAGGCTACCTGGCTAATCTTCAGGCTCCGTCTGTAGTTTATAAAATGAAGAATAAAAATAAACAAATAATTTATTTCCCCAGTATGGTCACCACTATGTTAGTGCCTAGATTTACCTCAGGCTAAAAAGGTAGGATCCAGGGCCAACATCAAACCACGCTCAGCCTAGTAGCTAGCCCTACCAGGTCAGGAGAGGACTCTCTCCGAGTCAATCTTAGCAAATGATGATCTATTGGGCTTGATATGACTGAAATATCTTCTGATTTTAGGCTAGGTATATGTGCAAGAGAGTTTTATTTGATAAAATGATGGTTTGTTGGCTCAAAGGGAAAGACACATTTTGGGGTGTGGGGATTGAGGCTTAGTTCTGCAGAGATCTCGATGGGGCAAGGTAGGCAATCGTTTTGGCACTTAAATTTTAGCGAGATGGAAGGAAAAGAAAGTGAGGTGTTGAAGAGGGCAAGAACAATCATGAATTCTCCCCAAATAGCTAAAACCATCAAACAACTAAAGCAAACTTCAAGTAGAGCATTGCACATTCAATGAATTCTACTTACACTCTTGTTTGTTTTGTTCAGAAGAAATAAGATAGATAATGCAATAACATAAAAAAATTCAAAATAACAAGGAGAAGTATTGTACCAAGACAAATTGCCACATGAACCCCAAAGAGTGCTACAAATCCTGGTCTCAATTCCTTAGCCAAAATACTGAAAATGAATGTACAATGCAGCTCAAGGCTTTCTCAAGAGTCCAATCATGCTAATGACTGAAAAATAACATAAGATAGACAAACATAGCTCATCCTTTCCTCTAGGGGTCAAGCTCACAAGTTTAGGGGCTGATCCAATTGATTCTAAACTAAGAACTAGAAACTAGGAAACATAACAACATGCCTCTAGAAACAAGGGAACTGATTCATTCAGTTTCAAACAACCTCTAAACTGATGAATCTCCCTCTACAAGTGAAAATCCAACATATTTACAACATAATCCATCAACATTCATCACATTACATCATAAATGTTCCATTAGAAAAGTGAAAAAGTCAAACTAGGCGAAGTTGGGCGAAAAACAGAGCAAAACTTGGTCAAACTGGCAATTTTCCCTCTATGCACCACGCCTAATTCTCTATGTGTAGCACCTATTTGGACCCACTTTTGTAGGTCTTCCCGATGTCCAAATGAGCTCTAGATGTACTTTCTGGAAAGGTTTACCTGTCTACTTTCCAACCGAAGTGGAAGTTTTCAATTTGGCCTCCATTTACCCTCCTAAAATTCCATTTTCCCAACACTGCTTCCTGTGTGTCAAAATAGGGGCAGTGAGGTCATTTTTTGAGTGCTTTTTGACCTTTTGAGGGCTCAAAACCTGCCCAAATTTCTTGTCCATAGGTAGACAAGTGTAATTTTCCATGAAAAATCCAAAAATTCTAAGATTTTAATATTTGGAGGCCTTTAGCAAAAGCATGCGCCACGTGGCGCGGCGCATAGGGCAAAAAAAGCCTGTTTTTTGTGCCAAAAATTTTCAAAAATGAAAAAAATGCTCCAAATTTCTTGAAATTTGGGCTGAGTCTTCTCTATCAAGTGTTGTGATGAGCCAAGGAAGCCTCAACCAATATCTGAAGTCGTTCATCCTCTTTTTTCCTCCTTGATTCTCTCCTCAACTTTGCTTTCAAATTCCTGATTCTCGCTTGGCACACCAAGTTCCGGGACAAGTAATGATATGACAAGTTCCTAAGCATATTCTTCTCATTCATTGCCTTCTCTAGCTTCCTATCCAAATGGATATTGACTCTTTCGAGCCATGACTCCCTATCGGCATTGATCTCTTGCTCCAAGGAAGTGAACTCCACCCTCCTCCTTTGGGCAGCTTGGCGGTTTTGCCGAATGTTCTGTAACTCCATCACCACCTGATGATCCTCAAGCTATTTGTTCCTCTACTCCAAGTATTGTATATTCCATTGGGTTCTATCCAAGTTGGTGGATAAGGCATCAATGTCCGTCTGCTGCTCCTTGATGATCTCTCTAAGGTTTTCACTTTGTGGGCCCATGTCAGTATCATCACCCTCAATGAGGATGAAATCAGTATCTCGCTCACCTGATGGTCCTTCCTCTTATAAAGGCCTCTTGCCTCAGTCCTGAACCTACTATGCTGATGAAGGAAGTGAGGTCCCTTCCACCTCAGGTGGAGATAACACTCGCTTTGCTGCTGCAAACAACTGTCTAGTACCCCTCTGATAGGAGATGAACACTGGCACACTAGCGGTCTCATGGCCCTCATGCTGATAAGAAGGTCCACCTGTCTCATGCCCAGCCTCAGAAGGTCCCTGTGAAGCTCTAAAAAACTCATGAGAGATGAAGTCATCCAAAGTGATGCCCTGTAAACCAAGCTGATGAACGACCACAATTTTGATGACAAGAAAATGATAAATACTGTTGAACTGCTGCTGAGGAGTCTTGTCCTGCACAAGAGTGGTCATCTTCTCTATGTTTCGGCATATGAAATAAGGAATGTTCATCATCCATACCCGAGTAAAACGCATCAGCAGCCTGATGTGATAAGCATACAAGCAAGAGAACCGGCCCTCACAGGTGAAATACTTCATGATGAGTTTCATTAAAGGAGCATACTCATCCTTGAGGAACCGAAAAAGAAACACTCTCTTGAGCTATCTCAAAAAACCAGGTTTGATGTAAGGTTCATAGTGCTATCGGTCAATTTTCTGCCTCTTGTTCCATGGTTCTCCAATGTTTGGTATGCCGGTTGCCAATGAAATGGTTTCTGGTGTTAATGTGAAAGTGACACCAGCAATAGTGCCTTGATCACCATGTAAATGCAACACAAATAAGCAGGCCAACTCATGATGAAACTGAAAATTATCAACCTTCTCGCAAAATTCATGACATGACTGATGTTGGAAACAAAAGATGGCAAGAGGGCAGGCCTGTAACTCGGGAAGAGTGGTTGGTTCTTCTCTGATATGTCTGCAACCTCTATGAGGCCTCCTGGGAGCATGTCCCTCCATGGGTGAGTCACTTTGGGTCTCTTGTTCATAATCATATGAAGGATCAGATGCCATAGGTGCTGGTAGACAAATTACCTTGGACAAATAGGTGCTAATGTGTCAAACTGTGTTGGGCTGCCTTTGATGATTGTTTGACCTCTGCCACCAAGGGAAAACAATGAAACCAGGGACTATAAGGTGAGGGAAAAATAATGGGAAATTAGGGACTGTTGGGATAGATTTAGTTAGGGAAATATGGGATGTTATGGGACTTTTTGTATAGGATTAGGGTTTTGTGTTTTACATTTAGGATTTTTGGAAAGGGAACTTGGTATAATGGATTAATAAGTTTAGGGGGTAGGGGAACTTTAGGGAACAATGAAATCAAGGGAAAAATATGATAAGGAATTGATGGAGGGATGACAGAGTTGGTAGCAAAATGGTTAATCAAACCCTAGGCAGCAAGTTTCTTGGAATTTCAAATGGTAGGGTTTGATGTTTTTTTCTTAACCATTAACATTCATCAACCACCATAATATAAGTACAAACTTAGATGAAACACAATGATGGAGGCTCTACCTGGAAAATCCGTGCGATTTTTGGCAATTCGGGAGAGTTCTTGGAATTTTTGGGCTCTTTAGCTATGTACACCGCACATTCAGCCCATGCGTCGTGCCCTCTGTATGTGCCACACCCGTGTTATTTTACACTGGGTCCTGAGGCCCAATGCGCCGCGCCAGATGAGTGCGTCGCGCCTGCTGCCGAGTGGCCCGCGCCTTCAACTTACAATGATTTTTACCCAATATCCTCACTTGCTCACAAAAATCAATTTTCGTTGCTTCCTCTTTGCTCTTGGAATAGAAATGAACTTCAAACACTTGGAGACATGTTTTATACATGGGCTTTTCAAATTTAATTTTGCCAAAACCCACTTTCATATTGTTTTGGAAATAAATTTCATTCAACCTCTGTTTTTGGACTTTTTCACTGCTTTTTCACTTTGTGATGAACTTAATGACCTAAGCTTTGCTTGTTTTTACAAGTATTGGAGCTTTTGGGCTAAGGAAAGAAACCAAGGTGCAGATGAAGAAATTTACAATGAGGGAAACAAAATTTTCATGATTTTTTACAATAAAAGCTAAATACTCTATTTTTTCCTCAAAATAGAGTTTTGAGGAAAAACACATTTTCAAACACTTGGTGATGAAATTTATTGATGTTGCAAACTCCTCATGGCCTGTTGGTAATTATTGGACACTTTAACACATTTTTTGATGAAACCCTAGACCTAATTGACCATGAAACCCTAAAGAAAACTTTTGCAATTTTTGAGATAAAAGGGAAACTGTATATGTTTTTAAATGAGAAAAAATGAGCCAGTAGGTAGATAACATGAGGGAAACTGTAGGAATGCCACTAGCGTCAAATGATCTATGCGCCTAATGGAATGCAAATGACTGGGCGAGACACTAAATGTGAAATGCAACAAGAGGATTTCATCTCCTACATAGGGATGAAAATACCAACTATAACGTTGGCTCCAATGGGGATGGTAGCTCCTTGGAGGTGCCAAGAACTACAAATCTCTGGGAAAGCAGGCAGTGCCTTTGTCGATTAGGCTATGGAGTCAATAACTTCGACACAACAAAATTGAACTCTTGACTAAAAGACTCAATTTTAGGACTGAACGTGACTCAAATTGATTCATTTTCAATACTAAAATTGACCGAAAGACTTGACTCTAACAAACCAAACCAAAACTGAAATCAAACTTCAGCTTTATAGCCTTCACCTCGAGCCCCAATATGAAGAATGAGAATAGCACACTCTTGCAATGGAATTTAAACAAACTGGTATATACAATGATGAATAGGACAATAGAAAATAGTTCACACAATATACCGTTTGAGGAGCCGACCATTAAATGGCCCACCAGGATATTCTTTACCATTCAGCTCTTGCAAAAGGAAAGCATTCTGGCCCGATGCGCAGTAATCTTGTATGGTCCTTTCCAAAGATTTTCAAATTTTCTGTGCTTACCCTTCTCTTCATTCCTTGCATCCCATTTCAACACAATGTCTCCGATTTCAAACCTGTCTGCCTTTGCTTTTTGGTCATATATCCTCTTAATTATTTCCTACAACTTGGAAGTATGTTGAAATACCTCTTCTCTAGTTTGCTACAAATGTATCATTTGGTTGATCCTCCACAACAAACTATCATCCTCGATGCTAGCTTCTTGCAACAATTTTACCACCGGGACTGCCAAAGATGTCGGGAAGACTGTGTCCACACCGTACACAAGCTCAAAAGGAGACATGCCGATATATTTCTTCTGACTTACCCTGTCTACCCAAAGTGCATTGACGAACTTTTTGTGCCAACTCTTCTTGTTAGTTTCCAGCAGCTTTTTGATGATATTGACAAGAGATTTGTTAGAGGATTCCACCAAACCATTACCTTGTGGGTAATAGGCAGTCGAATGCCCCAAAGTAATTTGATACTTATGACAAAAGTCAATCATTCTTTTCAATTTAAAGGCTATTGCATTGTCAGTGATCAACTTATTTGGACATCCAAAACGAGACAAAATGTTGTTTTCAAGAAATAAAATAATTACTGAATCGGTGGCTTGCCTTGTAGGAATTGCCTCAATCCATTTGGTGAAATAATCCGTCGCTGTGAGGATCCACTTATGTTGTGCTGAAGAATAAGGATGAATCTCACCAATAAAATCCAAGCCCCAATGTTGAAATGGAGCTCTTACTTCAATGGGCTTGAGTGGTAAAGGCTGCAACTTCCGCTTACCTTGAAAAATTTGACATTCGTGATAGCTGGCCACCGTTTTGTACACATCAACAAATAGACTTGGCCAATAATATCCCACTCTCAAGATTTTATTGGTTGTTGTCTTCCAGAAAAGATGGCCTCCGCAATCTCCCTTGTGAAAATCTTCCTTAACTTGTTTTTCCTCTTCTTCTACCAAACAATTTAGCAGGACACCACTGGGATCTTTCCAATAAAGTGCTCCATTCATGATACAAAATTTTGCAGCCTTCAACTTCAATGTCCTACTTTTGTTCTTAGCCATTCTGGGAGGTGATGACAGATTTTGAAGCAAATAAAAAATGTCTGAATACCAAGGAGAAAGGAGGAAAATTTCTGATATCTGAGTGGGAAAATTTTCTTCATCTTCCTCAAACATAGCAGCAATTAGATTAATGTCCAAGGCATGCAGATTTGACTCAGCCATAAGTTTTTCCAGGCCTGGTCCTTTAATGAGCTTTGTCAGTTTGATTTCCACATCATATTCCAGCAAGGCAGCGATCCATTTGCCTCTCCTTCCCTCCGGATCTGTTTGCACTAGGACATATTTGACAATGGCATTAGGAACATAAGCAAGGATGTGAGAATGCAAAATATAAACCCAAAAATATTTTAATGCTTTAACCAATGCAAGGGCCTATTTTTTAATAATATTATACTTCAATGCCGCATCCCTTATGGTTCTGCTGAAGAATGCAATTGGTTTCTCGAGCTGGTCTCTCTTTTGCATCAAAACTGCTGCAATAGTATGATCTGAGGCAAAGGAAAACAAAATAAAATCCTGAGTATAGTCCAAGTTGATCAAAACCAGAGCTGAAGAAAGAGCTAATTTCACAAAATTAAAAGACTTAACTGCTTCCTCAGTCCACCTTACTGCACTATCCTTTTCATCATGTTTGTGATTTCTCTTAAGTGTTCTACAAGATTGGGCACAAAACGACGTAAGAAATTGATCTAACCATTGAAGGATTGAATTTCTTTCTTACTTCGTGGGAAATCAATTTTTTGAGTGGCCTCCACCTGAGCTGGATCGATGCAAATGCCCTCCTTTGAGATAATATGCCCGAGAAACTTGCCTTCATCCATGGCAAACAAGCTTTTCTTTGGATTGAGCGAGATGCCATACTTCCTACACCGCTAAAAAATGATATTCAAATGATAGAGGTGCTCTTCATCTATATTATAGAAAACTGTTAAGTCATCAAGATAAACAACTAGAAAAACAAATTTTTTCATTGGCAAACGCTATATCCATCGCCCGCTGAAAGGTTGCACCAACATTTTTCAATCCAAATGGCATATTTGCATAATGAAAAGTTCCCCATGGAGTAGTGAATGTTGTTTTGTCACGATCATCCTCATGGACCAAAATTTGGTTATAACCCGAATAACCATCGAGTAGCGACATCCGTGATGCTCCAACTACTCGCTGAAGTATGTGATCCATCTTGGGAAACGGATAATTATCTTTCAAGGAAAATTTGTTCAGATTTCTAAAATCAATGCATAACCGAATCTCACCTGTCTTCTTGTAGACGGGAACCATGTTTGAAATCCAATCTGAAAATCTGATAAGGAATATGATACCAGCTTTATACAACCTATTCAGCTCCTTTTCGATTTAGGGCAGCAGATTTGGATTTATTCTTCTTAGCTTTTGGCGAAAAGACTTTTGATTTGGCTTGATCGGGATCACATGCTGAATTATGCTTGTGTCATATGCCTTCAAATCTGAATAATCCCAAGCGAATACATCAGTAAAAGAGGATAACAAAATGATATATTTTTCCTTTACTTGTGGGGGCAATGCCTTTGATAATTTCACCATCTTGGGATGTTCAGCTGATCCAATGCTCACATCTTCAACTCTTTATGTTGGCAGAAAGGTCGGTTTTTTAGCCACATCGTCCTGATTGAAGAACTCCTCTAAAGGTATTAGACCTTCAGGAATGATGTTGTCTTTGAGCTGCAAAACTTCCATCTGATTGACTTCCATATTCTCATCACCATCATCATATTCCATATCAATAGAAATGTTCTTGAATTTACCTTTATTTTCCAGAAATTCATTGATCTCATCATCATCTTGGAACACTTGCCAACACCTTTGATTGTTGGGCACAGTTGGGCGATGCTTCACACGAATCTTGAACTTATTGTTTGAGTTCATAGGAATCTTCAAATTGCTTGTTGTTGTTGCAATTCAATATGCAATGAAATTCTGAGCACGGGGCACACAAGTTATACTGTAATTAGAAAATACTTTCAAGATATCCAACACCGCATTGTGGTAGGCCTGCATTCGGGGATGCTTCGCTTGGTACTCGCCATTCACCTATTTGATAACTAACTCGAAGTCACCATACACTAAAATCCTCTTAGCATTTAATTTTTTAAGAACTTTCAAACCAGCAATCAAAGCTTCATATGCAGCCTCATTGTTTGAACAGTCAAAAGCTAATTTATAAGAGCAGACCCTTACATTACTTGGCACTTTTTTTGGGGCAAAAATCGAGCTGCGTATCCAAATACCAATTCCCAGAACCTTCCCTTCCTATAGTGCCATCAAATTCCATACTCCATAGGCCTATTTCATCCTCTTCCAAATGTTGAAATTCTTTTTCTTTACCTTGTTGTCCATCAATATGTTGTTGCTGTCGGACCGCTGATTTTTCAGCAATGCCATCAAGTCTTTGCCGCTCTTGTCTCAAGACTTCTCTAAAGTTTTCAGTAATCTTAGGAATGTCTTCTACTTCCATTAGTTCACTATTTACATAATTAAAACTATCTGAATACAAAAAAATGACTCTAGATCAGTATGTACATAGTTGATCAGATGATTTACCAGTTTCTCCTTGCTAGTGATCATGTACTTCATTTTTTGCTCCTGGTATAGTTTCCTCATCTGACCGAACACGGGAATCATAGAATAGGAGAAATTAAGTTGCATTGTCCCTTTAATCTTTGCTCCCCAAGATCTGGAAAGAAGCATGCCAAATCTAGGAGGTATATCCGCCACCACCACATCCATAAAAACATTTTTAGCCAGAATCTGATCAAAACTGACCACCAAATCCTTGATAAGCCCAATGCACCTTACTGTACTAGAATCGAAAGAGTAAAGGTCATGGTATTTCCTAGTTATGTCCAATCCCAATTTCTCCATGATGGCTTTCGGCATAAGATTATGAGAAGCTCCGAAATCACACATAGCATTGTGTAAAATAAAGTCATGCACCCTGAGACTGATATAGAAAGGAGCAACATCACTATCTTGGGACTGACCTTCCAAAGCTGGCCCAAAGATCAGCACGGGACTTTCATCCTCCACATTTACCATGTCTGATGATGGATCTAAACTCAAAATTTTAGACACATGACTTTTATAATTGTTGTTCTTCGTCAACTTAATCAAAGGAATGGATATTTTTAACTTAGCAATTTCATTTTCTAAGTTAAAAACTGAAACTTTTTCTACATCTTTCCTTGAAACATCCTTCTTTTCCATTTTCTCCTTTGACACATTTGGCTGATTCACTCTTTCACTTGCTGATGTCATTTTGTTGCTGCTAGGATCAGTTGTCTCTTTTCCCTTTTTCTGCACATTGGGAGGATCATTCTTTGATGCTGCTGCCTCCTTCCATTTCTGAATTGGATTTACAGGCACATCTCTATTTTGAAGTGAATATTGCCACTGATGAGCTGATAAAGCATTCATGTATCCTCTTTGGTAATCATCAGACTCTTCCTCAAGAACAGTCTCATTTTCCAAAATAAAATTTTCATCCCCACGTTTAGCTGGATTCTTGGAGTACTCCTCATCTTCAGTGATGTAAATTGGCATGTCATCGGGCATAAAGAAATGATTTTCTTCTCCAATCACATTCTCCTCCTCTTATGATTCCGGACCAAGTACAACATTCTGTTGTAGAGGTTTCTGCACTTGTTGCTGCGCTGCTTGATCTTGGGCTCGCTGCTCTCTTTGTTTGATCCTGTATTGGGGCTACTGCTGGCCATGGAAGTTAGGATTTCTGATATGTGGCTTAGACATGTCGAGATTCAATCTATCAAGAATTTGTTCCACCTTTTGAATCACTTGACCTGACAAGGAAGACTCTTCTTTAATTGTGACTTTCTTTTTAGCTTTTGTTATAGCTCTATTGGCCAGCAGATTTGCTTCAACGCTGACCGCAATCTTCTGCATGTCTTCCAAAGTAGCTAGATCTATTTCTCTTAATTGGTAAGCCATATCAACATCAAAACCGTCCAGAAACTTAATCAAGGCTAGCCCCATGGGTGGCTTTATATGATTAGGGATTGCATTGTAGACTGAATTGAATCTAATACAGTAATCTTGAACAAACTCGCCAGCATTTCGTTTGATGCGCTTATACTTGGGAAGAATCTAAAGCGGATTTTTCTTCACTTCCATGCGGTCTAAGAATTGTCTTTGTAGATTGGCCAATGTAGTGACACTTGCAGCTGGCAAGGCCCTGAACCATTTCCTTACTTCACCAACAAATGTTTGTACAAAAGGTATCATGGTTACATTTTCTGCATCAATCTCATGAAGATCGAAGAAATCCGTCATTCTGTCCACATGTTGCTAAGCTATGACACCATGAGGAGTGCCATCAAACAAAGGAATTTTACTTTGATAATCGGCGGGTATATCATCCAAATTTTGAGGCAGTACAAGAGGTGAAAAATGAGCAACCATTTCTCTTGGTGGATTTGCAATCGGTCTTGGGGATGTTAGGGGAGTATGAGGAGGTGTATGCAGAGGTGAAGCAATCTTGTCTATTTTAGGAGTAGAAGGAGTAGAGGAGGCGATATTACTGCAGATTTTTTATCAAAAATAGTAGGCTACACAGGAATAGTAGGAATGAAAGGAGGTTCAGTGGGAATTATTGAACTAGATGCAATTGCAGATGACCCAAGGGTTGCAGAAGCAGTCTCTAGGAAATCAGCAATATTAGAAGCCACGATTGTAGTTTGGAGATGGTTCAAAATATAATCATCAATAGATTTATTTGCCCTTTCAATTTCAAGATTTCTAACAAACTCAGGATTTAAAGCAGTTGAAGCAACAACGCTTTCATATTTGTTTTCAAACAAAGACAAGTCAAACTGCTCATCAAATTCAAGATCCTCAATATACTCAAAACCAACAAGACACGATTGAGCTTTGAACATAGGAATGATTCTTGGAATAAGAATGGGATTCTCGTAGAGAGGAGGGGGATCAGGATCTGGATTTGCTCTAGTATGTCCTCTGGAAGCCAGTGTGCTATTATTTTCAAGAAATCAAATGGACATTAACAACTTGTTCATCCTATCAAATCCTAAACTTATCATCCAAAAGCTTAGAATTCTCAGATGTACAGGGTGATCTGCAAGTTAGATACTCCGTTTATAAGACTAGACTGGAGATTGACAGAAGTAGTGTTTATCTACTTGCGCTAATGCAAAGCAAAAGCGTTTCAAAGGCTACCTGGCTAATCTTCAGGCTCCGTCTGTAGTTTATAAAATGAAGAATAAAAATAAACAAATAATTTATTTCCCCAGTATGGTCACCACTATGTTAGTGCCTAGATTTACCTTAGGCTGAAAAGGTAGGATCCAGGGCCAACATCAAACCACGCTCAACCTAGTAGCTAGCCCTACCAGGTCAGGAGAGGACTCTCTCCGAGTCAATCTTAGCAAATGATGATCTATTGGGCCTGATATGACTGAAATATCTTCTGATTTTAGGCTAGGTATATGTGCAAGAGAGTTTTATTTGATAAAATGATGGTTTGTTGGCTCAAAGGGAAAGACACATTTTGGGGTGTGGGGATTGAGGCTTAGTTCTGCAGAGATCTCGATGGGGCAAGGTAGGCAATCATTTTGGCACTTAAATTTTAGCGAGATGGAAGGAAAAGACAAGTGAGGTGTTGAAGAGGACAAGAACAATCATGAATTCTCCCCAAATAGCTAAAAACATCAAACAACTAAAGCAAACTTCAAGTAGAGCATTGCACATTCAATGAATTCTACTTACACTCTTGTTTGTTTAGTTCAGAAGAAATAAGATAGATAATGCAATCACATAAAAAAATTCACAATAACAAGGAGAAGTATTGTACCAAGACAAATTGCCACATGAACCCCAAAGAGTGCTACAAATCCTGGTCTCAATTCCTTAGCCAAAATACTGAAAATGAATGTACAATGTAGCTCAAGGCTTTCTCAAGAGTCCAATCATGCTAATGACTGAAAAATAACATAAGATAGACAAACATAGCTCATCCTTTCCTCTAGGGGTGAAGCTCACAAGTTTAGGGGCTGGTCCAATTGATTCTAAACTGAGAACTAGAAACTAGGCAACATAACAACATGCCTCTAGAAACAAGGGAACTGATTCATTCAGTTTCAAACAACCTCTAAACTGATGAATCTACCTCTACAAGTGAAAATCCAACATATTTATAACATAATCCATCAATATTCATCACATTACATCATAAATGTTCCATTAGGAAAGTGAAAAAGTCAAACTAGGTGAAGTTGGGCGAAAAACAGAGCAAAACTTGGTCAAACTGGCAATTTTCCCTCTATGCACCACGCCTGATTCTCTATGTGTAGCACCTATTTGGACCCAGTTTTGTAGGTCTTCTCAATGTCCAAATGAGCTCTAGATGTACTTTCTGGAAAGGTTTACCTGTCTACTTTCCAACCGATGTGGAAGTTTTCAATTTGGCCTCCATTTACCCTCCTAAAATTCCATTCTCCCAACACTACTTCCTGTGTGTCAAAATAGGGGCAGTGAGGTCATTTTTTGAGTGCTTTTTGACCTTTTGAGGGCTCAAAACCTGCCGAAATTTCTTGTCCATAATTAGAAAAGTGTAATTTTCCATGAAAAATCCAAAAATTCTAAGCTTTTAATATTTGGAGGCCTTTAGCAAAAGCAAGTGCCACGTGGCGCGGCGCATAGGGCAAAAAAAAACTGTTTTTTGTGCCAAAAATTTTCAAAAATGAAAAAATGCTCCAAATTTCTTGAAATTTGGGCTGAGCCTTCTCTATCAAGTGTTGTGATGAGCCAAGGAAGCCTCAACCAATATCTGAAGTCGTTCATCCTCTTTTTTCCTCCTTGATTCTCTCCTCAACTTTGCTTTCAAATTCCTGATTCTCGCTTGGCACACCAAGTTCCGGGACAAGTAATGATATGACAAGTTCCTAAGCATATTCTTATCATTTATTGCCTTCTCTAGCTTCCTATCCAAATGGATATTGACTCTTTCGATCCATGACTCCCTATCGGCATTGATCTCTTGCTCCAAGGAAGTGAACTCCACCCTCCTCCTTTGGGCAGCTTGGCGGTTTTGCCGAATGTTTTGTAACTCCATCACCACCTGATGATCCTCAAGCTATTTGTTCCTATGCTCCAAGTATTTTATATTCCATTGGGTTCTATCCAAGTTGGTGGACAAGGCATCAATGTCCGCCTGCTGCTCCTTGATGATCTCTCTAAGGTTTTCACTTTGTGGGCCCATGTCAGTATCATCACCCTCAATGAGGATGAAATCAGTATCTCTCTCACCTGATGGTCCTTCCTCTTATAGAGGCCTCTTGCCTCAGTCCTGAACCTACTATGCTGATGAAGGAAGTGAGGTCCCTTCCACCTCAGGTGGAGATAACACTCGCTTTGCTGCTGCAAACAGCTGTCTAGTACCCCTCTGATAGGAGATGAACACTGGCACACTAGCGGTCTCATGGCCCTCATGCTGATAAGAAGGTCCACCTGTCTCATGCCCAGCCTCTGAAGGTCCCTGTGAAGCTCTAAAAAACTCATGAGAGATGAAGTCATCCAAAGTGATGCCCTGTAAACCAAGCTGATGAACGACCACAATTTTGATGACAACAAAATGATAAATACTGTTGAACTGCTGCTGAGGAGTCTTGTCCGGCACAAGAGTGGTCATCTTCTCTATGTTTCGGCATATGAAATAAGGAATGTTCATCATCCATACCCGAGTAAAACGCATCAGCAGCATGATGTGATAAGCATACAAGCAAGAGAACCGGCCCTCACAGGTGAAATACTTCATGATGAGTTTCATTAAAGGAGCATACTCATCCTTGAGGAACTGAAAAAGAAACACTCTCTTGAGTTATCTCAAAAAACCAGGTTTGATGTAAGGTTCATAGTGCTCCCGGTGAATTTTCTGCCTCTTGTTCCATGGTTCTCCAATGTTTGGTATGCCGGTCGCCAATGAAATGGTTTCTGGTGTTAATGTGAAAGTGACACCAGCGACAGTGGCTTGATCACCATGTAAATGCAACACAAATAAGCAGGCCAACTCATGATGAAACTGAAAATTATCAACCTTCTCGCAAAATTCATAACATGACTGATGTTGGAAACAAAAGATGGCAAGAGGGCAGGCCTGTAACTCGGGAAGAGTGGTTGGTTCTTCTCTGATATGTCTGCCACGTCTATGAGGCCTCCTGGGAGCATGTCCCTCCATGGGTGAGTCACTTTGGGTCTCTTCTTCATAATCATATGAAGGATCAGATGCCATAGTTGCTGGTAGACAAATTGCCTTGGACAAATATGTGCTAATGTGTCAAACTGTGTTGGACTGCCTTTGATGATTGTTTGACCTCTGCCACCAAGGGAAAACAATGAAACAAGGGACTATAAGGTGAGGGAAAAATAATGGGAAATTAGGGGCTGTTGGGATAGATTTAGTTAGGGAAATATGGGATGTTATTGGAGTTTTTGTATAGGATTAGGGTTTTGGGTTTTACATTTAGGATTTTTGGAAAGGGAACTTGGTATAATGGATTAATAAGTTTAGGGGGTAGGGGAACTTTAGGGAACCATGGAATCAACGGAAAAATATGATAAGGAATTGATGGAGGGATGATAGAGTTGGTAGCAAAATGGTTAATCAAACCCTAGGCAGCAAGTTTCTTGGAATTTCAAATGGTAGGGTTTGATGTTTTTTTTTAACCATTAACATTCATCAACCACCATAATATAAGTACAAACTTGGATGAAACACAATGATGGAGGCTCTACCTGGAAAATCCGTGCGATTTTTGGCAATTCGGGAGAGTTCTTGGAATTTTTTGGCTCTTTAGCTATATACACCGCACATTCAGCCCATGCGTCGCGCCCTCTGTATGTGCCACACCCGTGTTATTTTACACTGGGTCCTGAGGCCCAATGCACCGCGCCAGATGAGTGCGTCGTGCCTGCTGCCGAGTGGCCCGCGCCTTCAACTTACAATGATTTTTACCCAATATCCTCACTTGCTCACAAAAATCAACTTTCGTTGCTTCCTCTTTGCTCTTGGAATAGAAATGAACTTCAAACACTTGGAGACATGTTTTATACATGGGCTTTTCAAATTTAATTTTGCCAAAACCCACTTTCATATTGTTTTGCAAATAACTTTAATTCAACATCTGTTTTTGGACTTTTTCACTGCTTTTTCACTTTGTGATGAAATTAATGACCTGAGATTTGCTTGTTTTTGCAGGTGTTGGAGCTTTTGGGCTAAGGAAAGAAACCAGTGTGCAGATGAAGAAATTTACAATGAGGGAAACAAAGTTTTCATGATTTTTTACAATAAAAACTAAATACTCTATTTTTTCCTCAAAACAAAGTTTTGAGGAAAAACACATTTTCTAACACTTGGTGATGAAATTTATTGATGTTGCAACCTCCTCATGGCCTGCTGGTAATTATTGGACACTTTAACACATTTTTTGAGGAAACCCTAATGAAACCCTAGACCTAATTGACCATGAAATCCTAAAGACAACTTTTGCATTTTTGAGATAAAAGTGAAACTGTATATGTTTTTAAATGAACAAACATGAGCCAACAGGTAGATAACATGAGGGAAACTGTAGGAATGCCACTACCGTCAGATGATCTATGCGCCTAATGGAATGCAAATAACTGGGTGAGACACCTAATGTGAAATGCAACAAGAGGATTTGATCTTTGACAGAGGGATGAAAATACCGACTCTAACACGATTGATAAAAAGAAATAAAAAAATGTAATGGAGAGAGGATTGAGTGGAGCAAGAGCAAGAATAGTGTGTGGATTGTATTTTGAAACAAAGGTCTTTTATTTGTGTAATTAGGCCAAGGTGAAACTCTGTAACTATGCTTATTGTGCATAAATAATGTTGTGTGTGTGATTAATTATCAATCCTGCGGAAATCCTTGTTATGCTTTTAGATTCTTTGTATTCAGAGCATAGTGATTATTCCTTCATTTTTTTTTTTATGTTGCACACCTAAATCACAAGATTGATAGAAGTCGGAGGCTTTCTATAGAATTATCATTGGTTGATGCCGATTTAATCCCAACCTTTGGATCACTGATATCAGATCGATGAATTTTATTTACATGGTTTTGATCCCGCAAGTGGAAATCCAGTTTACACTAAGAATCAGCGAAAAACATAGAGTTGATCCGAAATCCAAACTTGAAATATTATAGATGGAGGCTTTTAAATTTATCGGGTCTGTGGATCTCAATCACAACGGAAATCTAAAGTAGAAGGAGCTTGGCCAGTGGACTTGCGACTTGCGACTTGCGATTGTGCGATTCCATCAAGGCCGTTGGATCGCGAAGCATCAATCGCATTGGGAATCATAATGGTGGGTGAGCGACCCTTTGTGTGTGGTGAGTAGCGACGTGCGATCACCAATATATATATCTATATATATATATCACATCGTAACATTTGAGTGGAGCAATAAGGCCTTAATCCGGGGGGGGACAATGATTGCCAATATGCGATGCAATCAGCATGATAAATCTCATCGGAGCTTTTAACAAAGGAAAACACTAGATCATGACCTTTGCGAGTAGCGATTATACGATTTAATCTTGATTGTTGTTTCATTTAGATTGTGATCTATGGTGTACTGCCGAGCACTTGTAATTTAAAAGGGAAAATCATTGTTGTGGCCTTTTTCCAAAGGCATTCCAGTTAAAAGGAAAAGGTTGGATTGTTAAAGAAATGTGACTTGCAGAGTGGTTGTTGAGATTTCTGAAGCCATGGTTTCTGCCTACGTCACTAGGCTACATGTGTTAAAGGGGGTACAAAACACTAATGATAAGTTCTTTTGCAATAAGTTCTTGTCATATTTTGGAAGAATTCTGTGGAAATTTTATTCATGCCAATTATGTGGTAGGAAATAATGTTCTATTATTCTTTTTTATCATCTCTTGTTTATGAGTTAGCATGCTTCTATTGTACTAGTTCATTATGACTATGTCATTTAAAGATAAAGTTGAGTGGGTTTTACATTTGATTTCCATTTTAGTCAACAATTGAATATATAAGCTTTATGTTAGGTTGAATGATGGGACAACACAATTTGATTTCCATTAGTTCTCTCTTTTTCATATACTATCACAAGTGCATAAATAAAAAATCACTTTTCTTTTTACCTGGATAAGCAAATGATGACAACTTTGTATTTTTTAGTGACAAGGATAACTATGTATTGGAGCTAGACCTTGAGCCCTTCAATTCATCCTTTCCTTACACAACACGACCATATCCTATTGGTAACGGAGTTCAATTTCTTATCCAACATTTGTCTTCAATAATATTTCATGATAAATAAAGAACACAACAATTGTTGGATTTCCTTTGAGCACACAAGTACCAAAGCCATGCCATTTTTCTTTCCTTGGTTAATATATTGCATCGTTTGTTTGATGGTTAATTCATTATTATTCTATGCCAATAAATCTCTATCAAATAGTAGAGAAGGATGATCTGGCTATTTTAGATATATATAATATGAATTAATTAAAAATTGACAGGGTTATTTCAATTCTCATCTTTCTATTTCACTTATTTAGAGAAAACAATATATTCAAATACCAACTCAACTCAAACCAAACTAAAATAGATAATCCTAGTTATGAAGATGTTTCTCTCTCCATACCTTATAATGACATTATTTTTTTGATTTATACTTGAATTTCGCTGATAATAACCTGGATATATATATTTCTTTTAGCACCAAATTGAAATCATGGTAAAAATACAAATATCCCATTAAATATGATTCAAAGAATATTGGCTTTAGTCTGAGCACATGGCAGAGTAATTTGTGAGGTGTGAAGTTTTATTAGAGGCATTTTTTGTTTATTTGTTTTGGTTAGAAAATGCTTTTCTCTTGCTTTTATGTGACTTTCAATTTATCATATCTAGCATGTTGAGAAATGGGAAAGAATAATGTGTGACATTTATCTTGTAGAAATTGATGTTGAATGAAAGGATAAAGAGTTGAACCAAGCTACAATCCACTTTGGTAAAGGTAGAGGGACATCCTAAAAAGTTACCTAAGAATACACCATATACATAGTTTTAATATAAGTAATATATGGCTTTTTCATTTGCAGATATGTTCTTTTTTCTATACAAGATATCACAACAAGACAAATATTGATATTGTAGAAATTGTTATAGGACCTCATTGAGGTCAATTTTTCTGATGTTCTATTTGATTGATACATTCTAATGAGAAGAAGACTTTAAATAAGAATTAATATGTTACCAAAACAAATTATATTCAAAGTTTATACATATAAAAGATAAAAAAAAATTGTCAATTCCTTGATTTGATTGTTGCTTGACTCTAGTATGGGCATGTTACGTGAAATGTGATTGGAAAAATGATGGGGAGAAAATATAGAGATCATGTCTTGGATATGATTCATTTGTTGTTGGAGATTGTTCAGGCACTTTAGCCATTGACTTTGGAAATGTTTCTAGTAAGTATTCCCATGGTTTTTAATGTTGTGATTCTTTCACCTCATGGTTACTTTGGGCAAGAAAATGTTTTAGGAATGCGTGATAAGATATTGATGGATAGGTAAGCAATTTTTTTTATAATTTCAATGTCCATTTCATGATATCCTCTCTTTACTGTTTGATTATATTTTGAACATTTATTTCGATTTTTCTTTGTATTTTAACTATGAAATTGAAAGTACTTGGTATTATGTCTCTTTAAACAACAACCAAATCTTGAAGATGAAATTAATATTACATGATATTGATTGAAATCCTTTTAACTGTTTTGTATTGAAAGATTTTCGTGATTATTAGAAAATTTTACTTTTGTGTTGTTATTTGAGAACATTTTTTTTATATACTTGACCAAGTTCATGCATTAGACAACAAATTTTTGTTGCAAATAAAATGACAAGGATTAGACATCACACCTCAAATAACTTGTTTTAACAAGTTATTTACAACTTGATATTTTTAGCATGTAACTTAGTTGGCATGATTGTGCCTAAGCTTTCCCCGAAGGTTGAATACTAAGTTACAGTTGAGGTGTTATTTTCTATGGTGACTTTAATTTGTTTAAACAGATCATCTGGCCAGATAGTGGCCACTATCGCTCAACTGAAGAAAACTTGTTCAATTTTCTTGCTCTTATGGGTAAGAAAGGCTTTAACATTGTTGATGTTGAGGTATATGTAATAGAAATCTTTTATAGTCTACTTTTGTTTATATTCTAGTGTTCATTGTCTTTCATGTCTTACACTCTGTATTCTAGGTTTTTTTGTTTTCAGAAAAGGAACTCAGTATTGATGGTAAGTAGTAGGATATGAGGAAAGAGGAGAACACTAACACTGGAGCGACAAATGCAAAAAGAGAGAGAAGAGAATCGGTCTAGTGGAACCATTAAAGCTAATTTCCCGCATAAGACACACACATAGAGACTGATGTCCAAGTCTTCATAGTTGGTGAATTCACCTGCAATGACTTGACAACACAATGATAATGTTTTATAGTGATGAAACAACATTTCATGTGAAAATTGTATTCCAACCAATGTTAAGTTAGAAACTCATATTGTAATACTCAACATTTCATATAATATAATTTTTGTGGTTGAAATTATTTATAGTTGCACTTGATATTTTTAGTATTTTAACTAACATATGTAATTTCGAATTTTCATATTAGATTAACCAATTCACATTGTATGATGTTTTTTAAATTTAGTTGCAAAATTATACTAATTAATCTATGTTGATTAATAATGAATACATAAAATCAATCTGAAACTACTAAATTCGTAGTTTATATTGATTAATGATGAACACAAATAAAATGAATATATAACTAAATTAGTCAATTATATAATGAATATAAGACTACCAAAAAAATATAAATGACTATTATAAATGATTAATTTTCATTACAAATGAGAACTAAATTTTGCATATATACGACAATTAGTAGCTAATCTACAGTATCTTATAAGACAACAAAAATTTAGTCATATTTCTTTGGTCATTAATTGGTTTCAAACGACAACTAAAATTTCCATATATATGACTATTAGTAGCTAATTTACAGTGTCTTATAACACGACCAACATTTTGGTCATATTTCTTTAGTCATTGATTGGTTTTCTCAGATGATCATATAGTAATTTTTTTTGTTGTATATTTGGTCATAAATTTTGGCAATTAATGACTAATTCAATAACTAAATTAATGCCTAAATATACTACTAGATGATAAAATTTAAACAGTCAATTAATGACTAATCTAAAAACAATAAAATTTGGTCATGTTTTAAGATACTGTAAATTAGCTACTATTGGTCACTGACTGAAAAATAGTCATTTATATGCAAATTTTACTCATTGTTTTAGTAACTAATTAGCCATTTTGTACTAGTGCTTCACAACCTCAAACATAGAAAGACAAGGATGGAATTGAAAATGTTTCTAATACAATGAGAAATAATATAAATTTCCTTAGGAGCACATCAATGGACAACATGAGAGGAGGAAATAGATATGAGACTATATCAAATTTGGAAGACAACCATCCACATAATGATGAAGGAAAATTAAAGGAGAAATGAAATAAGAAGCATAATTTAGTGTTTATATAAGAAGGATCAATTGCAAATGATGTGAATAATAATCAACTCAAGAAAACTTGTTTAGATGTTCTGGAAACAAAAAATAAGTAGGATGAACCCACATAATTAGTTGAAATATAGGAAATGGGGCTAAAAAGTTTAGAGCTACAAAATCTAGTAGTAGCATGTGAGAATCAAGATCCATTAAAAATACCATATTTAAAGGTTCAACCAATTTCAGGATCATAATTTAAATCCCATTGCAGTAGCAAGGTAAAGATAAGACTAACTTTAATTGCTTGTATTTAATAGATATAAAAGTCATCATTAAGGAAAATATAAAAATTATTAGAGAAGGGAAAAAAGGAGGGAGAAAATCCAATGAACAACTCATTCAATAGATCAAGAGAAAAAATGGACAACTAAATGAAGGTTACATCATGGAACATAAGGAGTTTGAATAGAAAATATAAACACAAACTTCCTAAAGAAAAAATAATATTAGAAAATAGAATAAATGCTATTCTATAGGAAACTAAATGTTTGGAGCACCAAATCCCTAAAATAGCTCAAGCAATATGTAAGGGTTTCCAATTGATAGGAGTATATACTAGGGGAACATCAAGAAGATTAGAAATCTCATGGAATCTTAAAGATGCTATCCTCTCTGACTCTATAGCCATGACAAGATCTCTCCCAACCAAGTATTAGAAGCCAAGATCATAAAATAAAGGGTATATTAGTAATATTTAGAGTAAGGGTTTCCCTAAAATAGCTCAAGCAATATGTAAGGGTTTCCAATTGATAGGAGTATATACTAGGGGAACATCAAGAAGATTAGAAATCTCATGGAATCTTAAAGATGCTATCCTCTCTGACTCTATAGCCATGACAAGATCTCTCCCAACCAAGTATTAGAAGCCAAGATCATAAAATAAAGGATATATTAGTAATATTTACCGTCATGCACTATGAGGGCCCAACTCTAGGTGCTTCAATTATAAATAAATTTAACATGAAATTTCACAACAAAGAAAATGACATTTACAATGAAACAATTCATTTCATTTTATAATAGGATATATAAAATAATATAAATATTAACTAATATATTTTATTTACAATCATTCACATGAACTAAATCACAAGAAAATACATACTTGGTTTTGGATTGATTGTGGTTCCCCTACTAGGATCGCCCAACTAAATATTCCACCCTACCAAATAGGAAATTCTATCTAGCTTTCTAGCCTAGGAAGCCTCCATAGGTTCCCTACAACTCCATGCCCAAGTCCAATTGTAGCCAAAGCATGTCCACAGTAAATCCAACACCATCCAACCAAAAACCAAATTATTTGAGTTCTCCCTACTTCTCTTCCTCTCAGTTCTCTCCTCCCCTCTTTACCCACTTCAAAATTCAATGAAAAAAAATAAAAGAAAAGAATACCCCCTATGTTTTCTCTTCTTGCCTTATCCCTCCCCCTGAATTGAATGCCAACCAACCCCTCTTAATTATGAACCACTTCACCTATATCATAATGCTTTCCCTTTCCAATGCCTTATCCTCAAATAAATTCAAGGAGACAACATGTCAAACTAACAGGAAAAAAGATAATAAGTAAAATAATAAATAATAAAATAATTTAATAATTTAATCCTAAAATAAATTTGAGGAAACAACTCATTAGGTCGAGGGGAATAAAATATTAAAATAATAATATTTAGTTATGTCAGTAAATCACCGAAATCTAATCAATTTAACATTAATAATCATATCTAAATATAACTTAATAATTATAAGCCAAGACTTTAAGGTTCATTACCAGTAATTAAGATTAACCATTAATCAATCTTAATGCCAACCGTATTCTTGATCATTACTCAAGCTTATCCATTTACTAAATCCTCTAACATATTAATCTTTTGAATACTAGCATCTTCATACATGGTGTGGGTATGTGATCCAGGTGGATATTGGTGGCCACCCACCTATTCCACTCAGACCCTAATCATTGTTTCTTTCACTTTCCTTAATTGTAGAACAATTTACTAGTTTTGGCAGTTTTTCAAGTCCTAAACTTCTGGCGTCATTTTGAGGCCCTAACATTTTTTTTTTTAAATGTTCCAACACAATAGCCCATGACTAAAGTCTTGCCTAGAAAATTTATCGTCCTGAGATAGATATTTATAACTAGGTATCGTTCACGCCAAACGGAGATCATATGCCGAAATTACAACCTCGGGAAGTTGTCATTCCAACTAATCCCAATGGGGCCTACAAAATTTTGGCCCTTAATATATTAGGGTTAGGTTTTATCATTATTTATCAATAATAAAAATGTCTCTAGGCCTCATTGCAACATAGTTTAGAAGGCATGCAGCTGTCACATCTCTTCTAAGAGATAATCTACCATTGCCCAAGCTAGTTTTGGCAGTTTTTCAAGTCCTAAACTTCTGGAGTCATTTTGAGGCCCTAACAATTTTTTTTTTAAATGTTCCAACACAATAGCCCATGACTAAGGTCTTGCCTAGAAAATTGATCGTCCTGAGATAGATATTTATAACTAGGTATCGTTCACACCAAGCGGAGATCATATGGCCGAATTACAACCTCGGGAAGTTGTCATTCCAACTAATCCCAATGGGGCCTACAAAATTTTGTCCCTTAATATATTAGGGTTAGGTTTTATCATTATTTATCAATAATAAAAATGTCTCTAGGCCTCATTGCAACATAGTTTAGAAGGCATGCAGCTGTCACATCTCTTCTAAGAGATAATCTACCATTGCCCAAGCTAGTTTGTTTCCATTCCACATGTCAACAATTTGAGTATTTTGTTATGAATGAATTGAAGTTCAATTTTCACTATAGCTCTATGTTTCTATTTATTTTTTTATTTAATTTCATTCCTGCATAAATATTGATCAATAGTATCAAAGAGGTCTACTCTTTCTGTGCTTCTCACGGACTGTCCCCAACAAGGTCAGGGTATAAGGAGTTAGGACTTGAATAGGTCGAACCCTTGCAAGTCCAACCTCTCAAAAATTGATGGCCTCCCATGGTAGAAGAAAATAAGGACAAGGGAGTAGGGGATCGTTTCAAAAAATTACTCGAAGAAGCACTCAAGTGACAGAGGAATGAGATGATGGATAAACTTTCCCAAATTCAATGGGTATCAGAGGATAGAGAGAAGAAAAATTTTCATGGTTTGAATCCCAAGATAAGGTTTTTGTTGATATGGAGAACCACCTTTTCTCTTAATGAGTACTCACATTTCCATACCTATAAAAACCATTTGAAATTGAGACAAACACATCTACCTATGTTATTGGTGTAGTTCTCACCAAGGAAGGGCATTTGATGGCCTATCACAATGAGACATTCTAATAAAATTCATAAATACTGCACCTATGATAAAGAGTTTTAATCCATTGTGAAAACTTACTGGTAATTAAAACATTACATCCTGGGGAAGGAAACAGTCATCCACAGATATCACTGACCTCTTTAGTTCATATAGATGTAAGGGAAGTCACAAAAAAAACGCCATAATAATTGGTCCACATGTTTGTAACAATTTAAATATAAGAAGGGAAACACCAATAATGTTGTTGATTGCCTCAAGCAAACCATAGTTGACCATTGTTCTAATGTCTTGTGGCCACAAGACCTCTGGATGGCTGCAAGTATACAAAAATTATCCAATGTTCACCATCACATACCAAATGCTAGTGGATGGCAAGAAACTACGAGACTTTCACCTCCAAAATGAATTATTATCCTACCTGGGCCAAACTTTTGTTCCTTCAAATGAGAATGCCAATTTTATTTGTTAGGCACACTAATTTTGGGTCGCAGGACACTTTGATGTGGAGAAAAATGTGGCAGCACTATAGAAGCAATTTTATTTGCCAAAAATCCAATAGGATGTTGGAAAATATATCAGATCTTGCATTGTGTGTGTCATCACTAAACAAACCATCAAGGGGCAAGGCGTGTACACTCATATGCCTACTCCCAACCAACCCTGGGAGTCCATCTCCATGGATTATCTGTCTGGGCTCCCTTCGACCAAGCACAATATTGACTGTGTATTTGTGGTTGTGGATATATTTTTTAAGATGGATATACTAACAATATAAAACAAGAATATCATATTATAGGACACTACTAAAATTTTCTTCGAACGAGTGTGGGTACATTTTTGGATCCCCTAGACCATTACAACGTATCAAGATAACAGGTTCCTAAGCACACTTTGGTCAAGCTTTTGGTCATTATTTGATACCACATTCACCAAGTTGACTACATTCCATCCCCAGACTAATGGAGAGACAAAGGTCATTAACATGATCATAGTGCACATACTATGCATATACAACTTCAAGCATCCACGAACTTGGGATAAGAGTCTTCCCTATGTGAAACACAACTATAACAAAGCTCTCCATATATCAACTAGTCATAGTCCATTTCAAGTGGGTTTTGGATTTCAACCATTATGTTTGATTGATGTTGCCATGCCTCCTGTGACTACATAGGTGTAGTCTAAAAATGTACAATCTGAAGCTAATAAAGTAACTAGGTTTATTGAATGCATCCATCACATCCGCCAATAGGTTCATGACATATTGGATAAAGCCAACACCAATTACAAACAATGACGTGATCAATGTCGGGTGCCACATAAGTTTTAGGTGGGTGATAAAGTTTGGTTGCATTTGTAGAAAGAAAGAATTTCGGAGGCCATTGGAAAATTTCACCGTGACTTTCATACATGCCTTATACCATCACCAAGGCTATGGGATACAATTCTTTCAAGCTCAAGATTCTCCCATTCCTTTGCCTGCACTCAATGTTCAATGTCGACTGTCGTCGACCATACTTTCCACCATTGCTAGACACATCAGATATTGTTGAGTAGATGATACCAACAAAGATCAACCCATATTAAATGGAATATGCTATGGCTGATCAGATCATGGACATGCAGATTAAGAATAGTTTCCAATAGAGGATTAATGTTATGAACATAAATTATGTAAAAATAAATAAAAATAGATAATAAATAATAATCATAATAATATAAATGTAATAATAAGTAATAAGTAAATTAACTAATGGTTAGTTAGTTAGATACTTACCATGCTATATATATAGGACCCTCATTCTCATTTGTACTCATCCTACATCAATTTTTTATATAATAGACAATTTACACTTACTATCCTAAGATGGACGTATTTTTCTATGAAGTATTTTAAATCTTTCTGTTGCGTATATGACTTTTGGTTGTTACATTGGTATCAACATTGTTCGATCTATTGGTCGCTCAACCACTGCATAGAGACATGTTCTCTAATCCACGTCTTTCATCATCAAATTCATCAACATTGTTGTTGTTGAAGCGTTTCGCTATAAGAATTTGGAGTTTCTCCATTTCGCTATCAAGCATTTGGCCATTCAATAATAATAATAATAATAATAATAATAATATATATATATATATATATATATATATATATATATATATATATATATATATATATATATAGTCTAATATAAATTTTGAAGGAGAACATTCATATGTATAAAAAGGTTCTACATTATTGATAAAAAGTGCATGATAAAGTTAAGAGGGAATCTTTCCAACTATATTTAAAAATATAGTAAGAGAAGGAGGAGTAAATAATATTATCTTGATTCTTCATTAAGTGGTTTACAAGCTCATGGTTTTAGAAACCCATGGTAATTGCCCATGGTATTTTAAAAGTAAAAGAAAATGAAAATGAATACAAAATATCTTCATATGAATGGTAAGTTTTACATTTTCAGTAGAAAATGTTAAGAGAGGTTTTATAAATGCATGGTAATTTCCCATGGTATTTTAAAAGTAAAATAAAAACAAAAGGAATACAAAACTTATTTATGTGAATGGTAAGTTTTACTTTTTCCGTGGAGTACATTAACTAAGTCAAAAGTACATAGGTGAAAATATATTTTATATTATACCCCAAAGAGGTGAATAGCCACGTTTCGCTAGGGTTGTAACTTTTCAAAAAGAAAAAAAATATTATAAATAAAAAATATATAAAGAGAAGTATTATATTATAAAGGGGTATTTAACAAACAGTTCAAGTCATAAAATTATTTAAAATATATATAAGCACAAAGCGGATATTATTATAAAAGGTTACATAAGGAGAAGATATCAGTTAAGAGTTTACGTTAAAGTGAAGTTGAATTAAATTTTAAAGAGTTATATGAAATTTAAAAAATAAATACAAAGGACAATAAGATATTTAAAAGAAGCCAATTGAAACAATATTTAAATATTCTTTTTAAAGTAAAAATGGAAAAAAAGAGTAAGTAGAAATATATAAAAAGAATACAAAGGAGTTTTGAAATATTAAGGATAATAGGAAATTGGATTAAAATAGTTTTGAAAATTTTAAATATATATATATATATATATATATATATATATATATATAAAAGGAACTTTTAAAGGAGGCTTGAAGTAGAAAGTCCAAAGGAATTTTAAATATAATACCTTAAGTCATCTCGACAAAACAAATGGGATCAATCATTGAAAGAAAATGATGGAGCTCAAATCTAAAATGAGGAAGGAATAAAGGTTTTCCTATAATGGTCTTTCAGTTACAGATTACAGAGTAATTACATTAAAAGGAAATACCCAAGGAAGATAAGTTAATTTCGCTATTAGCCCAAGAAATAATAAAAATGATATCAACATCAACTTGGAAAATAAACTATTAATTCCAGAGCTAAGCATTGGTGTAAAGAAAAATATTTTTGACCAAAACTAGTATCAAATTAGTGATCTACAATTGGAAATAGGTCATTATGACTACATATTTATATTTCATGTTGTAGGGATGGACAAAAACACTGACATCATACTCGGTTAACCCTGGTTTAAGAATTTGGGTACATTCATGTTAAATGTAAAGAAACAAGTTTTGATGTTTCCTTATAAAGGGAAGACGATAATGTTTCAAGACATAACAAGTAAATAAAAGTCGATAAAATATTCATTTGAAGACCTTAAGGATATCTCAGATTTCATGTTTCAAGACAACGTAAAAACTATATCAAAGAAGAAAAAAGAGCATGAAGAAATCATCTGTAGCAAAGACAAAGAAATTTCGTGCCTCAAAGATCACCAAGAAAAGCTACTCGAACAAGTCAAGAAAGCTAAAACATCCAAAAAGAAACTCAAGGAGCATTTATTAGGAAAAGAAGAAGAAAAGTTATGTTTAAAAAGCCTTAACCAAACATTAGTAGAACAAATCAAGTGTTTAAAAGATGAGAAGCATGAAGGAAAAAATAAAGTTGTCTCAAAGAATGAGGAATGCTTATGTCTCAAAAATCATAATCAAAATCTGCTCAAACAGATTAAAAAACAGAAGGATGAAAAGAAGTCATTGACAAATAGTTTCAAAGAACTTGTCACAAATGAAGCATCGAAATATCCAGATGTAGCAGTCCAAACTGAAGAAACAATGATCAACACCACTAATCTCACAGTTCAAGCAAATCCAAACCCTATTGAAGTAAAAAAGTACTCAGATGTTGTCGTTCAAACAAAGGACACCCCAAATAAAGATTCAGTAGTTAAGTCAACATCAACAATGCGTTATGAAAATCAGGAAATTGTCATAAAAATGTTAAAGGAAGTTCAAATAAGAAAAAATCCTTATCTACATCTGAATCACAAGAGTAGACACCTTAATAAATTTAAAATATGTATCACTTAGAACATAAACAATAAACTTATTTTATGAAGAATACTAAAGTGACAACAATTTAGTCTATGGATAACAATTTGTTACAAAATTCTAGTGATCAGAAGATTCCACAGAAGGTTAATCCATGATGGTCTGATCCATTCTCAGTAAGACAGTTTTATATATCACTCCAAGGATCATATCAACTTGTATCGACAAAGATGATTTTTGCGAGACGAGAAGGCATTCGTAGTGGAAAAACATATCAAGCAAAAGACATTTGTAGTAGAAAAGAGATCAAGTGCTTTCATCAACATGCTTTGAGGACAAATATTTTTGAAGTAGAAGGAAATGTTATGAACATAAATTATGTAAAAATAAATAAAATTATATAATAAATAATAATAAAATAAATATAATAATAAACAATAAGTAAATTAACTAATGGCTAGTTAGTTAATAATGAAAAGGCATGTCTTAGAGACATTCCTACTCGTGAAAGGGTACTTACCTAGTTATATATACAAGACCCTCATTCTCATTTGTACTAATCCCACATCAATTCTTTATATAATATACAATTTACACTTACTATCCTATGATGGATGTACTTGTCTACGAAGTATTTTAAATATTTCCGTTGCATAGATGACTTTTGGTCATTACAATCTAGCTCTATTGGGATATCACAGCTAGACAACTCTTGCACCAAGGCAAGTGGCTCACAAGGGACCAAGTTTAGTAGAATTTTCCCCATTTCATGGAGACACTCAACGCAATTGGTACTATTGCTTTATAATGTGGAGGACTAATCTAGGTGGATAGTGGTGTTCACCCACCGATTCCACCTAGTGTTTCCAGGAAAACTAGTGTCGATTCGAACTGCTAGTCCCACTAATATGGGTAGCTATCTTACAAATAGACAATCAAAGAAATTTGAGATTTCCTTTAAGTATAATAGGTAAGAGGGAACAAAAGAGGACCAACTTGGATCTTCCACTTGAATCCTTGCTGGATTTCTTTCTCCCTTGATAGAATTTGCCACTCCTCTCCTACTTGTCTCACTTTAAAGAGTACCTGTAGAGTCAAAGTAATAGAAAACCATCAAAGCATATCTATCTAAAACATCATAAAAAATGCAGAATCAAAAACACATTGTCCATAAAATTGCATTCATAAACAATAAGATTCACAAACACACGATTATATGGAGGAAAACTCAAAGAACTTTATTAATAGTAGAAGAGAGGATTACAACCCATCTGTCTGATCCAGCATCATCCTCCCAGCATAGAAGCCCTCTTCACCTCATGAAAAGCAAGATCACCCAACAATACAATGTCTCTTCTCATAGATAAACCAACAACACTTCCTTACAAATTAAAAAATTCTAACTTCTAGATCTCTCAGATGAGGGACCCATTTATAGATGTCTTGCAAGGGTGTGAGTCAGCTCTGGCTTTTTTATTAGTGTCATTCCACTAATATTTATTGGTTCCACTTGGAGGTTTCATTGATCTCTTACTCATCCTTGGGAAAATTCAGAGAGGCAATTGTCCTGGGAGAAGTTTCTGGAAGATTCCATGAGCTTCCACTTAGCAAACTATCTCTTCCATTTGTCTATCCTCACTCATCGCACCCTACAGAAGGCCATTTCAGTATGCATCACACTTGGCTAGTGTGGCAGCCAGTATGCATCGTACCTTGACCATGGAGCAATCAGTATGGTCTAGTTTTGGCTAGTTCTGAGTGGTTTTTTCAGGTGGAACTTCTGGGAAATGATGTATTGAGTTGACCATGATCCTTTAGGGTATGAAACAACACTTTTAGGGACTAAAGATCCCTTGGTTTATGGACATATGAGTTTGAGGTTGCAGTGCCCAAATATGTCTATAACAATTGCCCCTTAAAGCATGAGGTCATAAATCTTTTGATGTCAGGTGAAAAGCTTTATCATGACGATCCGAGGTATTCAAACTTGAAGGTGACCTGTATAAGATACAATACAATACATCATCATCATATTATTTTCATGATCTAGCTGAGGCGGGCATTCCCATGCTCAGCTTCATAAATTCATTTTCATGTACATAGGACGTAGTGATTCTTCATATGAAGAGTCATCTTCTTTTGCTTATATGACTATCTGTGTAGATTTTGTGCACTTTGGATGTCTTTATGTTCCTGAATATATTGCAGCTCGGATGGATGAAACTAGATCTGGGGTCTTCAAACTCGTTCAATCTTCGTCCAATGTACAAGTCAATCCATGTGAAAATATGTTTCGAAGTCAAACATGGAAAGACATCACCTGATTACCAGCCAATAATGTAAGTTGTTAACAGGTGTGAGAGGAATCACCGATAATGATAATGAACCTCAAGGTACTACAGTACAATTCATGTGGTGTGAATATACGAGCCGATGTCAAACACCACGCAAAATCTTTCAGTCGAAGGTCATTGATGTAAACCTATCGCTGGAAGTAAGAAACTTGCCATTAAGGTATGTAAGCTTCAAAGTACTGAAAGGGTTGTTTCTAAGTCAACTTCTTGGATAATGAGCTGATGTCGACAAGAAGTGACCTGTCGTAGGAGGGCCTTGATGTATCCCACATCTATGACACGAAACGAAGCAAATTATTTTTCTGGAGGTGAAAACAATATGACAATACAAGGTTTAGGAATGACGGTTATGAAAAATGAAGGGTGAAGGTATTGCAGTGGATGAGGCATTAGCTGGATGGTAAATTCTGTGAATGACTTCTCTTGAACATTTCGGCGACACTGATATGGATTGATAGCATTAACCCCATGGATGGTACGGAGGACCAATGGTGATATGACTGGTGAATGGAATAACCCAACCTGACTCAATCATGGTGATGGAGTGAAAGTGTCATGTTCAAGAGCGACCTGCTACCAATAAAATTATTCAAGTTTTCTTCCCTTTTTCCCCAGTCATTGCTAACCAGTACTTCTTTATTTTTGTCAAGCTTGAGGAGTATAACATATGCTTGTTCTATAATTTTCCCTTCGAGCAAACATGTCGCTATGTTTTAGCGAGCCTAGCATCAGTGAGACTCGTTCTTGTCTGGGTGGACAAGTTTGTCGCTATTGTTTTAACGAGTTTAATGAAAAATATAACTCGGTCCTTTTCATTTTAGAGAGTTTGAAAAACATCGTTCTTTTCCTTTTCATTATTCAGTCTGTAGAGCTTAAACTTAGATTCTTAATTTCCTAAGCCATAAAGTTGTGTCTTCTTATTTTTCTTCCAACCCACTTTCTAATATAAAACCATATAAGCCTTAGTTATCTTGGCAAGTTTTCTATTAAGCCTACATTTCAGAATTAGATCGTTCGTTGCAAGATCTCATGGTCTATTCCTCCAGCCACAAACTTTAACATTTTTTCATTGATAATTAGAAAATGTGTTTAGGTATATGTATATGGCTGTAAAATGTTGCAATGAGTTGTGTTATAAAGCTCTAATAAGCAGTATGATTGTCATGCTTGTCATGTTCATAATATTTTTCAGAAATTGTTTATTGTAAATACTACATCGAGCTTAGTTATAAATCTCCATAGGCAATATGTTTTGTTTCCACCTGTTTGTTGGTCATAGGTGTCATCGAACACTGAGGATGGGTTTCCCCCAAGGGGGAGGGGTTTGTAACAACCCCAGGTTAAAATTTCATGTAATAAAGTTAATAAAGGTAAATGAATAAGACCAAGGTCATGGGACACGTATTCCAAGTTGAAGGTTGAGCAAAACATCCAAGTGGGTTTCATTTTTAGTTTATTAATGACTACGGAAATTAGCAACGACATTAGCAAAGACAAAGAGGCATTAATTGGCATTTATTTATGAAAAATAATGGAAAATAGGAGAAAAGGGAGATGCACGGTCACACATTTGCACAAGGGAGGAAATTGAAGGAAAATAGAGGAATATGAAAAAAATAGAGGCCACAATGATAAAAAAACTTCTGAGGATCAGTTCACAACTTTTGTCGGTTTAGCTTTTGTCAGTTGGGCTTTGGAATTAGTTTCAGAGAGAGAAGAGAACCAAGAGGAAAAAGCAAGCAAGAAAGAAAAGGAAGGCAAAGGAAGGACATGGAAAGCAAACGTAAAAAAGGAATGTTGGATTAAGCAACTTCAATAGGAATATTTTTTAGGTAACAGGTTGCATGTGCGATTCCCTAGCTTATGTGTGAATGCATGGTACATGCATTGGTTTATTTGGTTCTTTTGCTATCATTTGAATGGGTTTTGTTGGGTTTGACAGTAGTTTCAGCCTTAGCTTGTCATTTCTAGATAGCCATGGTGTATTGGGATTCTTTTCTTGGTTGAGATTTGGATTTCTGAGAGGTTTTGGAACCAGGTGAGGTGGTCTCTTAAAAATTCCGAAGGGTTGGGGATGGAGGTGGTTTAATCTTGGGAAATCTCTCAACAAGTGGGTGGAGATAAGTAAATTCCTCAAGATAATGGTGAAGAAACTCTGAGGCATCCAAGCTTATTTTCGGTTGATCTATAAAATGGTTTTGGCAAGATCACAGTAGCCTAAGGGTGGAGGTTGATTAATCTCTAGGAAGCCCTAGTTGTTTATATATTGAGATCCCACATTCATGCTTGGAATATGGCATGAAGATGATTACCTGAAAGAAAAAATTGGTTCGACCCAACCTATGGTCGGGTGGTATGTGGAAGTCCCTAACTTGGTTGGATTTTGCAATAGTTAATAAGAGTTATTTTTTCTTATTGTGATTTATGAGAACTTGCACTTGTTATTATGGTGATTTGACGGTTGTTCTACTATGGATAATAATCTGGTTATATGTTGGTTATAAGCATGGATCTGTAATGTGCCCTGGCTATGACTTTGTTTAGGATTTGATAAGTATTTGATAGTTAATGAATTCATGGGCTAACAAGTGTTATTGTATCTATTATGAGAGGGCATTACACCTTCTTGGTGATTCTCAGATAAGTTTCAGACTCTTGTGATCATATATGCATTCATGACATGTAGTTTACATGTTCACCATATGTTTGATGAAATGATTGTCATGGTTAGGTCAAGCTATTGTTCAATTTTTGTATGTTAAGCATTGTCCTTATGTCATTTATCATTTTGGGAAGTCTCAGGCAGTTCTAGGAAGGGGTATGGAGGATGGCATAGAATTGTGGCTGAGATCTCGGGACTGTAGGCATTGAAATGAGCAATTTATGTCACAACCACATGAAGCAAGGCTTGTGAGTGCGATTGGAGGCCTTCAACCGCATGCAGGCAATGTCAAGGCTAAAATTGGGAATCTAGGTCACAAAATCAAAGTTCCATCTCAAGGATTGACCACATGGGGTGTTTCTTTAGCTCACGAGTGATTTGTAGTCCATGTAGGATGTCAATTTGTGGTTAGAAAGTATTAGTTGTAAGCCCCACTTTCTTAACTAGAGCTAGGAGGTCAGGTCATGTCATAGTGAAACTTCACTTCACATTTACCCAGAGGTCTTTTAAAAATGGCTAAATGTAGGGTGGGGTGTTATAGCAAAACACAAATAAATCCTCTTATTTAACCAAATGAAAGTGAGATATCCAAGACCCGTGACCAATCCTTTAGAATCCAAGTCAAACCCTTCTTCTATATGCATAGTAAATCCATCAGCAAGAGTCCAGGAACAAATATTTAGCAAGAGATGTGATAAAGAAAATATTACATAAATCAAAGTTCAAGAGACATTCTTCATCAACTTCAAGATTAAGCCTTCCTCTTCTTATAACATTTTTCAGACCAAATCATCCAAAATTGTGTGTCGAAATGAGCTCCAACTCCTCCTGTATTTATACTCTCCATAGGGGGTGCGAATAGACATGTTCAACGTGCCTAGGGTGACTTCACAAATTGGATGACTTGCCATATAGAGGGGTTTTTGACCCAAATTATATATTAAAATTTATTTTTCCTTTTTCTTTACATTAGGTCCAAAAATAAGTCTTTAACTCTTTGACTCAACAAAACCTAGAAGCATCATGTAGAACATGTTTATAAATAATAATTCTTGAGCATGTAACCCATGTTTAAAAAAGAAATAAATTTCTTTTTCTTCTTTTGCATTTTGCATAAAATATATGATGACACAAGTACAATGACAATTATGAAGATCGAACATAGTTACATTTTCCAATACTATTTTCTTTGTTAACTTTATAGAAAATTTGCATAGTATATGATAATGATACTATTGGGATTTTCCATTTTGTGATTTTATTCCATCTATACAAGTTGGGTTCCGACCATACCCATTATTATAGAAGAGATTATTTCATTTTTCTTATTAATTATTTAAACAATGACATACATAATCTCAGTCATCAGTTCTTTGCATGTTTTTTTATTCTTAATCTTTTTATATGCATATATTTTTCCAAGAGTATACATTATTTTTATTTTGCAGGGAAATACTTTGTCAAACTTTTGTTAAGTATGTATATATATGTATGTATGCATATATATGTATGTATGTATATATATATATATATATATATATATATATATATATATATATATATATATATATATATATATATATATATATATATATATATATATATATATATTATATATATTTTTCCTGCTCTAGAGACTCAGTGGATCCCTAAAGTGGGGAACTACTACTAGTTCTATGATTCCTAAACCTCTTTGTTCAGGATTGAAGGAGTTAGAATCAAGAATATAGCCAATATTTTCACAGTCTACCTTCAAACCTATACATTCTCACAAATTTTCCTTCTATCTCTCTCTCTCTCTCCCCCTATATATATATATATATATATATATATATATATATATATATATATATATATATATATATATATATATATATATACTAAATTATAGTATTCCAAGAGCCAAAAAGTTAAATCCCATAATCCTCTTCTTAAAGTATCTGTAATCAGCCTTCTGAGGTTTCGTTTAAAATTTTTAGTTACACAGAAATAATTTTAAGGCAGAGATATTTCTACCTTGACCTGAAGGAGATCCACATTAGAACCTATAGATCATGATTCATTTTTCTTCTGCAAAACACATTTAGTCTATACAATAAATTTCATACGTATACATATATCCTCAATTTCTAACATGAACACGAATCTTCTACTCTACATTTTTTTTTCAATATTTTAAGCAGTCATATTTCAATTACTTACTACTTCATGAAATATTTACCTATGCATGTCTGAATCCTTCCATGAATGGGTTAAATACTTCTTCATTCCACCCAACCTTGAACTAACATCTCTTGTTAGTTCCCCCGATCATTCCTCTAACTATCATGAAAAAATATGCAAAATTTTAGTGTGGATTTTCAGCTTATGAACCCTTAGCAACATCCTACTAATTATCTGGGTTCAACTAGACTTTCTCTCCCACTGGTAATTTTCCACAAGATCTGTCTTTATCTGCCACGGTCTTTCATACAAAATCCACCATATGGGATTTCTCTCTAGCCATATAAAACTATTGTTGTGATTTGTTTCCATTATCAGTTTCTTCCTTTTCCTCTTGTATCTTACAAAGGTCTCATCTAAAGAATGAATGACAGCAAGAGTATTTTTGTTTTATTTTTTGTTTCTTCCCTTCTAAGCATAACCAACTCAATTTTTTCCCTTGACAGTTAGGGATAAATCACTCATGTTATCCTATAACCATTTTGTGGGAGGATTAACACATCAAAAAATAATTTCTAATTTCATTATTGCAAAATAATATTTTGATCCAGATTTAAACATGAACGCAACAAATTAGAGATATAACCATAAAGACAGAGATGCAGCAAAAATAATACTTGATTTCATTAATGTAAAATACTAAAATATGCTTACAAATAGAAATGGAAATAAACTAGCTAGGGCGATGGTATCTTATCTCTAAGAATAGATGTGGTGGTTACATGCCTCTGAACTATCTTACAATGAGGCTCGAAGGCCTATTTATTCTTGAGAAACCATGCAAAGCCCTAAACATCCAAAAACCTAACCCTAGAAGATGAGGCACCAAACTATGGGCCCTGTTTTGGGTAAATTGATACATCAACTTCTCGGGGTCATAACTTTGGCATACAATCTTCGTTTGATCCACACAATATCTCGTTAGAAAGATCTATATAAGGACTAAAACTTTTGAGTGCTAAACATGGTTGATATACCCATGTTGCTCTTAGTTTTCCCAAAAAACATCGTTTAGTTCCTCATAACGGCTCCGGAAGTTCAGGACCCAAAAAACTGCTAAAAATAGTCAACTGTGCTACAATTAAGGAGACTAAAAAACTGAAATAGATAGTTGTGGGGGTCCAAATGGGATAGGCGGGTGGCCATCAACATCCACCTAGATCATTCCTCCCCCATTAGGAAGCGATGGTCCCTATTGTGTTGAGTTCCTCCATGAGATGAGGAAACTTCTATTGAACTTGGTCCCTGGTGAGCTGTTCTGCAACCTCTGATGTGTCTGGTAATGGTGGGAAGTATGGTAAAGGGCTTTACACATTGAACACTCAGTGCAAGTGAAGGAATGGGGGAATGTTATGCTCTAAAGCATTGTTTCCCATAGCCTTGGTAATAGTGTAAGGACCATATCTGTAGGTTTTAACCCCGTACAGAAATTACCTGCATACGAATTCTAAATCACAGAAAAATAAACAATCTGACAGCATAACACATATATACAGAGATTTTCACCCTGGATCCCAAAACCGGGAGTACCAGTTTGATTTTTCATTATATTCCTTTCAATGTTACAATACATATTTATACATGCCGAAGCATCCAATACCATGGACCGCAAAAACATCACGTCCAAAACCATGGACCGAAAACCATAGGTAGGTTCGCCCAACCTAATATAGGGTCCAAAAAAAAAAAATCTCAGGGCGCTGCCCCGAACCCCATAGAGGGGGGCTACCCGCCCCCCTCTAACCCCCTGGTTCACTACGTAGGTTAGTCGTGGAAAGAATATAACACAACCCAACAATCTCCCACTTGTTGTTTTCTTTCCACAGGGGGCCACAGGAGAGCTTAGCCATTTTTCCAGCCCTGAAATGCCCATTGTTTCTCTACACCAAGAGAACTTCTCAGAGTTCACAGATTTTGTCAATGCATCTGCAGTATTCTTCAAAGTGTCCACCTTTACCAGCAACACCTTTTTCTCTTCTATCATATCCCTCACAAAGTGATACTGAACATCAATGTGCTTTGTCTTTGAATGATAAAAAGGGTTCTTTGCCAAGAAAATTGCACTTTGGCTGTCGCAGTCTATTCTTATAGCTCCCTGTACTAACCCCATACTTGAACACAATCTTTGCAACCAAACTGCTTCCTTGCTTGCATGAGTGGCTGCCATGTATTTTGCCTCTGTAGTTGATAGTGCCACTACAGATTGTTTCTTACTCATCCAACTGACTACACCTCCAAATAGGTTAAACACATACCCACTTGCAGATCTGCTCTAATACCAAATGTAGGTTTTAACCCCGTATAGAAATTACACAACCCAACAATATTGGAGTGGTCTGAGCTTTTGATGGGCTCTTGTAAGGTGTTCTTTCTATAGATGTAATCAGACTTTGTTACGTACTTGAAACTTTTGTGGTACTTGATGCTAATGATGTCGCTACTTGTACTTTGAATTTTGCATAATGGAGTGGTGATAGATCGTCCCATTGGGTAGAGATGCTCCGGAAGTAAGATCGGGCGAATGCTTGACCTAACAGTGCAACAGAACCCCTGTGGGTGAGGAGAAGATGTCCCTTCTTTCATGACCATATCCACCTGCTTCTACTGCGTGGAGGAACCCTTCTCGGGGGCCATGGATGTGGCTATGATCTTCCCCTTACTTTGAGAGTGAACAGAAAATAAATTTCCTAGTCTGGGAGATGATCTTACTACCTTTCTTAGCAGAGGTCAAAGAAGTGGCAGTAGGTTGGGCTACCTCCGGTATCCTGTATAATGTATTGCACAAGGAAATAATAATAGCATGAGGCCTTGACTCATACACAACATCTCGCTTCCACAAGTATCCTTGGCCTAATAATACATCATAAACATCAAGCGGTGCAACATCACACGATACCTCATGTATGAAGGGCTTGATGCTATAGGGAAGGCGACACTGCAGGCGGACTCGAAGATCTCGTCCTTGGTGAAGCCACCTGATGCTATACAGTTACGGGTGTGGTATGTTTTGTAATCCCAGCCGCTTCACGACCTTTGTTGAAATGAATTTATTTTGGCTCCCACTATCAATAATGAATTGCAGCAGTGAACCATTCACCCACATATGTGAGTGGAAAAGACGCCCCCCTCCTCTAGATATTTGGGCTCATTCTTTTGAACCTTGGTGGTGGAAACAGGGGCACTGGGCTCCACATCAATGATTTGCTTCCGTTTGTTATTCCCTTTGTCAGGTTCTAACTTAGGGTTGGAACATGCATATGATTCTGAAGCCTTCACTTGGCCACCAATGACTTCTTGGTTCGACACTCACTTGTGTTGTGAGTGGGGTTTTTATGGAACTCACACCACTTTTCTGTGTCCTTCTTTGACTTTGTGGTGTTGTTATTTTCTTACGGCTTTGACGGGTTCTCTTGGGTCACACAATCTTGGCTTTGTCCTTGTTTCTACGATTTGTGGAAGGCTTTACCTTGCTTCAAATACACAGATCCAAAGTCTTGCTTCTTCTAGTTAAACTTCTACTCGATCTTGACAGCGTAGTGGTATTTCGTGCCGAGCGACGAGATGTCTAGGAACTCCATCTCGTCCTGGATGTATCTGTGTAGGAAGTCATAGTATTTGAGTACCAAATGCAGCTCAAAATCCTTGATACCCAAATTTATGAAAAGGGTATGAAAAATATTGGAGAACTCTGGCACGCCTTGGTCTATTCCCTCTCGTAGCATGGTCTACTTTATGTATTTGTCATCATACATTCTAACAAGGTAGTACTGCTCCTTGATGCCATCCCAGAATGAGTTCCAAGTGGGTGCGACTGAAAAAAGTTAGTTCGTACTTTCATCCCTTTGCTCACAATAGGTTTCCCACCATCCCTTGACATGGAGGGTTGCTTTAAGAACTACAAAAGTGATCTTTTCCCAACTGGAAAAATCATGAACAGAAAAATAAGCTTCTAGCATATTTAACCATTTATCTACGACATCTATGTTTATCTAACCCTTGAATATGGAGATTTTAAAGTTAACTTGTACCTTAAAGGGTGTGGCATTTCCAAAGTAGCTATTTGATGCAGATGTGTCACCCTTCGGTAACCACTGAATGATCTGGGCAAAGTTTTCTGTCATCGCATTCCTTTGTCGCTCAAGGGATTCTTTGAGCAATATTTTGATAGGATCTCCTACCCCCTTGTCTTTCTTTTCATCTACCATGGGAGTTCGTCGAGATTTGAGAGGCTGGTCTTACAAAGGTTTGACCAGTTCAAGCCCTAACTTCTTATATCCCGACCTCGTTGGGGACATGCAAAGAAAACAGAGAAAGAGCAAGCCCCTCTGATACCACTGATCTAGATTTAAACAAAAACGTAACAAATTACAGATATAACCATAAATATAGAGATGCAGCAGAAATAATGCTTCATTTCATTAATGTAAAATACTGAAATATGCTTACAAATAGAAATGGAAATGAACTAGCTAGGGCGATGATAGCTTACCTCTTAGAAGAGATGTATAGCACACATGCCTCTGAACCGTCTTACAATGAGGCTCATAGGCCTATTTATTATTGAGAAACCATGGAAAACCCTAAACATCCAAAAACCTAACCCTAGGAGATGAAGCACCAAACTATGGGGCCTATTTTGGGTAAATTCATACATCAACTTCTCATGGTTGTAACTTTTGGAATATGATCTTCATTTGATGCGCATGATACCTTGTCAAAAAGATCTATCCGAGGACTACAACTTTTGGGTAAGTCACATCCATTAATGGATCCATGTTGCTCCCAGTTTCCCCAAAAAAAACGTCGCTCAGGGCCTCAAAATGGCTCTGAAAGTTCAAGACCCGAAAAATGGCTAAAAATAGTAGACTGTGCTACAATTAAGCAAACTGAAAAATTGAAAGAGATAGTTTTGGGGGTCCAAGTGGGATAGGTTGGTGGCCACCAACATCCACCTGGATCATATTTACATTAGCATATCTATCATATTTCGTTTAGTTTCATTGGCTAGTAAGTAAATAAAACAAGTCATATAGTAATTTTCGAAGGGTATGACACTTGTATGGAATATTATTTTAATTTCCATAAAATCACATTTTGTTGATATATTCGATGTGTTCACTTGATTAAAACCCCTATCTCTCTAATTATTATAGCATGGAACATCTCTTCTTATGTCAACTTATTTTTTCTACTCATTAGGTACGTTGAAGCAATTTTAAATCAATTTTCTTTTTCACCTAATGATATGATGTGCCAATATCATTTTTCGTTAATTTTATGTGGTAATGTGAAATTCAATAACATAATGTGGAAAAATTATGGATAGAATTTTAGATAGTAAGACAAGAAAACAAAGAAGGAAAACGGAAAATAATTAGTAATAAAAATGATGTTGCAATATACAGAAACCAAAAATATAACAGTAAATTGGAACGTTGGACACTCTAGGTCCTCCCACGGAACTTACATAGAATTCCATGGATTTAAAATGCATATTAAACTTGATCTAAAGTGAAAATGATATTATATTTCTTCTTCAAACATGGGTGCACAAAGAATACAAGGTCCCTAACACTAGCACAATTTGTATTTTAATAAAAAAATGGAATAAAAAAGCGTTCCACAAAGAGACTAGAAGGCATAGTTCTCTACATGAAAATGAAATTTATCCTCATGTTAAAAATCATAAGAAACGTCCCTCAATGAGTACATATAGATGCAAAATTTAGACATTAAAGATATAAATTTTGTACATCAATCTATCACTACATGCCTCTCAATTCAAATTTTCTAAGAAAAGTAAATCTAGATAAGAGTTTTTTCTACAAACATAGAATTCAATATTCACCACTTAAAAATTGAAAGAATTATCATCCCATTAGGAAAATCTAATGCTAGAGCTCAAACTAATTCCTCTAAATAGTGAATCCAACCCTAATTCTCTATGGTCACATGAGGATCTTCTTTTTTCTAACAGTTACAAAAGAAACTATGAATACATATGAATAATTTATTTAGTACGAGGCTAATCCACCTCTATAGTTCTCAATATCTAATAAATCTCATTCATTTATTAAAGTGGCCATGTTCTAATTCAATTAATTTTATCCATCTGTTGTGTAGTATTCCCATGGATTATGTGTCATTATATATCTTGATATACATCAAACTAGTAAATTTTTTTATTCGACAACCATGAGACTCACCCTAATTATAGATATTTAATTGTACCTTTGAAATTTGCAATGCATAAAATCTCCATTAATAGAAACTTTGGTAATTAAAGGAGCTTATTTCTTGACAAAATTAAAGTTTTTATTTCTCAAAGAACTTAAACGATGAAATAAATCTCCTATCACATAAGAGTACTATTTAATACTTCTATCATAATATTATGAAGAAACTATGCAACCATTAACAAGTTGTATATCATGGTGTTATATAGAAAGAAAATTAGAATAGCCAACCCTTGGAATGATAACAAGTGTAAACATGGGAGAAAATCCATTAGGTATGATCTTAATGTGTCCTTAAGATTTGATAAAATAAGTGGTTACAAATCCCTAATTAAAACAAAAAAAGGGTAATATGGTAAAATAGAAAGAAGGTGAAGCTCATCCATTTGTATAAGATAGATGGTAAGAGATATAGATTCCATTTCATAGAGGTAAATAAAATATTATGATTCCTATGAATGATTTGAACACGTACATAAAATATATTTAAAAATCCCTTATTATTGTAAAAAATATTTGAAATCCTTATATAGAGCATGAAGTCTTTTATATAGAAAAGATAAATACTATGATTATCTAACTCACAAATGAGAAATTTGTGGACATTAGAAGTTTCAAAACTAAAGTCTTAAAAATTGGAGGGCTTACCCTCCTACCTCATATAAACAATATTTTTAGTTTAGTAGTCAATCAGGGACTCCCTCTACCATAGTCTACAAGCCACCTTGTTCTAATCTTTTAAATTTTGGATAGAAGTAATACCTCTAATTATATGACCATTATCAGCGTCACCGTATTAGGTAATTTATACTAAAATATTTTGGAAAATAAGATCAAGATATGGCTTGAAAAGCATGGAAAAGAAGCTTCACTCCAAGCTATTATTAGAGGACATCATTAAGCTAAAGACCCTCTTGTTATAGTTTGAATTATTATGGAATATTTTCACAAAATACAATACCAATCTCCTTCATTGTTTCATTGATTTTAGAAAATATTTTGATAGAATGTTGATGAACAAGCTTTGGAATAGAGGTTAGAGGAGGTAAAAGTTTCTTTTATGTTAAGAATTTTTATGTTAACATTATATAAATGTGTTATTTCAATGTTTAGGAACATTAACAAATAGTCGGCAGAAATTAAAGGTAACATAAGAGTCAATAAGGATTGTCCCTCATTTACAACCCTTTTTGGTGTATGGATAGATAAACTAGAGTATTATATAGAACAGGTTCATTGTACAAACTTGACTCTTGTTGGTATAGTCATCATGCATATTATTTATGTGGATGATATTCTTCTTATGGTTAAGAATACCTATTACATTGACAATAAACTAATAGTATTGAATTATTCCTACTCTGATATAGATATGGCTATGAAAACTAAAGAAACAAAGGTCATATTAATTAAATCCAAAAATATCACGTATCACACCTTTTTTATTGATAATAAAAGCTTGGAGGAAGTTTCTTAATTCAATTATCTCTAAATTGATATGTATCACAAACTTAATTGGAGTTATAGCTTCAAGACAACAATAAATCAAGGGTGGAAAGATTATTACATGCTTGAAAAAAAGTGTAAGTAAGTGACCATTGGATATGGGATAAGAAAATTACCATCTTTTATGCTCTCACGATTTTGTTATGTTACATGGATGTGAAGTTAGGAGATGCATTATTTCCATAGAATCTTGGGGAAAGTAGAGTAGATCTAAGAGAATTTTATAACTCGTAATCTCTAAGTTAAAGGAAATAGACCCTATCATATGCTCCTCATAGAAGCATTCCTTTAACCCATTATGATGGCCATGATAAGAATAACTTTGATAATAGACATTTAACTCTAACTTTGAACTTTGTACTAGAGAAAGGATCCATTGAAGGAAACTTTGGTAATGATGGTAAGAGATTGTAGATAAATATTTATATCTCGTAAAAATAAATAAAATAGTATGATTCCCATGATCTATTAGAACCCCTACGTCAAAATATTTAGAAATACCCATGGTTGTGGAAAGCATTTGAAATCCTTATGTCGAGAATAAAGTGCCTTATACAGAGGATGTAAAGCTTGTTGTTAGCTAATTCACAAAAGGGAAAGTTGAGAACATTAGTTGTCAACAAAATAAAATCTTAAAAACCAGAGGGCCTACCTCCTCCATCACATATAATATATCTTCAATTTAGTAGTCAAGAAGGGATTCCCTAAACTGTAGACTTGAAGCCTAATTTTTCTTATCTTTAAAATTTATGATAGAAGAAATACCTCTAGTTATAGGGATATTATGGTTATCGCCAACTTAGGAAAGTTATACTAAAACATTTTTGGAAAATAAGATCAATATTTGACTTGAAAGCCATGGAAATACAACTAAAGGTCAAGACAAATTTAGAGTCTATCACTTAGCTATAAACACTCTTGTTATATTTGAAATCTTTATCGAGGAGTTCCACAAAATATAAAACCAATGTCGTTCATTGTTTCATTGACCTTAAAGAAGCTTTTGACACAATGCCAATGAACAAACTTTGGAATAGAGTTTAGAAGAGCTAAACGTTTCTTCCATGTCTATTATTACACTAAGGTTATATAAAGTGTTATTACCAAGTTTAGCAACATTAAGGGATGTTTTGAAGAAGTTAATTGTAATACATTAGTCAATCACGGTTGTCCCCTCTTCAGTACCCTCTTAAGTTTCTTCCATTTTGATAACTATTACACTAAGGTTAGAAAAAGTGTTATTACAAAGTTTAGAGACATTAAGGGATGGTTTCAAAAAATTAAATGCAATACATGAGGTAATCAAGGTTGTCCCCTCTTCAATACCCTCTTCGGTGTATTCATTGATAAACTAGAGTGTTGAACATAAAATGTTCATTCTACTAGCATGACTCTTGTTGGTATTGTCACCATCCTCTTATATGTGGATGATATTGTTCTTTTGGTAAAGAATCCCTATGGAATATTTAAGAAACTAAAATTACTTAATTATTTCTACTCTAATATGGAAATGGCTATGAACATTGAAGAAACCAAAGCTATGTTAATTAAATCCAAAAGTATCACATGTCATACTTTTGTTAATGAACATAAAATCTTCGAGGAAGTTTCTTCATGGAAATATCTCAAAATTGATATTCATCACAAGTTAAATTGGAGCTATTATATGCTTATTATATGCTTGGGTTGAAATCTTATTTAATGCTTGAAAAAACAAGTGTAAATTAGTTGACCTTTGGCTATGGGATAACATAAACATCATCCTTGACACTCTCATGATTCTTGTTATCTTAAATGAATGTGAATTTTGGGGATGCATTATTTCTATAAAATCTTGTGAAAAAATGGAGTAGGCATAAGAGAATTTTATAAGTTCTAATTTCAAAGTTAAAGGCAATACATCCTATCATATCCTGCTCATAAAATCATGTCATTATCCCATCAAAGAGACAATAATTATTAGGCATGTAAGGTATGAGGAAAAAATAATCACGATGCTAAGAGGGTCTCTAAAATTGCTTTAGAATTGGTTTGAAGTGCAATCAATACTAATACTACTCGTACGTAAAGCATGGATGGCATGAGAGTATAATGTGTTGGCAAAATCAATGGGAATATAACATGGTCTTATTTTTCCATAACATTAAAGATATTATTACATATAACTTTAACCAAAAAGTGAAATAATGATTAGGGGATAAGAGGAAATTAATGTATTATTAGCATAGCCATATATGTTAAATGGATGGTATTCCACCACAGTGGCACCAAAATTGGAGAACATACACCACTGCTCTTTCAGAAGCTCACATCAGAATCAAACATGGTCCGGACGAGCTCATCTGGTTCCCATCCAAGCATGGTTCCTATTCTCCAAAAGATGGATACCTCTCTCTTATCTCTCACAAGATCCCGGATCACATCTCCTTTTGGTGGAATTCCATTTGGAAACTCACGGCCCCTCCTAGACAAAAGTTATTCTTCTGGTGCATCCTGAGAGGTATTGTACCCACGGGTGAATATCTCATGCGACGTGTTGTACATGGGCCTTCCTGGTGCATCATTTGCAAACAGGCAGCTGAAACCAGCGTACATCTCTTCCTAAACTTCCCGACATTGATGCACATTTGGCAATCCATATCCACGAACATACAATTCACGGGAAGATGGGATGGCGCGGATATAAACCTCGTTTGGGAACTCTGGTACAACCAGCACCGCAATTCAAAACTTCAGAGCCTGCCAATCATCATCTGCTGGTATTACTGGCTTGCCCAAAATCGCCTGACGTTTGATGACAAAGTAATAATCTGGCCTCAGCTCACTGCCAATATTATTGCTGCTTATAACGAAACACCCGAACCTGTGCAGCCTAAGACCCGTCGTCCGCACGATCCGCCCCATATTGATCAAAGCCAGCCATGGGCTTTTTTCGACGGAGCCGCACAGCAACAAGGCTGTGGGGGTGGATTTCTCCTCTTTAAAAATACACAGCACATTTACAAAGCTAAGCTTGGTCTCGGGGCTGGTTCAAATAATTATGCCGAGCTTATCACATTACGCCACCTTCTACATTTTGCATTGAATCATGACTGCTTGCATCTGAATGTATATGGAGACTCAAAGACAATCATCGATTGGTTCAACAATATCAACACATGTCATACACATTCACTCAGCAGTATTTTGGATGAAATTAATATTTTGAAGGCTCAATTCACTGACATATCGTGCCATCACATTTACAGGGAACATAACAACTGTGCCGACCAACTTTCCAAGGAGGCCACGACACTTCCCAGAGGTGAGTGGATGATACAAGAACAGCGGGGCGAAAATGCATATCAGTACTACCACCGCCCATATATAGACGCACATTATCATAGGGCAGAAAGCCCATGAATCACATGGTTATTTTTTATCAATATATTTTTGAACTGATTGTATATAGCTGATAAGGAACTCTACTGATAGCCCTGCGTGGCAACATATATATGACTACACAGAACATCCTAGAGATGTAATTTTTTGCTCTTTTTGAATATGTACAGCAACTACTGATACTGCTATTGAAAAATATGCAGCATATGCTATCCGCATCTACAACATGTAATTTTTTCCAACTAATGAAAAGATTACGATTTTTCCAGGGGAAAAAAAAAATGTTAAATGGATGGTAAATGCCCATAGGAATCAATCCATGCTAAGCATCAAGACACCTACTTTATGATACATCCCAAATTGCTAAGGTTAGAAAAAAAATCATAGAAGTTAACTAAGTAATAACTTTATTTTATCTAGGATAGATCCATCTCAAGCACAAATCTAACATGAGCTGAGAGGGATCAAACTTATTAAGGTGAAAATTTATTTTAGAGTAAAAAAAAAAGTGTAATTTTTCTTTGCTTAAATTGTATTCTTGAATGATATATATTTTTAAGTATACGTCAATATTCATTCATATTAAAATATTTTACTCATAACCTACATTGGATATTTTATCATCTAATTTACCTAACACAGGGATACGAGACACGACAGACAGAGGGATTCAAGTGTCGGATACAAACACGTTGACCCCCCGGAACAGGACACGTTCTAGTACGTTTTATATATATATATATATATATATATATATATATATATATATATATATATATATATATATATATATATATATATATATATATATATATATATGTGTATGTATATCTGTGTGTGTGTATGTATGTATGTATATGTATATGTATATGTGTATATATATATCTATATATATATATATATATATATATATATATATATATATATATATATATATATATATATATATATATATATATATATATATATATATATATATATATATATATATATATATGTAATGTTTGAAATCAATGAATTTGTATCACGAATGATTTGATTTCAAACATAGATCTTTGTCTAGATTTAGGTTTTACAAAGTAACATTATGTATACAAATACAATTGTGACATAAATGATCAATCATGATACATATTCAATTCATCAATGATGCAATAGGAGAAATACGAGATAGTACGATAAAAATACTATATTTTTCTCATTAAGTCATCAAAATCAAAATGTGTTACATAGTTAGTGCAATGCCAATGGAAAATAGAAATAGAAAATACAAAACAGCTACAAGTACGCAAGACTCAAGGAAGTAGGTAGCTCATGACTCATGTGTCATCAATCTTCATAGTCATCATCAAAATTAGCATCATTGTACTCATCATCATGGTCACCACTTCTCTCCTCTAACGCATCCTCCTCCCCTGTATCCAAAGTCATCTCTGCATATGATGGTGTGGAGGATAATCCCTCTACAGTATCACGATCATCAAATGTGAAAGGATCTAACACTGGATCATTGAGGTCCAAGTTGGCCAAATCTAACTCAACACTGCTATCTAGACACATATCATCAGGAAAGACATCCCACATATTTTTCTTTCCCTTCAACCACTCATCCCTCTACCTATAAATATAACAAAGGTTGATGTGCATATACACCATTATCTCTACCCTAGACTACTCAAGCCTATTCTTCTTGACACTATACAAATTCCCATATGTGCTCCAATTCCTCTTGCAACAAGAGGATGAAGTCACCTAAGAGAGGAGCATCATCTCTAACTATTGTAGAGGAGGGCTTGTTGCCCCAAGATTTTCCCACCAAGAATAGGGCTTCTTAACCCCCCTGTCTCTAATCAAATGATATCCTACAAATCAACCAATGCTAGTGGAAAATTGTGCAAAGGAATCCTCCACCTCATCAAGGGATGCTCTATCTTGAAAAACCTGCCTGAATACATCTTTCCTCCCCTATGATATTTCACCATCCATGTGAGGAGGGAATTTGCATGAAGGTTCACCACTCATCCACTCATGGTTGTAGTATTTTGGGTTCAATCAATGAGCCAAAAAATGTAAATGTGTGCAATTATTGTCCCATTTTCTAACAAGAATATCTTGTATGGTGGTGAAGAAGGGATCTGATGATGTCTCCTACTCGGGGCACTCACTCTTTAAAATAATTTTCCTCATAGACTCAATCATTCAATACCATCCCTCATAGACCTATCCTCGGATGGGTTGGTATGTATACGTAAATAAAAGCAAAGAATAAGTAGATCTACCCTCTCCCACCAAGAATCATCTAACACTATGTCCTTCACTCTTTTAGAGTCTACTTGATCTATCTTTCTCCAAAAAGACCAAAACTATGAAATAACCATGGCCCCAAGAGCGATCTTGACCTCCCTCAACCTCTTCAACATGATGAATGGAGAGGAAAACTGTGTATCCACAATCTTTAACAACAATAGATTGGTGTACTCCTTGTAGATAACGAGGGAATTTGTATGATTTTGTACAAAATTGCGGATATGTCGTGAATCCTCAATAATGCTTCCAATACAAAGCACATCATAAGAAATATATTTAAGTGCTAAGTTCAATGAATGGACAATGCAAACTGTAAAAAATACTTGTGGATATTTGGCTTCCACAATCATGCTAGCAGCCTTGCAAATAGGTGCATTATCTGTAATGGTTTTCACATAAGAATCAACACCTACATCTTCAATAACTTTAATAAACAACTCTCCCATATATTGTGCATCCTTGTATTCTCCAAGTGCATCCACTGATTTCAACAAAAATGGACCATTCAAGGAAGATGCCATGAAGTTGATGAGTGGATGTCATGCTGGATCTATCCATACATCATAAACAATGCGAACTCGAGGTGTTGTCCATGATACTCTAATAGGATCAAGCATTTTTCTGTTGGATTGTGCTATATTCTTTCCACGACCAGCCACGTAGTTAACCAGGGAGTTAGAGGGGGGGTCATAGGGGGTTTTAGGGGTACCCATAACCCCACTCTATGAGGTCTAGGCCAGCGCCCCGGAAAATTTTGGTTTTAGACCCTATTTCAGGTTGGGCGGACCCACCTCTGATTTTGCGCATGATCTTCACACATGGTTTTGGACTAGATGGTTTATTTTCGGTCCATGGTATTGGATGCTTCAGCCTGTATAAATATGTATTGTAACATTGAGAGGAATATAATGAAAAATAAACCTGGTAGTCTCGGTTTTGGGATCCAGGGGAAAATCTCTGTGTATATGTGTTTCATGTGTTATGCTCCCGCATTATTTATTTTCTGTGTTTTAGAATTCGTATGCAGGTAATTTTTGTACGGGGTTAAAACCTACAATTTCCACCTCTTTTTTTTTCCTTCATCAATAATGTGGTTCTAAGCTTCTCTGACCCAAGAGGCACATACCCTGATGAAACCACTTGAGTTAGAGCTTGACACATCTTAATAATAGAGGTGAGAATGCAACATTAACGAATATGAAGTTTTGATAGAAAAAAAGGAAAGATCAAGCTCTTCCCGTTTCTCTTTTTGAAAATCTTGTCCATTGAACCAAGTGAAATTGCCTTTCCTTTTGTTGCTTATCCCCCACCAGAACTCTCAAATAGGAATTTTTTGCCAATTTTCCTCAAGAATTGAAGGGGGTCATCATTCTTAGTATTTTTAGATTTTGCAACCACATTTTCCATACCAACATTTGACTCTCTTTCGATTTCTTTCCTCTTTGGTAAAGGTATATTTGTAAAATTTGCAATTCCACAACTTGGTAAAGCCAAGAAATGAGCTTTCACACATAAATATGTGCTCCTGAAAGTGTTGCAATAGTTGCATTTCCAACTCTCGCTGCCTCCTCCCTTCATCTTATTGCTTGGTCCTTTCTCTCTTGTGACATATTTCCACAAGGGATATTTGTTATCTTGAGGAGGATGTCTTCCGTCAACATTTGAAGTTGTTGTTGCAACCCCACTTGCAATAGAGGGAACACTTGCAACAGACCCTGATGAAATTGGGAGAGGAGGGGCATCTCCAATGGGGAAATTCTTCCCCTTCCTTTGCCCCTTCCCTAATTCCATTTATTGAACCATGAATGATGTAAAACAATAAATAAAAAATGCATAAATTTGTAAAAGCAATGCACATGCAAAGTGTTGTAATAAAAATGCAATAAAAATAGAGAGAAAATGCACTTACCTGTTTCTTGTATCTCCTTGAAAATTGTCCGACACCCTTTTCTCCTTTCTCGCAAACACCCACATCAAAAAAAGGAAGTCAATGTGAAAAAAAAATGGAAAAATTTGCCTTTTAATGTCACGCGATCTTGCAAAATTCAGGATTCGTGTCTGAAAATTGGGACATGATCATGTCCGATCGGGACATGATCCTGACACGATCATCTCCCAATCGACATGATCATAAGGACATGAATCCGACTGAATCATGTCCGATTCACCTGATTTAGAACACAAAGGACCTGGGGGACGAATCCGGTTTCATAGTTTATTATATACAACATTCTTCAAATAATATATTTAAATAAAGTGTTTAAATATTTTTGAAAAGCATAATGTTTAAACATCTTACTCACACATTTTTTACTTCTAATTACTTTACATGAAATTATATTAGGTCATATGGATGACTATTTAAACATGCATAACATATACTTTTTCTTATTTTTATTATGGCTGACATTGCTTTTCTATTTAAGAATATTTGTTTTTAGAGGACACGTGTTCACTGCAAGTTGAGCATGGACATACTTACACATTGCCTTCACACTAGGCTAAATGAGATTCTCGCCTTAATTAATTATTATTATTATTATTAATTGTATAATAAATTAATATATGAGTTAAACATATATACCTTAAAAATAAACATGTAATAAGATTCTTAACCATATAGATTCACCCCAATTTACCATGAAGATTTTTAATGTATGAATAGACATTGTTACAATAACATGAGCCAATACCACAATTTATGAATATCTCATGCACAAAAAATCACAACTCATTTCATGTTAAATTATTTTTTGTTAATAATCAATTTAATAGAAGCGAAAAATGAACCTAACTACTATGGTGACAAATCTCAACATTTATTCTATCAATACTACTATTAAAATATTCTAGAATATTTTTTGAAGATTAAATCCCTACCATCCACTTAATAATTTTTGATAACTCATTTATTTTAGAACACAAATGAGAGAAATAAATTGATAATTGTAGAAACTTGTGTAAAGAAATCTTGTTAGCACAATGAGAATAGTTTGTACACATCAAATTACATCTAACGTTGAAATTTATCATTTTAAAATACAAAATGCAGTTCTCTTTACCCAAATTAATCATTGAAAATAAAGATGGGTGATGATTTCATTAATGCTTCATAAGATCCTACCAAATCCACGTCGACTACGGGACAAGTTTAAGGAATTATTAAATTAACATGGTTGGTGTTGGAATAATACTGAGGGGTGGAGGGGGGGTAAATCAATATTATCAAGTCAATTATTTTTCATTTCACAATTAGATTCATATATGCTACTTCAGTTAGTGAAAACTACATATATACGCAACTGCAGTTAAGGGAACTAGCGTATAACCTGCAGACTTATAATTTAATTTATTCTTCATATGTTGGTCATTAATCTGTGCATCTGAACCATATAAACAGTAACTAGGAACAGTAAAACAGAGAAGATAGTCACACACAAGAACACAAGATATAAGTGGAAACCCAATGTGGGTGAAAACCACCTGCTGCAATTCGTCTCTATCTTCTTTTAATTAGAAACTTCTTCTTACAATGTTTTTGTATTGGTGCAGTCTTATACTAGTACGCAGGCTTCTACTTGCAGAAGGCGACAACCTTCTCTCATTCTCTAGCTTCTCCTGGAAGGGAGCTACAACCCCCTTAGCTCTTGTACTAGCTGATGTACTAGTATGTAGGTGTTGACCTATAGAAGGCTACAACCTTCTCTTTTATTCTAGGGACCACGTTTCATAAATTTTCAAACTGGATCCATCAATCAAAATTCAAATATACCTGCATCAACCAATCTCCTATGTACCCACCAAAAGTGAATCAAATAGTCATTCTTCTGAATGCTGTAACCAGAATACAATAACAGTAGCTAGAAACCAATCCTGAACCCAGAACACTGCAGCAATGAACAAAAGTAGCTAAAACATATTTTAAGAGACGTAAGCTACTTCAATATGTAGAACCTGTGTGCATACGCTGTTATATTAAGGCAAACCTGCGTATACGTGATTTTTCAATTATTGAACAAGCAAGTATATGCGCCTTCGCTGTGTTGAACCTACGTACAGATCTATAAAAGATAATTTACCCTTTTAAACTATTCAGACATCAGTTATACCCAGATTATTAGATTTATAGATCAAGTCATGCGCCAAATATAATAGATGAAAATCACACAAAGATACTTCTCTTCAAGCCTTAAGATCTTGACCCATCAATAGAACTTATCCTTCTCCTTGCGCTTAGGTTCCTCCTTGATTCAAATCTATCTATGCACCATAACCCAATGACCAGTATTTTAAATCTTGTCCTTCATAAGATATTCAATCCTTGAGTGCAATTGCCTAATGATCTCCTTCGTCTTTTATAGTCTTAGGCCTTACTCAATACCATGGTCCAAAACCCATTTAAAACTAATACCTAGGTCCAAATACCTAGTTTCAACACTTAGGATGATATACCATGGTCTAAAACCGTATTTCCGAATACTAAGGACCAAAAACCAAATTTTCAAAATGTACGCGCTTTTTTGTCCATGAAAGTGTGTGTATATGCATACGCGCCTTTTGGTATGTGAAACTGCGTGTATACGTGGTTTGATCAACGGGAACCTGCGTATACCTTCTTTTCCTTTATTCTAAGAGCCTGAGATCCTGAACTATCAATTAAGTGATTTGTCAAGTCTGTTGCCATCAAGGACAATACCTGTGCCATAGTGCCAAGCCTGTGTCATACTGCCAACAATCTCCCCATTTGGACTTGATGGAAACCCCAAGTTACTTAAAGTCATTCTCCCCCTTTGTCATAAAGGGCAAAGGGTTATGCTCCCCTTAAGTACATGCTGAAGTATCTGCTCTGCTGTGCTATCCATGCTCCCCCTGACTATAGGCAAGGTCTGCAAAAAGATGTTCTACAAGAAATAACATGACTCTATACATCATAAAATGACCATCCTATCACCAAAGGCTTATACATACATCCATCTCCCAGCTAAGTGGGTATATACCAGAATTGACTCATCCACCCAACCAAGTGGGGATATGCCAAAATTTTATACATGATAAAACAAGAACATTACATCATCCATCCCAGGCATATTGGGGAAACAAAATAGGTCATCACATGACCTTGATACTAAAGAAATACATGATATAGAGACCAAATATCAACAACTATCATCAGCAACATCTGTCAATCACCATCTAGACCAGCAACCATGATCTCTATCTGCAAAAGTTCCACCTGAATCAGAAGCAACTATGAAAGTGTACAAAGATCTTCTAAGGTAATGCCAACAATGCACTATTAGAAGTATATGCTCCCCCTAAACCTGTGCCAGGTGATCGGACCCACAACAAACTCTTTTAATCTTGAGTCTGGTCCATTGCTTTTCTTCAAATCAACATATACGTGACTGTGTCTACTGAAACCTGCATATGTACGCGGATACTCTTCATGAAACTCGTGTACACCCACTTTTCTCTAAAACAGAAAAGTTTCAACAACAAGATGGTGCATCAACTACTCCCAGCTTCTATATGAGGTATTCAAATGTCTCCCTAGGAGGTGGTTTGGTGAATATATCAGCAACCTTTTCCTTGGAGGGAACATATTCCAATTTGCCTTTTTGTTCAAGCAATTTTCCCGAAGAAAATGATATTTTATAGGTATGTGCTTGGTCTTGGAATGCATGACAGGATTCTTTGAGATGCTGATTACACTTGTATTATCGCATAGAATGGAGATAGGTGGAGTACAAGTGATTTGAATGTCTTGCAATGTTTGCATCATCCAAAGGAGTTGTGTGCAGCAAGATGCAATAGCCACATATTCTGCTTCAGATGTAGATAAAGCAATTGAACTTTTTTTCTTTGTGAACCAAGACACTAATTTGAATCCCATAAAGAATGCACCACGACTAGTGCTTTTTCTGACATCCACGCTTCCTGCCCAATTTGCATCTGTACATGCATGAAGTGTGAGATCAGTATCTCTAGGATACCATAAGCCATAGTTTTTAGTTCCTTGAAGATATTTTAAAATTCTTTTAACTGCCTGAAGATGAGTTTCCTTTGGATTTGCCTAAAATCCTCCAACTATTCCAACTACATGCATGATGTCTGGTCGAGTACCTATTAGATAGAGTAGACTACCAATAATGGATCTATAGGTTGGTTGATGTAGTATTGTTGATTCATCATTTACGCTAAGACTGCATCCTATTACCATAGGGGTACATACTGGTTTCGACTCTTCCATGCCATATTTCTTCAAGATCTGCTTGAGGTACTTGGTTTGTGATAGAAAGATACCGTCTTTGTTTTGTTGGACTTATAAACCAAGAAAGTATGTGAGCTCACCAAGCAGGGACATTTCAAATTCTTTTTGCATCACCAAGGCAAAGTTTTGACTCATGTATTCTTCATTGCTACCAAAGATGATATCATCAACATACACAACAAGTATTAGCAATTTATCATTGTCAATTTTTATATATAGATTGTTATCTACTGATCCTTTTGAAAAACCTTGTTGATGAAGGTATTTGTCCAAATGATGATACCAAGCCCTTGGAGCTTGTTTAAGACCATAGAGAGCATTTTTGAGTTTGTATACAAGTTTTGGATCATTTCCAAGGATAAATCCATCTAGTTGCTCAATATACACTTCTTCTTCTAAGTCTCCATTTAGAAAGGCAGATTTCACATCCATTTGATATACTTTGAACTTTTTAAAACTAGAAAGAGTAAGGAACATTCTTATGGCTTCAAGTCTAGCAATCGTGCAAAAGTTTTGGTGGGTTCCAGTATTGCAGCAATAATGCTGCAACTCCTGGGACTCCCTTCTTTACTTCTATTAACCTGGTAGTTCGTAACAAACTTGGAAGCGACGGTGCTATATGCACAAGTACTAGCTCTTGTTGTAGGTTGTCACTGGATCAGTTGGCACAAGTCCACCAGGAGCTTAATCCAACTTCTATGAGCTCTTAGAAGAAACTTTTAACTCAAAGGAAGCTAATCTACTTGCAAAAAGAGGCTGAAAGTTGAAAGGAAATGCAAACCCTAGCAAACCCTATTTTTACTGACTACCCCTACTAGTGAAAAAAAAGAGGATGAAACTACAGAAAGGGATGCCATTGACTCTTGGGGAGGTAAAGTGCATGTGTCTAAGCTACTTCTGCAATGAAATCTAAAAAGGAACATCTTTTTGTATTTTTGAGTAATTTTGTAAAAATCATATGTGCATGTGCTTTAATTGTTTTTAACTGTGCAGAGGTTGATTGGAAAAAGGAAATGGGGTAGGCACTTGCAGGAGGTTGGGAAGGTAAGAAGAGGGCCTAAGGGGTCCCTAACACCCTTCCAGAGAGTTTCACAGTGTTCAGACCTTGAAAAACCGCTCACGTGATCTTCTATAGGAAGTCTGCAGGGGTTCTATAGGATGTTCTACAAGATGTTCCAAAAGGGGATTTTGAAGGGTTGATGGTGGAAGAAAGGTGGAAAAGTGGAGATGGAGGTTGGATGAGGATGTGGAGGGGTCTAGGACCTAGAAAATGAAGCTGAGAAGTGATGAGGATGGTTGATTTTTTCAAGGATGGATAGAGCAATGTTGCACAAAAATATGGAAATTAGGTCAAAGTGAAATAATGTGGCAAACAAAGGGCAAGAATCTGAGTTAGGGGATGGAGCAGGTTGCAGTGATGGATGAAGGGTAGGCAGGGAGGTATCACAGGTTTTCTTCACACTATTTCTTGAAACTGACCAAACAAAGACCATGCAAAATCAAATATCTAGCTATTCTAACCTACTTTGACCTAGGAACCAACAACCATGATGAACATAAATTCATTGGTACAAAATCATGTAAAATAACTATGAAAACCAAGCAAGAATGGATTTAAGCATGTAATCGCATCTGGTATCAACTTTTGCAACTGAGAAACTAACACTAGAAATTCCATGAAGAAGCAAGAACAATGTTTTTGTGGTACCAAGGACACCTTGGTCTCAGCTCATGGTCTCGAGGAGGGAGAAGTGAGATCCAGGGTTGCTTGATGGCCTTTTTCGAAGATATTTTCTATTACCAACCTATCAAATCACTCTGAAACATGAAAAGCTTTTTCAATCATAAAAAATTACCTAGGTAACCAAGCAATATTTTAATCTACTAGCATAAATTATTTTATGAAGACAGCAAAAACATATAATAGTACACAGAGGAAGACCTAGCATTTGGGTTAGGCCCAACGCCAAGAGCTACAGGCTCCTAAGAAGAAGCTCAAAGCTAAGGCGAACTGAAACTGATTTCCATTACTTAGAAAATAACCATGTCACAAAAAAATGTTTTACAGTAGAAGCTCCAAAATGAGCTGAAAGGCATAGCAACACTAAAGTGCAAAATACAAAATGTTCAAAAAGTAAACTATGAAGGCTAGAAGCCTTCCTACTTATGCACTATGAGGACCTCCAACAGTCCTTAATTCAAGGGGCTTGGCTGCTCAAAACTGCAAGTACTCAACCACTTCACAAAAGCTACTCGGCTGCCCTTGGAAATCAAATTCAGTGGGCTGCTGAACTCTAAGCTGATGGTGGAGAACTCGAGGAAGGGCCATTTAGTGCAGGAGACACCCTTCCTATGAATCCTCAGCCTTGTTCCCTCATATTTGGCTATCAAATGGCTAATAAATGCTTGACCTTGGTCCAAAAGTTGTCCAAAAATCTGCAATAAACATGTATTAGCCTTCATGGTCAAGTGACTATTCTCATTCATCCAATTAACATAACTATACTCAAAAGCATGCATAAAATATGAAGAATGGTGGATTTATGGAGAATAATAGGCAAGATAAGCCCAATAAGTTACCCATTTTTGGGGCTCATTATCACCCCCCTGCTAAATGGGTTGCTCATCCTTTGAGCAACTAATACAGCTCATCATCTTTGATTGCTTTGACTGCCTCTCTCACATCCCAGGCCTTCGAGGCGATGTCTTCTTCTCAGTCATGAAATCCTGCTTTTCTTTATACTTCCTCCCACTCTCTGTATTCCTCTTCTTCTTTGACTCCTTCCGGAAATCCTAAAAGCAAGGGAGGACTAAACTTTAGGCCGATCCAGTTGGCCTATAGATTTTGCATTGACTTTTTATAGAGGGGTACCTTTTCCAAGGCCTCCCTCATCTTGGTTAGGGAGTGGTATTCTCTTATTTTCAGACTGTGGGGCATTGTGTTCCACCTCCTTGTGCAAGCATGAATGCAGTTATCCCCCAACAATATTTCCATGTCCTCAAAGTGAGCAATGGCTTGAGCTTGTCGTTAAATGTAATTTGGTAAAACCTGAGGGTTGTTGGCCAGGTGCTGATGGGCATATATTAAAGTTGATGTATCCTTTGGTTATGCCCTGATCATGAGTGGTTCACTTAGCTCTCTGTTCATAATATTCTGAATCTCTGCTGCCTTATTTTCCTCATGATTTAACCAAGAGGTCATGGCCATAAGTTGCACATCTCCCAATGTAGCATTGGGGTCCCACAGAGTCATGTTTGGAGGGGCCAAGTTGTGTAAATAGAATTTGGATAACTTAGCCTTATCTTCTGCTAAGCTGCTGTCACACAAAGTCATGAATTGATGGTAATTTTGAAATGGAATGGTGCCCCTTTGGGCCAAGGTGTTAATCTGGAACTGCAACCATTGGTCTTTAAGATATAAGGCATATGACTTGGCAGGTTGCCTACACTTCAAGGCCTCTACTGCCCAGCTGGCCATGCAAGCTAGTTGGGCTTGCTTCTCTTGTACCTGTTGCTTTAGAGACTGTATTTCCTCTGCTGCCTGTGACTCCTTCTCCTGTAGCCGTAGTCGCTGCTTCAGCAGCTTGTTCTCTTCATGTAGTTCGGCCCTTTGACTATTTCCTACATGCTTCACCATGGCCAATTCTTTCCTTGGCTCCTTGATTTGTTCTTCTAGGTGGCCTATGTCTGCCACACCCTTTGACTTGGAAATCCTCATCCAAGTGTGAGTCCTAATTCTTTCTTCTTCCAGTGCAAAGAAGAGTGGCACTGCAAATTTCTGGGGAATTATTTTCCCGGCTTCTAACAGGTTATAGTATGAGCCCAAGCTAGGTTGAGGGCTTGGTTCCAATATTTCCTCTATCTTTTCTTCTTCCTGTGATTGTTTGGCCACCTTTTCCTCCAATTTCTCGGTCTCTTTTAGCCTGAGTTTCCTGTAGAGATTTCTCAGCTTCTTGTAGAGCTGTCTTTGAATCCATCGTTTGAGTTATCTCTCTCCAGGTGAAGGTTTTTTGGCTTCCTTGTTCATAGGTGATGGATATCTTTCAAGGAGACCCTTCTTTTGGTTTAGGTGTTGTGTACTTAATGACATTTGGCTCCTTTGACTGTGGCTGGGGTCTGCCCACTTTGATCCATGTGCTCCTCCTTGCTTTAAAGTACATGGAAGTTTGCCTCTTTCTCTTCCCTTTTTGTTTTGGAGGTGTGCTTAAGATGGCAAGCACAACTGCTACCTCCCTTGCCAATATTTCAAGTGATTTCTCCTTTTGTTGTTCTTTTTCCATACTTCCTGTAGAAGTCCCTGTGTAAACTATTTCTGCATGTATTGTGGCCATTTCAGGATGTGTCTTTCCCTTTTGTTTCTGTGTGTCTGCTTTGGCTGTGATAGCCTTCATTTGGGGTTTTTCTACCTTCTCTTCTCTCCTCTGCATTCTATTTTCCCTTGGTGTTTGTGCTGTTGTTTCTTCCTCTACTTTAGGCTCAACAATTTGGCCCTTTCCCCCTTTTTCTTTCTGTCCTTGTTGTGCTTGAATGTCCTGTGTTCCTTCACCATTGGTTTTCTTACCTTCTTCAGTGTGTTCTCCCTCCTCACTACTGGATGAGGTGATGTCTTTGGCTAGAATTCTAATATCGTCATCCTGGGACATGTTTCAGAAGATTTCCCAAGATATGGGGACAGTGTAGGTGTGTAGGGCATCTTCCACTAATAGCTTGATTAGCCCATGATGGGCCAACTAATCTGGAATCCCTTCATTCGATTTTGTACCACATTCAATTAGTGACTGAAGAAAAAAATAGGGGATGCTCAGCTTCTTGTCTGGAGGTAAATCAATTCCATGTCGTAATTCACACAGCAACCTGAAATGATAAATGTAGACAATGCTAAACCTCTCTTCACATGTAATGTACTTCATAATTTGGAAATTGACCTCACTCCCGAGAGGAGGCAAACTGGTTCTTCTAACCCCGTTTTTGTCTTCTACAGGATGTTCCTCGGGTAGGAAGAATGTTTTCTTGGCAACTTGGCCCAATGACCTCTCTACTTTGCTCCAAGGGAGCCCTAATGGTAGACCAGTAACACGAATAATGAGCTCAGGGATAAGTTCTAGGGTCAAACCCCTAAAACTAATTATGGGATGTGTCTTTGATTGAGGTCTTAGGGACATTAAAAATTCCCCCATTATCTCCTCGTCATGACCCCAAATTTTGTCAAAGAATGACATCCAATTGGCTCGAGTGAAAAGGTCCACCACCTCAGGATGCTCGTGCAGTTTGCTGGGGTCCGAGGGTTCTTTCCTTATAAATCCCCCTGGCATGGTGAGAGTGCTCTTTTTTATGCTTTGATCAAAAAAAGGAATGCTATTTATGGTTTTCCCCTAAACTGAAGAAGGGATTTATTAGGTATCCAATATTAATTAGCAACTATTCCCTTGTTTTCAAGACTATTGTTGCCCAAAACTCGGCTGTCTATTTATGAAAGGAAGAATTTTGTTTCTACAGATAGAGTACAGAACTCAATTTTTCTTCTCAGCATACATATAGATATACAAATTCAAAATTTTTCATACACAGGCTGGCCCCCATAGTTGCATATCTTCCCTACAGGAGAATTTTAAAAATAGGAACGTGGAGGAGAATCTTGATGCAGAAAAAACTGAGAAATGCAACACACAGGCAAATATTTTACTTCCAATTCCCAGTCAGATTTTTCTCTGATTCCCCAATTTGATACCGTTCAATTCACCACCTTTTCAAATCATACCATGCATAGAAGAGTTTTTCGATCCTACCTCGTTTGGAGCTCCAAATTCGATGAAGAAAAATCCCAGGCTTCTCTGCTCCGGAAAGTTGTGCAGGGTTTCCTGTAGAACCCTTCCTGTAGAATACCCCCCTGTTCCTGTAGAATGTCTCTGTGCCTCTAAGCGAGCCCGATACGCGGAAGATTCTTGAAAATAGGTAGAAAAATTGGTGGAGGACGACTGGTTAATAGTTTTTGGAAGCGGAGGACGTGTACTTTAGTCAAGGACATTGCAAGTGTGAAATGAATAGAAAGTTGTGTGAGTTTTAGCTGAGCATATATTAACTACGGCATGATTCGTGGTGAGGGATGAGGTGGCCGAACCGAAACGTTGATCCGACGTCACGGCCATAATTTCTCTACGTGTTTCTGACCGCCATCACCTCCCCTCTACCGTTAACCGCCGCCACCACTACCCGTCCTAAATATTTCTTCCTAAATGGACACTCCACACGTGTTGGTTGCACACCCCATTGGCAATTTTGAATGTAGCTGGCTCGTTCAGATCCCACAAGGCTATGTAACTGGCTGAGGGTGGCCAGTTGGCTGGCCACCGATTCCATTCAATCCGAACCATTTCCATAGGCATTCAGCTCTTAAAATATAGTTTATGCAAATGATGAATGAGTTTAGACATTTACCTACGTGGTCACGGCCACGTTATGCAGATTTCAGGTCTTGGAACCACTCCTTCGTTCATTTCTACTTCGTGCATGGGTGTTAGAACCCATTCCTTCGTTTGCTACCACTACATGCATGGGTTTTGCTTGGCTTCGCTGCTGACGATATTTTCTCGTTCGAGATGAGCCCTTTGCATGTTTCCTTTATCGTTTTCGGTTGTCCCTGTCTCCATAGTATGTCTCCCAGAGGGATCGGCTACTACAGGATTCCTGTAGGATGTCCTGTAGCTTCTTCTCCTCTTGGGATGCAAGAAAACATGAGAAGGGATATACTACTGTCGAGGGGTTCGACTGACAAGGACTCTAGATGGAGATTGACAGGTATGGTAAGTGAAAAAAACTGCTCTTGATTTGTCAATAAAAGGTTTTGTTGGCAATATGAGGAAAACAGGATTATTTTTTTTTGTGACTGTGCAGGAACAAATATTAGGATGGATGCACAGAGGTGTAAAGAGATGAAACTGGGTGACATGTGGTGATGGACGGAAACAGGGGTGTTTGCAGGCCTAGCAGGTAGATTCCAATCTTCAGATTCCCTTCCAAGATCAATTTTGGCCTGTTTGAAGGTTCTACAGGATCTTCCTGTAGAAGGCACAAAAATTCCTATAGAAGGTGAAATCTTAACTCGAATGTGATCAAATCCTAGGAAAGGGGAGTGGTCATGGAGGAAGTGTCTGTGAGGGATGCTTGCAGCCTATTGCTGACCTTTGTCCTTGTTTTGCGCGACCCTCCTAACCTGCAATGTCTTCCCTGCAACCTGCAATTATTCAACAGAAATTAGGCCTATTTCTTTTTTTTTCTTTTTTTTTTTGGTGAGACAGCTGGGGTGCCTCCAGGAGGTTTTCACCCTCACTGTCTGCCCCAGGCGCCTCTAAGAGGTTTTCACCCAAGGATCTTTTTATTCTTTTTTGTTTTTTGTTTTTTCTCTCTCTTTTTTTTTTGTTTTGATGATCAAGGTGTGGGTGGAGTAGAGACAGGGCCCTGCTCCACTACCAGCACTGATTTATCCAGAGTTTCAATGAACTCCTGCTTAGAAAGGGGCTTCATGTATATTTTCAATCAATGCCCGTTGACAAGCATGGGGATGGCTTCTTCATCAATGGTCCTAATAAGGACTGAACCATTGTCGTTGCATTTCTCCACTACATATGGTCCCAACCACCTTGTCCTCATCTTCCCTTTGAAATGCTTGTATCTTGAGTCATATAACAACGCCCAATCTCCTGGCTGAAATTTCTTTTCGTTAAGGTGCGGTCATGCCATATCTTTCTCTGGAGTTGAACTACTTCTCAGTGGAGGAGGGCCTACATTCTAGGTTCATCTAATCCATTCATCTGTAGTAACCTTTCCTATTGCGCATGGTTGAGATCCAAGTCCAGCTGAATTGCCAACCTTAATGTGTTGTACTCGAACTCTATGGACAGTAGAGCCTTCTTCCCGTAGACCAGCTCATAAGGTGTGAAAGCTGTTATGGTTTTCCAAGTGGTGTGGTAGGCCCAGGTGGCCTCAACCAAGCAATTTTCCCAATCCTTTCTGTTGTTGCTCACCACTTTAGTCAAAATCTCTTTTAAAACCCTATTAGTGACTTCCACCTACCCATTTGCTTGTGGATGATAAGGGGTGGAAGTTCTATGCTTAATCTTGTGATGAGCGAGCAAGTATTCAATCAGGTTAGAGGTGAACTGACTTCCTTGATATGTGACTAATTCTCTTGGGTAGCAAAACTTGTAGAAGATATTTTCCCTTAAAAACTCAGCCATTTTTTCTTCTGTCACTGCCTTGATTGCCTTTGTTTCTGCCCACTTTGTCAAGTAGTCTATGCACACAATGATGTAAGACTTTTGCTTAGAAGGAGAGTTGATAGGACCCATAAAATCCATGCCCCACTTCTCAAATGGCTCGAAAGTCACTTGAGGTTGGAGGGGCATTTCATCCCTCGGAGTCGTTTCCCCATCCTTTGACATCAGTCACATTGGTTGATGTATCTTCTGACATCTTGATGAAGAGTGGGCCAATAGTAGCCTACCTGTAGAATTTTGAAGGTAGTCCTTTTTGCTGCAAAGTGGCCTCCACAAGGTCCATCATGATAGGTTAGGAGAATGTCAAAAACTTCCTCCTCCCTAACACAATGCCTCAGGATCTGATCTGGGCCGATTTTAAAGAAGTTACCCCCAATCCAAGTAAAGGGGGCACTTTTCCACACAATTCTGCTCTTCTCTTTTGAGGATAGGTGTGGAGGGAACTGTGCTAAGACCAAGTAGTTTGTTATATCAGCAAACCATGGAGAGAGTATTGAAATAGCAAACAGGTGTTCATCTGGCATCTAGTCATCCACCATCCCTTCTTCACCTACAAGCAAATCTAATCTAGACAAAAAATCAGCAACAACATTTTCCTTTCTTGGCTTGTCAACAATGGTTAAGTCAAATTGTTGCAATAAAAGTAACCATCTAATGATACGAGCATTCACCTCAGTTTTATTCATCAAATACCTTATTGGAGCATGATCAGTGTGTACAAATGTTTGATAATTAGTGATGTAGTGTCCGAACTTGTTTAGGGAATGGACTACAGTTAGGAGCTCTTTCTCGGTCACAGTATAGTTTAATTCTCCCTTGGACAGGTTTTTTCTCACAAAGTATATGGCATATGGTAGCTTCTCTTCAACATGTCCTAAGGCTACCGCTATGGCTTTGTTCGAGGCATCAGTGTGGATGTGGAAAGGTAGGGCCTAGTTGGGACCTCTCAGGATTGGGGCAGTTACCAACTTATCTTTGAACTCATCTAGAGCCTCTTAGTAGTTGTCAGTCCATTTAAACTCAACATCCTTCCCCAAAAAACAAAACAATGGCGAGTCTAGCTTACGTAAATCTTTAATGAATCTTCTATAGTATCCTGCTAAACCTAGGAAACTCTGAACATCTCTTACCTTTTGAGGAGGTGGAACCTTTTGGATGATAGCAATTTTGTTAGGATCCACCTGTAATCCTTGCTGAGATATTGTATGACCTAGCACGGTCCCTTCAGTTGTCAGGAATTCACATTTTTCAGGACTGAGGGACAGGTTCATTTCAATACACTTGGTTAAAACTTTTCCCAAGTTAGTCAATGCTTCTTGGAAGTTGGACCCATAAGGAGTAAAGTCATCCATATAGATTTCTACTGAATCATGAACCAACTCAGCAAATATGCTCAGTACTGCTCTCTGGAAAGTGGAAGGAGCATTGTATAGCCCAAAGGGAAGGACCTGGTAGGCAAAGGTACCCCATGGACAAGTGAAAGTGGTCTTATCTTGGCCTTCCAGGCTAATTTGGATCTAATTATACCCGTTGAACCCATCTAGGAAAGAAAAGAACTTCTTCCCTGCTAGCCCATCTAGCACTTGATCTATGAAAGGCAAAGGGAAATGGTCCTTCTTAGTAGCTTTGTTAAGTTCTTGATAATCTACACAGATTCTCCACTTCCCATTTTTCTTGAGCACAAGCACCAGAGGAGAAACACATTCGCTGCCCGAGATGGGGTAGATGAATCCTGCATCCAACAACTTTTGCAATTCTTATTTAACAATGTCCTTAAGGGCTGGATTCATTCTCCTCTGAGGCTGCCTGAATGGTTTACAATCCTCTTTAATGTAAATGTGATTAGTATAGACCGACAGATGGACTCCTCTCATCTCCTTATATCTCCAAGCGAAAGCATCCAAATGGCAGTTCAATAAGCTACACAGCTTCTTCTCTTGAGAGGGAGATACGGATGAGCTGATCTTCAAGGTTATTTTAGGGCCAAATTCCACATTCTTAACTCTGGGAGAGGTCGGATTGGCCACACAGAGGTCCACTAAGCGCTAGCTTGGGTACCTTCCACCAACTCCTCTAATGGCAGCACACAGGGAGGCGGATTTTGAATCAAATTCTCAATTAGGTCATCCTCGGTTTGAGGAGCTCCTCGAGTGGCTTCCACTGTGCACACTGGTGCAGAGTAGACTTCATCCTCATCTTCCTCCTCCAACCAGAGAGGTAAGTCATGTTCTAGCAAAGGTTGGGTAGGAGGATATAGGACTAGCTGTTTGGACATAGGCCCATTCTTGATGGTCATGCTCCCAGCTTGACAACTGATGTAAGCATCCGCAGTAGCTAACCAAGGCCTTCCAAAAATGAGGGGGTATCCAGTGAGTTTTTCCTTTGGCTAAAGGACCAAAAAGTCCGCAAGGTACTCCCAAGAATCAACAAAGAGAAGGACATCCTCCACAATCACTTCAGGAGTCACGGTGGAGCGGTCTGCTAACTGCAGTACTGTCGAGGTCTTCCTTAAGGAACTCTAAAGGTTGAGTTTGAACATAGTGTCTGTGGTCATCACATTAATGGCAACCCCTAGATCGATTAGGGTGTGGGATATTATGGTGCCATTAATGTGGACATCAACTACAGGACTCCCAAGGTCCAAATATTTTGGACAGATTATTTGCCCCAACATCAGATCGGATAGTTGTCCTATGACATTGATAGTCGGGGCAACTCTCTAACACCTGCCTAGGTGCCTGAAACACTTCTCCTTGATCAATTTGTTGTAGATTGGTACATCTTTTATGGCCTGGAGAAGTGGGATTTTCACACACAAGTGTTTAACTTCTCCCAGAAGTTCAGTCTCCTCTGGTTTTGGTTGCGTGGCTACTGTTAGTCTCTCAGGAAAGGGTGGAATGGATTTGGGTTCACTTTCCTGTTTCCCTTCCTCGTCCTCTAGGGGAGGAGGTTGGCGATCTGGAAGGACCTTTCCAGATCGAAGGTTGATCTCCTGAATCTCCATAACATAGGTAGGGCATGTCGTCTCTCCAGTGTATACCTGCTGGGCCTGTCTGTTGTTGGGGTTCGGGTTCGATTGAGTAGGCATCTGGGGTTGTCTTGGAGGAGCAGGAGGTAATGGTTGTGGTTGAGCAAGCGGTGGAGGCAAAATAGCGGGAGGAGAGTTGTATTGGGGCCTCCACCCCGGTTGAGGTTCATTCCACTGAGGTTGTGGCTAAACATGAGAGTGAAACGAATGAGCAGCAGGTTGAGTATGGCATTGAGATAGATAAGACCAAGGAGGAGGTGTGGACCAGGAAGGATAAGCAGGGGGGCCCCAAGAAGGCATGTGAGCAGATTGGTTGGGGTTGTAATAAGTTTGGGATGTCCCTTGCATCCCCTGCTGGTAAGGTCTGCATCCATGCAGCCTCCTTTGGTTAAGGAAGTAGAGTGGTTCAGTGGCTCCTTCAGCCCTTTGGTACATGGCTTTAAGTCCAGGTAAGGTTGGGCATTGGTTTGTGGGGTGGTCTTCCACACAAACGAAACATATCTCCACTGAGTGCAATGGACATTCGTTCTTAGGATGCTTCCTTGTACATCTGGGACAAAAGATGGCCAAAGCCTTCTTAACTTCCTTTTTCTTCTTTTGGATTCAGAAAGTATCCATTTGCATGGAAATGGTCTGTCTCATCTCACTTTTGAGGTCTTCCATCTAATTTTCAAACTCATGCTTGGAGAAGGTGACACTACCTGAAAGTGGATTCCCACTACCTCTTTTCCGGGCTGCCCTAGAGGGGTTTCTAAACATAGTCTTTATGTCCTCATAAGGTAGTTGGTAGATGTCTCCTCCAGCTAGCAAATGGAGGGTATCTAGAAGATCTTCAAGGACTCCTCGAAGCATAACCAGCTTCAGAGATTCAAGGTCAAGTGTGCACCTGGCCCTTTTATAACTAAGTTGGAACCTTTCTTCATAGTCTTCTAAGGACTCATCACTTCCCATGGTCATTTGAAAGATCTCTCCCTTCGTTTCCTTTGACCTACAATAGTCCCGGTATTTATTGTTAAAGGATTGATGCATGTGAGCCCAAGTTGTGATATTGTTTCTAGGTAACCCCATGAACCAGTGTAGTGTTGCATCCTTGAGGGTAGAGGGAAAGAGTTTCAACTTTTGCTCATTTTCTACATAGTCATAAGTTCGACAAAGGACAACAAACTCAAACAGGAAGGTATCAGGGTCTTCAGTGGTCAATCCATGGAAGTGAGGTAAGGCTGAGGGACTTATGCTTTTCATTTTCATGTCTCCGTTGGTCTCTCGAATGGGAAAGGAACCTTCTATTCTCTCCTCATCTCCTATACCATTTCTGTGTTCAGCCATGGTCTCAAGAGGAATGTTCTCTTACTCTTCTTCTATTATAGGATCTTCGTATATCTCTGGAGGTTCACCTATAGGTTCTTCTGGATCACTGCCACCGAAGAAGAGAGAAGGGTGACTCAGTGATGTGGGGGGGTGTTGCGTAAGAATTTCCCTATATTGTCTCCATTCCTACGAGGCATGAAATGGAATATTTTTGGTGGATTTTGGTGTTTTTCCTACTTGTACCTGCAAAACTGAAAGAGATTGAGCCACAACTAACTAAAATCTATCTTGCTAAAATGAAAATGCAGAATTGAAATGAAAGCAGGAAATGACTAATCTATTTTGCTGAAATGAAATTGCAGAAATGAAATGCTAAGCTACGCTTGCAGAATTGAAATTGCGGAATTGAAATGCTAATCTATGAAAGTGGGAAATACCTAATCTATGCTTGTTGAAATGAAATGAAAGCAGGAAATGTCTAATCTACTTTTGCGGAAATGAAATTGCTGGATGGAAATGAAACAACTACTCTGTGTTTGCTGAAATAAACTACTTAACAGAAGATTGAAGTAGAAAATAGAAGAAAAGCAGCAATCACAAACACTCTGATGCTTCCCCGGCAATGGTGCCAAAAATATGGTGGGCTCCAGTATTGCAGCAATAATGCTGCAACTCCTAAGACTCCCTTCTTTACTTTTATCAACCCGATAGTTCGTAACAGACTTGGAAGCGACAATGCTATATGCACAAGTACTAGCTCTTGCCACAGGATGTCACTGGATCAACTGGCACAAGTCCGCTAGGAGCTTAAGCCAACTTCTATGAGCTCTTATCAGAAGATTTTAACTATGATGGATGAAAGTAACTCAAAGGAAGCTAATCTACTTGCAGAAAGAGGCTAAAAGCTAAAAGGAAATGCAAACCCTAACAAACCCTAGTTTTACTGACTACCCCTACTGGTGCAAAAAAGGAGGATGAAACTACATAAAGGGATGCCATTGACTCTTGGGGAGGTAAATTGCATGTGTCTAAGCTACTTCTGCAGTGAAATCTGAAAAGGAACATCTTTTTGTATTTTTGAGTAATTTTGTAAAAATCATATGTGCATGTGCTTTAACTGTTTTTAACTGTGCAGAGGTTGATTGGCAAAAGGAAATGGGGTAGGCACTTGCAGGAGGTTGGGAAGGTAAGAAGAGGGCATAAGGTGTCCCTAACACCCTTCCAGAGAGTTTCATAGTGTTCATACCTGGAAAAACCGCTCACGTGATCTTCTACAGGAAGTCTGCAGGGGTTCTACAGGATGTTCCGGAAGGCGATTTTGAAGGGTTGATGGTGGAAGAAAGGTGGAAAAGTGGAGATCGAGGTTGGATGAGGATATGGAGGGGCCTAGGACCTGGCAAATGAAGCTGAGAAGTGATGAGGATGGTTGGATTTTTTCAAGGATGGATAGAGCAATGTTGCACAAAAATATGGAAATTAGGTCAAAGTGAGAAAATGTGGCAAACGAAGGGCAAGAATCTGAGTTAGGGGATGGAGCAGGTTGCACTGATGGAGGAAGGGTAGGCAGGGAGGTATCATAGGTGTTCTGCACACTATTTCTTGAAACTGACCAAACAAAGACCATGCAAACCAAATATCTAGCTATTCTAACCTACTTTGACCTAGGAACCAACAACCATGATGAACAGAAATTCATTGGTAGAAAATCATGTAAAATAACTATGAAAACCAAGCAAGAATGGATCTAAGCATGTAATCGCATCTGGTATCAACTTTTGCAACTGAGAAACTAACACTAGCAATTGCATGAAGAAGCAAGAACAATGTTTTTGTGGAACCAAGGACACCTTGGTCTCAGCTCATGGTCCCAAGGAGGGAGAGGTGAGATCCAGGGTTGCTGGATGGCCCTTTTCGAATATCTTTTCTGTTACCAACCTATCAAATCACTCTGAAACATGAAAATCTTTCTAAATCATCAAAAATAACCTAGGTAACCAAGCAAGATTTTAATCTACTAGCAGAAATTATTTTATGAAGACAACCAAAACATATAACAGTACACAGAGGAAGACCTAGCACTCGGGTTGGGCCCAACCCCAAGAGCTACAGGCTCCTATGAAGAAGATCAGAGCTAATGCGAAATGAAACTGATTTCCATTACTTAGAAAATAACCATGTCACAAAAAAAATGTTTTACAGCAGAAGCTCCAAAATGCCCTGAAAGGCAAAGTAACACTAAAGTGAAAAATAAAAAATGTTCAAAAAGTAAACTATGAAGGCTGGAAGCCTTCCTACTTATGCACTATGAGGACCTCCAACAGTTCCCCTTAATTCAAGGGGCTTGGCTACTCAAAACTGCAAGTACTCAGCCACTTCACAAAAGCTACTCGGCTGCCCTTGGAAATCAACTTTAGTGGGCTGTTGAACTCCGAGCTGATGGTGAAGAACTCGAGAAAGGGCCATTTAGTGTAGGATACACCCTTCCTACGAATCCTCGGCCTTGTTCCTTCGTATTTGGCTATCAAATGGCTCATAAATGCTTGACCTTAGTCCGAATGTTGTCCAAAAATCTGCAATAAACACGTATTAGCCTTCATGGTCAAGTGACTATTCTCATTCATCCAATTAACATAAATATACTCAAAAGCATGCATAAACTACGAAGAATGGTGGATTTATGGAGAATAATAGGCAAAATGATCCCAATAAGTTACCCATTTTTGGCGCTCATCAAGTTCTTCAAAGTCTATACCTTCTTGTTGAGCATACCCTTTACAAACAAGTCTGGCCTTGTTTCTAATAACATCTCCATTTTCATTCAGCTTGTTTTTGAATATCGATTTCATCCCTATGACATTCTTACCATTTGGTCTAGGAACCAACTCCCAAGTGTTATTCTTTTCATTCTGCTCAAGTTCTTCATTCATGTCCTTGACCCAACATTCATCTTTGCATGCTTCACTAACATTTTGTGGTTCAATGGAGGAGAGCAATGCTAGATAGCTTGAAGCTTCTGTAATAGTTCTTCTACTTTGTACACTTGCCTCTTTCTGCCCCAAATTTGAGTCTCTAGATGGTTCTTCTAGACGTACCTGGATGGATTCTTTTCTTCTACCCTTATCTGTTCTTCTGGTGCCTCATAGGTTTCTTCTTCATCATTAGTCTGATTTGATGTCAAAGGATAGTCCTCATCATCTTCAAAATCTTTGGTTTTATCTGTTTTGGATTGTTGCCTGCTTCATCAATCACCATATCAATACTTTCAATAATTTTACCAAGTCTTTTATTGTAACATTTATATCCTTTACTTCGAGAAGAGTAACCAAGGATAATGCCTTCATCTGCTCTAGGTTCAAACTTGCCAAGATTTTCATCAGTCCTTTTGATGTAACATTTGCTTCCAAAAACTTTGAATTATTTTACAGTAGGGGTCTTACCATACCAAATTTCATGAGGAGTTTGCTTGCTGTTTACTCGGATGTTTGTTTTGTTGAGAATAGTAACGGTATCAAATGCAGCTTCACCCCAGAAGGTTGCAAGAGTTCTAGACTCATCTAGCATAGCACAAGACATTTGTTGAACTGTTCTGTTCATCCCTTATACCACTCCATTTTGCTGAGGAGTCCTTGCAATAGAGAATTCCCTTCTTATTCCATGTTCTTCACAAAATTTGAAAAATTCATCTGAGGTAAATTCCCCTCCTCGATCAGACCTGAGACATTTGATTTTGCGATCTAATTCATTTTCAACCAAGGCTTTGAAAGCTTTGTCTTTATGTTTTAGAGGTCCTATCCAACACATCCTGGAAAAATCGTCAATGAACAATATAAAATATTCTTCTCCTCGAGGTAACTTCTTCCTTGATGGACCACATAAATTAGTATGGACAAGTTCAAGCGGCCTACGAGCTGATCCTTCCTTCTTAGGGAATTGTGTTCTGGTTTTCTTACCAAACTGACGTGATTTGCATATTGTATTTTCTAGAATTCTGATGTCACGAAGATCGCGAACAACCTGATATTTGCATGCTTTCCTTATCTGAGGGAAGCTCAGATGCCCCAACCTTTTGTGCCATAGCCAGTGTTCATCATTTTTTCTTAGATAGCATTGTTGTTGTCCTCCCTTTGGTATGTATAAATTATTTGGAGTTCTTATGCCTTTGATCACTGTTTCTCCTGTATCAAGCTCACAAACAATACATCCATTTGATCAAAATATTACCTCATTTCCTTAATCGCACATTTGACTAACACTCAATCGATTATGCTTTATGCCATAAACATACATAACATTTCTAGCTTTGACATTTTCTTTTAAAAGAATAGAGCCTTTACCTTTTATGAGTGCAGGAGCGTCATTTCCAAATGAGACCTTCTTTTCCTTTTCTAAGGCACTATATGACTAAAGTTTTTCTTTATCACATGTCATATGTTTTGAGCATCCACTGTCGATGTACCACTAACTTTCCTATCCTTCAACATATAAGGCTATTCCACATCTTTTTGTTTGTGGTTCTTTCTTTCTCCATGTTTTGGGACTCGATGAAGCTTGCTCCTTCTGAGATGTTTGCCAAAACTTACTCCTACATTCAGAATCTTCATGACCAAAGTTGTTACAAATGGAGCATTCTATTTCATTTTCAAGAGCAGAAAAATTATTGTAGGTCCTCTTCATGATCCCAGTCATACTCCTTTGATTTTGTGTTTCTCTAGTCATGATGGTCTTGTAGGCAACACATTGAGAAGCTTTGTGTGCAAAGTTATGACATGAAAAACATTGTCCAATAAAGAAATTCCTGCGATTATCAAATCTACTGACCATGTGATCGTAGTTTCCATTGAAATTCATTCTTGAAGAAAATTGAGAATGACTTACTTGTGGTTGGTTATAGATTCTGTTTATCCTTGAAGTAGATTGAACCCGATTTACCTGGTGATCTGCTTTATGCCTTTGCTGATGATTGTCACCATGTTCACTTCTCCTTGCTGCATCAAGATAACTTTTGGAGGTGGATGGCTTCAGTGCTTGAGATGCTTCTTCAGTATATCCCAGACCTATCTTTATTAGAGGAGAACACTGCACTTTGATAATCTCATCTAAAGTTTCAGATCCTTTAGCAAATCTAAGATTAAGAGCTTTTGTTTTCTCAATGTCTTTTCTAAGTCCCACAATTTCACATTCTAACTTTTCATTGTGTTTTTCCCTTTTAGAAAGTTGGAATGTCAGAGTATCTATAATCATACTCTTTTCTTCTAAACAAATTTTAAGTTTAGAAATTTCTTGATAGAGATAATCTTCATCTATAGCATCCAAGAAATCATCATCTTCAAAAGCCATCAAAAGTCTATAATCATTACCATGTTCATCTTCATCACTATTTGAAAGTCCATCGATGTCTTCATGTGTATAGTAGCTCTTCTTACTTATGCTCTATTTTCTATTCCATTTAACCGGTTCCTTACCTTTATCAAGCTTATCTTTATGAGGAAATTTGGCTGCATAGTGACTTACTCTTCCACAAGCAAATCATTTGAAAGGTAACTTACCTCTTAATCTTCCAGAGCCCCGTTGAAGGTTCCTGACAAAATTTGATTCTTCCTCTCCTTCAGACGTATGTTATGACTCATTATATTCTCCTTTTCCTGAAGCTTTGAATGTGGCTTCTCTCATGTCTGATGGACCCCCTTTTCTCATTTCAAAAGCAGCTAGGATTCCGTGCAGCTGTGACATAGAAATACTTTGAAGATTCTGCTTTTCTTCTATGGTAGAAACTTTTGATTCAAACTTAGAAGACAAGGATCTTAGAACCTTTTCAACTAAAGTGACTTCTTTTATCTCTTCACCCAGATTTTTCATCCGATTAACAATCTCATCTATATGTAGGAAATAATTAGCTACACATTCATCATTGTGCATTTTGAGAGTTTCATATTGAACTCTGAGAGATTGTAGTTTTGCACGTTTTACCTGATCATCTCCTTCATAGCTTAGAATGATCTTGTCCCATATTTCTTTGGCAGTTTTGAACTGCATAACCTTGATGAATTCTGATTGTGATAGACTCCCCAATAGATTATTTACAACCTCTGCATTTGTTTCATACTGCCTTTTACCTGTCGTATCTGTAGGGGTTGCTGCTGGAAATTTGTATCCTCCTTCCACGATATCCCAAACTTCTATTCCAAGAGATTGAAGATAGGCTGTGATTCTTACCTTCCAATAGACGAAATTGCTCCCATCAAAAATTGGTGGCCAGATGGATGCCTATTTTTCATAGTTGCTCATGATGATAGATCTTCCTTCAAGTGATCAAGCTTCTTCTAAAGGACCTGCTCTGATACCAATTGTTGGAAATAATACTGAGGGGGGGGGGGGTGAATCAGTATTATCAAGTCATTTATTTTTCATTTCACAATTAGATTTGTATACGCTACTTCAGTTAGTGAAAACTGCGTATATATGCAATTGCAGTTAAGGAAACTAGTGTATAACCTGCAGACTTATAATTTAATTTATTCTTCATATGTTGGTCATTAATCTGTGCATCATAACCATATAAACAGTAACCAAGAACAGTAAAATAGAGCAGACAGTCACACACAAGAACACAAGATATAAGGTGGAAACCCAATGTGGGTGAAAACCACCTACTGCAATTTGTCTCTATCTTCTTTTAATTAGAAAATTCCTTTTACAATGTTTTTGTACTGGTGCAGTCTTATACTAGTATGCAGGTTTCTACCTGCAGAAGGCTACAACCTTCTCTCGTTCTCCAGCTTCTCCTGGAAGGGAGCTACAACCCATTTAGCTCTTGTACTAGTTGATGTACTAGTACGTAGGTGCTGACCTACAGAAGGCTACAACCTTCTCTTTTCTTCCAGGGACCACGTTTCATAAATTTTTAGACTGGATCCATCAATAAAACTTTGAATATACCTGCATCAACCAATCTCCTATGTACCCACCAAAACTGAATCAAACAGTCATTTTTCTGAACGTTGTAACCAGAATACAATAACAGTAACTGGAAACCAATCCTAAACCCAGAACACTGGAGCAGTGAACAGAAGTAGCTAAAACATATTTTAAGAGACATACGCTACTTCAATATGTAGAACTTGTGTGCATACACTGTTATATTAAGCAAACCTGCATATACGTGATTTTCAATTATCGAACAAGCGTGTATACACGCCTTTGCTGTGCTGAACCTGCGTATAGATCTATAAAAGTTAATTTACCCTTTTCAACTATTTAGACATTAGTTATACCCAGATTATCAGATTTATAGATCAAGTCATGCGCCGAATATAATAGATGAAAATCACACAAAGATACTTCTCTTCAAGCTAAATATCTTGACCCATCAATAGAACTTATCCTTCTCCTAGAGCTTAGGTTCCTCCTTGATTCAGATCTAGCTATGCACCATAACCCAATGACCAATATTTTAGATCTTGTCCTTCATAAGATATTCAATCCTTGAGTGCAATTGCCTAATGATCTCCTTCCCCTTTTATAGTCTTAGGCCTTACTCAATACCATGGTCCAAAAACCATTTAGAACTAATACCTGGGTCTGAATACCTGGGTTCAACACTTCGGACGAGATACCATGGTCCAAAACCATAGGTCCAAAAACCAAGTTTTCAAAATGAACGTGCTTTTCTGTGCATGAAAGTGCATGTATATGCATATGCGCCTTTTGGTCTGTGAAACTACGTGTATACACGGTTTGATCAATGGGAACCTGCGTATACCTTATTTTCCTTTATTCTGAGAGCCCGAGATCCTGAACTGTCAACTGAGTGATTTGACAAGTGTGTTGCCATCAAGGACAATACCTGTGCCATAGTACCAAGCCTGTGTCATAATGCCAACAATTGGAAGGGTGATGTGATTATATGAATAAAAAATGGGTGTTTTTTTATAAAGGTTACAATTTAGGGTAGCAAAAATTTAGAAACTTCACATTTGTAATCTAGATTCCCCAAAAAAATGTAGTTTTCTTAATACTTTATTGTTTATTTCACATATTCTTCTTAAAATCTTATTAATATATATTAAAATAGTTTGATTTATTTGTCATCTTTAAAAATCTCTAGTATTCATCCAATGTTTATTGATAATGAGATTAAAATTATGAAATTTTTATTTCAAAATAGACATAGGTCTAATAAAAGGTGATTAACTCTCATTTAGAAAATGAAAAATATTTTTTTTTTATTAAATTAATAAAAAAAGATATTTAGTAAATAATAAATAAATAAAACAACATAAACATTTCATAGAAAATGATCTAAAAAGATTCATCTTAATTCTGGGCATTTGTTCCCTCTCAGTGCTTGGCAGAGACGAGTTAAGATTCATCTAGGTTGGTTTAATTTTCCACTTTAAATAGATTATATTCCACATTAATACCATAGGTCAATACCATGGGTTCTCATACCATGGGTCAATACTGTGAAGTTTTTTTGTTTGTAAGTATGTTTGGTAGGTCGTTTCATTTTCATTAATATAAAACAAGGTTACATCCACCAAATAGATAGTTAGGTGGCCTCCCAAGTCTGTTGGCCACCTAACACCGTGATATGCCATCCAATAGAAAAAAATAATAACTTTGTCTAACCAAGGTAGATAATTTTGAATGTAGTCTATCTAACCAAGCTAGATGAGGCATTTGTTTCTAGGCATGTAGTATTCTGACTTATCTAGCATGATTAGACAGCCTGAATACTACATGCCTAGAGACAAAATGATCACTATTCTGAAAATTAAAAGCTTCCCGCATACAAAAATAAAGAGGAAACTGAGAAACTAGCTATCAGACTGTTCTTCTCCATTAACAAACACAAACTCCACTAAAGTTGGGTCCTTGGCATTGGAACCTAGGAGCTATATCTGCAGGAGAATTCAAGGAAGGTGTTCTTCTATTCGACGAAGGAAACCATCCTATTGTTGCATCTAAAACTGGAGCTTCTGGAATTCCTTTTTATAGTTGAGAAAGTCCTGCACTGCTGTAGCCATGCCCACAGAGACCTGCTCTAGAGCCTTTCCCAGGATGCTCTTCATGGACCAGTACAAGTATAATGTCTATTTGAACTGGGTGATGCAACCACTGGTGTGCCCTGGATATAGTACCATAGCTCACCAATCGTACACCTCAATTTGCATCAATTCAAAATGACGGTTCAAGTCATCTTCCCATTCCTCGATTAGCTGCTGAATTTCCTCACTGATGCCTTCATGGTAAGTTTTAGATGCATCATTGATGATGTTGGCAACTAGTTTACAACCCCTCGATTTTCCCCCAGAGGAATTGGGATGCCATGTTGTCGTGGTCCCCTAGTTATTCTACCTTGGTCCCTTGGGGTTGGGCTTTGAGCCTTTGTAATCGTCGTTTGAGCCATTGTCACTTTCTTACACTGTTCAGTGGAGGAGATGGTAAGTCAAGTTGCTTGTATAGGTGGTATCCTAAGCCCAAAAGCTTCCATCTTCTAGGTGTCACTACCTCCCCGCACACGTGCCAAGGAAGAAGCATGAAACCATAATTTCCAATAAAAAAATTAAGAGACTTCCTCCCTTTTCTTCCATTGCATACCTTCCCTACTAACTGACCTAAACATAGATACATCCACCACAACCTAGAGTAAGTTAACATAACAATCAGCCAAAGATATGGAGAAAATACTCAATATTGTACCATAAAAACAAGCTTAGTGCCTGAGTCATCACAAAGCCATCGATATATGCCCAAGAAGACTCCCAAAAGGGTAGAGGCCATGGAGCAATTCTACTGAAAAACAAATAATTTGGATCCAGAACAAAGAAAGAAAAATCCTAGACCCATCCTTAGAAAATTCGAAAAGATAAGATGTAGGAGCTAAATTGTAAACTACCCATCCCCCAATCCCAGCCATGCTAGGCTGAGCCAGCAGGAAGCCCCAGAGGTCGACCATAGAGATAGAAAACCCACATAATCCCATTCTGCCTAAAACAATCCAAAACATAAGAGACATAGAGGCCATGCGAGATAGATGGACTTGTCGCAGCAGGAAAATACATTCATGAAGATGCATGGAGCCTCTCTTTCTCACAAACCTTGGTAATTCAAAACCATACATTCCCTAATCCATTAAGTAGATAAGTTGTTGCATGGAGTGAAAGGAATGGCAAATGGCATACTAGTTTACTCTCGCAGGGAGAATAATATCCCACCACATCACCTGAATTTGCGTCATTCCACTGAGCTCGGCCCCACCCTTCCACACTCCTCTATCAATAACAATACACTTACCAAATTATCTCTCGGAGCACCTAACCAAATCCCAGAACCAAAACTCAATATGGCTTCCACCTACTATTGGAGTATTAAAACCATGCATGCATAAATCCACTGCACCAATTGCCTCAAGCATGGGAAGGGTCTTGGGTTTGTACCCTAAGGCCCTCTTCACTGATCAGTCATAATGGAAATGCCATCCATCTCGTACCTCGATCGGTGGATCTGTTCAGAGGTATGGAGGCTTTGTAAATTATGTCTCATGTCTTGATCTGGGATATCCTCTAGGGAGTTAAACCTACCTTCCAAGGATTGAGTAGGCCAATTCATGTCTAAAGGGTTGTTTTGATGTGAACAACCCCAATTTTCTATGAAATATGTTGCTCTATTTCCATCTCTTTTGACATGGTTAGTGATGACATAGTCTAAATTTTGGAGAAGTTCACCTATCTTCTGCACTAATCTAGCAACTGTCTAGCTTTGGCTAAGCTTGTCCTATTTAGCCCTCTGACTCAATTTCTTAGTGGTGTTTATAACTAGTTTAGAGTCTCCTTCCACCACTAGTTTCTTATACCCCAATTTAATAGCCATTAGGAGGCCTTGTCGCACTGCTGCAAATTCCTCTTCATTATTACTTGCATAACCACAGTGGTTAGCATATATTAGACGAGATTTCACTCTAGAGTCACGAAAGAGCCCTCCCAAACCTGTAAGACCTGGATTTCCTTTTGAGGATCCATCAAAACACATATTAACGAACCCATCCAGAGGTGAAGTGAAGTGCTATGCTGAAGCTACATAACTTGTAATGAATTTCCAAGAGTTTGGGGCAATCATTGAAGGTGATAGGTTTAGGCAGTGGAGGATTCTAGCCTCTTGGAGAGCAATTTTCCAGTCGTCTGGTTTTTATTTCTCCACCAAGATTGTTTCCCAAATGTTATGGATGATCCCCTCCCATATTGCTTCTTGAGTTTGTTAGATATTCTTAAAAATCATGTGATTCCTCTCTTTCCATATAGCCTAAAGCATGGAGCCCACTAGTATAAAATGACTAATTAGTTACTAAAAAACCAACTAAAATTTGCATATAAATGACCATTTTTTATTCGGTGACCAATAGTAGCTAATTTATAGTATCTTATAACGCAACCAACTTTTAGTCATTTTTAGCTTAGTCATTAATTGGTTTCTTCAATTTTACCATCTAGTAGTATATTTAGTCATTAATTTTTTCATTAATTTTTCATTGGTTTAGTCATTAATTGTCGCAGTTAATGACCAAATATATAAAAAAATATATTACTATATGAATCCTCGAGAAAACCGATTAATGACCAAAGAAATATGACCAAAACATTGGTCATGTTATAAGATAATGTAAATTAGTTACTAATAGTCATATATATGGAAATTTTAGTCATCATTTAAAACCAACTAATGACCAAAGAAATATGACTAAATTTTAGTCATGTTATAAGATGTTGTAAATTAACTACTAATAGTCGTATATATGCAAAATTTAGTCATCATTTAATAGTAATATTTTTTATCATTTGCAGTAGTCATTTATCTTTTTTTGGTATTTTCATATTCATTATACAAAGGACTGATTTAGTAGTTTCTATTCATCTCATTTATTCATGTTCATCATTAATTAATATAAACTACTAATTTAGTAGTTTAATATTGATTCTATGTGTTTATTATTAATCACCACAAATTAATTAATATGATTTTGTGACTAAATTCTAAGAAAATGTTATACAATGTGCATGTTTATCTAATATGATAATGCAAAGTTACATATGTTAATTACAAAACTAAATAATATCAAGTGCAAATAAAAATAATTTCGACCATATAAATTTTATTATATAAAATATCAAGTATTACAATATGATTTTCCAACTTAATATGGGTTGGACTACAATTTGCACATGAAATATTGTTTCATCATTTCAAAACATTATCACTATGTTGCCAAAGAATTGCAAGTGAATTCACCAACTCTGAAGACTTGACCATCAATCTCTATGGGTGTGTCTTATGCAAAATATTGGATCTAAGGGTATCACTAGATAGATTCTCTTCTCTCTCTCATTTTCCATTTGTCGCTCCAGTGTTATTGTTCTCCTCTTTCTTCAATTGTTGCTTCTTATCATCAATATTGAGTTCCTCTCCTGAAAATGAAATAAGATACAATGTAGAGTATAAGACATGAAAGACAATGAATACTTGAATATAAAATAAAGTATACTATAAAATATTTATATGATATATACCTCAACATTCGATATTGGGCACTATGTGGCTAGATGACCTGTATAAACAAATAAAATAAAATGTCACCATAGAAAATGGAATTGGAGGGGGATTCATCATGCATGCCAAGATTTTTTGTTTGTGCACACATCATATTGCTCACTTATAATTGTATAAAAAACAAAGAGTATGCACAATCACATGTACCAAAATTTTGGGTGTCTATTTGACTCAATGATATTCTTGATTTTTTAACCCATTCCAATCCTACCACAATGAAATTAAGAGGGACAAGGACACAAGAAGAACTATCAATAAATGAAATTAGAGACTTTAGAATTCAACTCAATTGTACCTGAATGTAAAAATAAGGTTTTGCAGCTTCCTGGTCACCGATGAGCGTCAAATCACATTGTGAAAAATTCCTTGCATTATAATAATTTTTTTGCACATGCACTAATCCTCTGTAGTAGTCCCTTGACTTGCCTATAGATATAATTTTAGAAACAATCCTACTCCTGCAATTCTTCCCTATACAGATCATATTTGTCCCCCTGTTGATAGTTATCTTTCAAGGCAACATAATAGAACTCTCCAATTGCATCATTTCCTTTCAAAACAATGCTTGAGTATTTCCAGGTGATTTTTGAACCAATCTCTAGTCAGGTCCATGAAATCCTTGATTTGTCTCCATCGCAAAAACCTCTTTTCATAATAAAATTATAAATCCCACATCTGCATTCCTCATCCCTGACCATGGGGGCTTCACTCAATGAACCTATGCCATATCACATGCGTTCGTGGAATACTAAACAATACCTCTAATTTGACTACATATTGAAAAATACCTCTAAAAATCACATTATTTAACCCCCTACCAATACAAACCCAATACACCTTCCTAATTTAAAAATTCCCTACTTTCACTAGATATTGTATGTATCCATTTTTTCATTATCCTTTTTTACACCCCTTTGTAATTTTTCATTAACCTTGAGCTCCATTTTTTATACTTGCCAATATAAAAACCCTTTACCCCCTATATATCCCCCAATATATTATTTCATTTTTTTCTTAATAAATATCCCCCAATATGAACTCACGTGCTATGGTATTGCTCCCCTAGTGGAGCCCCCGTGTCCCCAACATACCAATTCATTAAAGTGGAATACTTTATCATTGCTCCCTCGGTGCAATAGAGATCCACTACTGTGACATGGAGATGATTGGTGCCATAAAATGGTATAGTTCATCCTTCAATATATGTCACAGAACTCCTCTCATCTACAAAAATAAGAGTCCTCTCAAAATGCCTGGCCTCCATATCATTCATCCTAAAATAAGTGTATTTTCCATGGGTGACAAAGTGTACTTGGAGATTTAATAGAAGGAGATATCACTAAAAAAATAAAAAAGAAATGCAGTATAATAGTTATCAGCAGGAGCAACAACCCTGCCAAGCTACTTCCTAACTAGATGATACTCTTGAATTACCTCTTATAACAAAAAAAATATAACCTCAACTACCTATAGAGTCTACATATGCATGCTAGCAATGAAAACACTATCAAAAGCAACATCTAAAACAACGTTGGTCAATCTCTTCTTCTAGTCAAGGGCATGCCCAACTTTTGAAAAGTATCAAGCAGGGTCCACCTCATCCAAGCTCCTCTTTTTCTTCTACTCTCTCTATTTATGTTCATAATAATACCAAAGGTCTTCGAAATTGATGGATGGGTAAAAGTTATCAGACTATTGAGTTCTTCCATTTTTAATCATTGTCTATAAGAATTGAATCTAAGTTGCAAAAGTCATTCAAGTTCCTTATTTTTAGCTAAAATTAACCTAAGATTTGGAGAGTTGTAAGGTTTAATGGATCTAAGTATATTCTACTTAAAATATAGTAACATGGTTTAAAACTATAAGCATTGAGATCAGAATCTAAGGATGAAATAGAAAAGATTTGATGTTCATTATTACAAGAAATTTTAATTTCATGTAACAAAGTTTGAGGAAGGTCTAGAATTTGCACCCCACCAGAAAATTTTCTTGCATCACTTGAGCCCTTTTAATTTGGGAATGGTAGAATCCATTACACAAACAATCAACCACTAATAAAAAGGTGAAAGAAAAAACAAAAATTTCATGCATTCTGACCCTAGAAAGGTTAGGGGGGAGTGAACTGATCTGTACAATAAGGACATGAAAAATGATTACTTGTCCATTGTCTTTTGATGAGTTGTTGGCCGCAATTAAGATCTGCATTATCATAATCATTAAACCCTTTGTACAATAAGGACATGCAAAATGCTTACTTGTGCATTGTCTTTTGATGAATTTTTGGCTACAATCAAAATCTACATTATCATAATCATTAAACTCTCAAATCTAGATAAAATTTATGATTTGATCATACAAACCCTCAAAACTATTTACCCATAAGAACAATAATCCTCCTCTTTAGTAAGAGGGAAGAACATAGTCCAAATTCATACCCATGTGCAAATTACCAAAATATCATAATCATTAAACCCTCACTCTAAATAAAATTTATGCTTTGATCATATAGACCCTCAAAATTATTTACCCATAAGAGCAAACATCCTCTTTAGTAAAAAGAAAGAACATATTCCAAATTCATACTCATGTACAAATTACCAAAATATCCACGCCTAATGACCTTGCCTTTATCATAATCATTAAACGCTCAACTCTAAATAAAATTTATGCTTTGATCATATAAACCCTCGAAATTATTTACCCATACAAACAAAAATCCTCTTTAGTAAAAAGGAAGAACATAGTCCAAATTCATATTCATGTACAAATAACCAAAATATCCACCTCCAGTGACCTTTCCCTTGCTCCATCTAATTGTTGATGCTCTCCTAAGGTGTTTCCCATGCAAACTCCATCTGGGGTTTGAATCCCATAAAATCCATATATCACATTGATGGTCTTCTTTCTTCTCGAATTTGCACACAGATATAGACAAGGCAAAGAAAAATACAGTGCTACAATGTGATGTTGTAATCTATGAATATTTTATTTGAATGCAACACTAAACTAGAAATGAAAAAGAAAAGAAATATTTATAATATAAACAATAAAAGAAATATTTATAATATAAAATAAAATATATAAATTTCAATTGGGTTAAATGATTTATTTTTAATAAGAGTTTGTTAATTTTTCGTAAGATGGTAAATTAAAAACAAGAATTTAAAAAGGATATTGGAATGAGTGTAAACATTTAAATATGACCTCAATTAATAATAAAAAGTTAAATTAATAAAAATAATAAAATTGAATTTGTTATATTTTGATTTTGTTAGTAACTTGTGAATAGGATTTGTTACAATACCATGGCTTATCAATACTACAAGTCCAAAAACATAACTTATCTCACAACAAAAATATTTTACAACAATATGACAAAATTTTTAACGTGGATATTATTAACTTAAAATAGCCTTTGTTACAATACCATGGGTCAATACCATGGATTATCAATACCACATGCCTAAGAACCATAAATTATTTCACAATCAAATATTTTATAACAATATGACAAAATTGTTAACCATGGATATTCACCCTCACTTTACCATGGATATTAACTTGTAAATCCACTTTGTTACAATATCATGGGCCAATACCATGGCTTATAATTGCCACATGTGAAAAAACCATAACTTATTTCATAGTAAAAATATTTTATTTTAATTTAATTTTACAGCATTTTTTTAATTGAATCCAAAAGGGAAAATGTTACAATTTGAGATACATCTAAACCCTCCATCCTCAGGACTAATAAAAATGTTCCCATAGAAATATATATATATATATATATATATATATATATATATATATATATATATATAGAATTGGCATAGATCCATCTTAGCTAAGGATCCAAGGGATGAGAGCAAACAAATTGACTAATTATAATAGATTAAACATAGTGCATGATTTTTTTAAAGCTTTTTATTATTTTATTTTCTTTGGCATGATTGATCCAAAATATAGGTTTAGTATTTTACAACCAATACCATGGGCCAATATGATGGCTTATCAATACTAGAAGTCCAAAAACCATAACTTATTTCCCAACTAAAATATTTTAAAACAATATGACAAGATTCTTAACCGTGGATATTCACCCCCACAGTATGATAGATATTATTAACTTGTAAAAAATAGTCTTTGTTACAATACCATGGGTCAATACCATGGATTATCAATTCCACATGCCCAAAAAACATAAATTATTTCACAATCAAAATATTTTATAACAATACCACATGCCCATAAAACATAAATTATCTCACAATCAAATATTTTATAACAATATGACAAGATTGTTAACCATGGATATTCACCCTCACTTTACCATGGATATTAGCTTGTAAATCCGCTTTGTTACAATACCATGGGCCAATACCATGGCTTATAATTACCACATGCCAAAAAACCATAACTTATTTCATAGTAAAAATATTTCATTTTAATTTAATTTTACAACATTTTTTTAATTGAATTTAAAAGGGAAAATGTTACAATCTGACAGATATCAAAACCCTCTATATCCTCAGGACTACTAAAAATATTGTCACAGGATATTCCCATAGAAGCTAAGATGGATCTATGTATATATATATATATATATATAGATATATATATATATATATATATATATATATATATATATATATATATATATAAAGAACCGATCCATCATAGGTAAGGATCCAAGGGATGAGAGCAAGAAAATTGACTAATTATAATAGATTAAGTATAGTGCATGATTTTCTAAATTTTTTCATTCTTTTAGTTTCTTTGACATGATTGATCCAAAATATAGGTTTAATATTTTACAACCAATTAATTTTTTCTAATTTAGATAATTTCTTAAACAAAATACAATGTGATCAAATTTAAGAGAGAGTTGGGGAGGGGGTGGAGAGAGGGAGCGAGATGGTGAAAAAGTTGGAGGATAGAGAGAGAAAGAGAGAGTGATGGGGGGGGGGAGAGTGTGAGGTGGGAGAGAGGGAGCGAGAGGAAGGAAGAGAGAGGAGAGAGACAGGGAGATGGAGTTGGAGTGGGAGAGAGAGGGAGGAAAGAACAAAGACATAGAGAGATAGAGTTGGAGAGAGGGAGGAGTGAGAAGGGAGAGATGGAGAGAGATTGAGGGAGAGAGTAGAGTGTGAAAATTTTATCACTCTAGAAATTGATTTACTTTTCCTACTTATATCATAAGTTATTCATGAAATTACTTCAATAAACATTAAAATAAATATTGTTGTAGATATCACACCATAATACAGAAACAAACATATACACACATTGACACAGTTATTTTCGACTAATGTCCCTGGAAAAACCCAATGTGGGAAAACCGGTGCAGCAAGGGAGGATTTTATTATTCAGCAATTCTCTTGTACAACAGGGTGTCAAACTAGCTTACGCACAGATAGACAAACTTCTAGCACTTTTCTAAACCCAACGTAGGCCCTATTAACCTCTGATATAGCCTAAAACCCTCTACATCATCCTACTGAGGCTCTGTGCAAACTCTCTGGGCTTCTACGTCACGTCTGTAGCCTTTGCATGGATGACGCAAGCCCTTCTAGCTTTGTGCAGTCTCTGCTGCCTATGCGTGGCTTCCTTTGGCTCTACATCTGCTTCTTCTGCACTAATATGTTGTCTCTCTGTTCTGTACTTGTTGCCTCCTGACTGCTTTCCAAACCACTGGTTCAATTTCTCAGCAAACCTCGCTCCAGAAATTGAACTGACTGGTCTCCCTCAGTGTGTTCTCCAAGTGCCCCTCAAACCTCCTCTTATACTTTTTCTATTGACATCTCAAGGGCTGAGATTAAGTCCCTAATCAATAGCTAAGATTAGATCCAGCTTGATCCATGTCTTTTGGACCATTCTAACATAGATTCATATTAATACACATTAATATTCTATTTTCCCTATGTTTAGACTTAGGTACTCCATTAAAAAGATTAAATATTTTAATATCTCCTAATCTATTTAGAATCTTCCCAAACCCTTTCTGGTTATTGCATATCTTATGTGCCCCAACCACTCCACTAAATTTCGTGGCTAGATCACATCCAATGCTATCCAAAATCAACACTCCCTCTTAGCTAGGACTGTGCTCTGGCAATACTACTCATTGAGTATTAATCTGATCATCTGGCATCAGTACCTGTGTTGATACTAGGCCTTCTTTCCCAACATCCTTTGTATTATTGCCTCCTGCACTACTTCCCATGGCTCTACTACTACCATTGCTGCATCTATACGACATCTCCCTCTGCATCTGTGTTGTTGTTGGTCCTTTCTCCCAACACTGCAACTCCTTCTACATCTATGGCATATGTTGTTGTTGGTCCTTTCTCCCAAAACTGCATCTGCACTGCAACTCCCTCTTCACTCGTGTTGCTAACACACTACTTCTAAAAGGGGTTCTTTACCATCCCCATCTTTTCCCTAAAGTAGTCAAATTTTGAATTTCCAAGGGCCTTTGTGAGGATATTTTCCACTTGTTCCCCTCTAGGAGTGTAGCTCAACTGTACAGCTCCTCGTTGGACACAATCTTTGACAAAGTGACATCGGATATCAATATGCTTTGATCTATCATGAAATACTGGATTCTTAGAGAGTTTGATGCAACTTTGATTATAACACATGATCTTGGTCGCCTCCATATTTATTATGAATAGGTTTACCATCAGTTTTTTGAACCATAGGGTCTCACACGAAGCTATTCATGCTGCCATATATTCTGCCTCAAATGAGCTCAGAGCCACAAACGTATGTTTCCTACTACACCAGGAGGTTATTCCTAATCTAATGTTGAAACAGTACCCATAGGTACTTTTCTAATCCACTGAAACTCCTACCCAATCTGCATCAGTAAATCCATTCAACTTGATTTCCTTCCCTTGTTGTACAAGAGCCAATAATCAACTGTTCCATGTAAATACCTGAGAACGTGCTTGGCTACTGCCCAGTGAGCCCTCTTTGGTTCCACCATGAATTGAATAAGGGTGTTGATAGAGTAGCAAATATCTGGCCTGGTATTGGCTGGATACATCAGGGACCCTATGAGCTGTCGGTATAGGATCGCAGCGACATCCTTGCTTTCTAATGCATCAATCTTCTTCCAATTGGTGATCATTGCCATAGCCATAGGTCTACAGCCTCCCATCCCAAACCTTTTTAGCATTTCTGTAGCATACTTTCCTTGCCCAAGGAAGATTTCTCCTTTCTGCTGCCAAATTTCCAACCCTAGGAAATAGTGCATTCATCCTAGATCCTTCATATCAAACCCTATGGCTAGATTCTTCTTTCAATATTCAATGAGTTTGGATGATCCTATCAGGAAGAGATCATACACATATAATACTAAGATAAGTGGCTCGCTCACTACGACCAGATAGTAGAGATTCAGATCCGTGTCACTCTTGACAAACCCCCTGTTCTGCAAGTAGCCATATATTTGACCATAGCATGTTCTTAAAGCCTGCTTCAACACATACAAGGGTTTCTTTAGTCTACATACATGAGACTTCTTCTCATGAGTTTCAAATCCCTCTGGTTGTTCAATGTATACTTCTTCTTCTATTGCCCCGTTCAGAAATGTTGTCTTGACATCCATCTGATGGATCTCCCATCCCATCTGGGCTTCAAGAGATATCACAGTCCTAATAGATGTATACCTGGCTACCGGGATGAAGGTTTCCTCATAGTCAATCCATTCCTTTTGAGCATACCCCTCAGCCATAAACCTAGCCTTCTATTTTTCAATATTGTCATCCGCAGCATATTTTATATTATAGATCCATCTTGAGCCTACCAGAGATCTATCTTGAGGCCTGGACACCACCTCCTAGACATCGTTTACCATTATGGAGTTATACTCCTTCACCATCGCATCTAGCTAGAGTTGATGTTGAGTTGCCTCCTTGAACCTGGCAGGCTCTCCATCCTGAGCTACTAACGCCTCATACCTGTTTGGTTGTTTTCATTCCCTTTTACTGTTCCTTGGCTCTCCAATGAAGTTCTCTGCATCACGCAGAATCTAACGAAGTTCCCTGCTGGTTCTTCCTCTATCAACAGGTGCTTTTGTTTTCTCCTCTTCCTCATCCTGAGAATCTTCCTGATCTGATGAAGGATTCATCACTTTCGTTGGTTGAAGAGGCATGACCAACGTATCCTCTTTCGACTGCTCCTTGGAAGTCATTTCGAGAGATCTTCTGAAGGCTCTGTACTCCATGAGCTTTACATCTCGTCGTACTACTACCTTCCTTCTCCTTGGAAGATAGATTTCATATGCCTTAGCATTCTCACTCTATACTACCAGATACCCTTTTTCTACAGCCTGATCTAGCTTCTTCCTCTTTTCTTCAGGTATGTGACAATATGCCAAACTCCCAAATATCCTGAAATGACAAACTTCAGGTGTCTTCCTAGTGAAGACTTTTTCTAGAGTAATATTGCCTAATGCCTGATGATGAGTCCTGTTATGAACGTAGACAGCTGTGTTGCATGCTTCTGCCCACAGGAATTTTCGCATATCCTGATCATATAGCATGGCCCTAGTTTCTTCTACAATAGTCCTATTTTTCCTTTCTGCCACCCCATTCTGCTTTGGATTGTAGGGAGTTGTCCACTCTCTTTTGATTCCCTCCTTAGCACAATAATCAGTGAAGTCCTTATCGACATATTCTCCACCATTGTCTGAGCACAAGAAATTTATTTTCCTACATGTCAGATTCTCCACTAGAGCCTACAACTCCTTGAATCGACAGAAAACCTCGTCCTTGGTTTTCATAAAATAGATCCAAGTTTTCCTCGAGTGGTCATCAATGAAGGTGAGGAAATACTCAACACCACTGAGAGCTTTGATGGACATAGGTCTGCAAATATCTGGGTGTATCAATCCTAGTACACTCTAGGCTCTATGGTTTGTCCTAGGAAATATCGCCTTGGCATACTTTCCTAGAGAACATCCCCTACATACATCATCTCATTCTGTACCCAGATCTGGAACTCCTGTTATAGTGCTCCTGAGAATTCTTAAAGCTCCATGGTGCACGTGACCCATCCTTATGTGCCATATTTCGTTCAAGTCTTTGTCCCCATGACTGCCTATTAGTGTCATTGGAGATTCTAGTTGTAATGTGTACAATTGATTACTTTCGATCCCGATCTGCACTTTCTTTTTACAGCTCGGGTGTTTGACTTATACCTTTTCCTTGATGAAGTAGATGTCATAGCCCTTGCCTTGCAGTTGTGACATGGAAAGTAAGTTCATCCCCAATCCTAGCACATGCAACACATTTGTGGCACAGAACCGCTCTCCTGATTCTGTTTGAAAAACTATGGTACCCTTTCCAACGGGAGTATGCTTTGCCTTGTTCCCCATGGTGATCTGAAAGTTCACCCTCTCTTATCAATATTATGAGAAGCACTCCTTGATTCCCATCATATGCCACGGGGCTCCACTGTCTATATACCATACCTTTGATGATGTAGCACTAGTCATGCACGCCACTTCTTCTTCCAACCTGGAGGCCAACATAGAGAAATCGAAATCTCTCTCTCTTGTGCAATGTTTTGAAAATCTACGTGAGTCCCCTGGGGTGTGTTAGAGCCTAGATTTTCCTTAGGCTGAAAAGGCAAGGGCCTAGGTCCACATAAAACCACGCTCAGCCTCATAGCTAGCCCTACGAGGACAGGAGAGGGCTCTCTCCAAGTCAATCTCAGCGAAAAGTGTTTCAATGGGGCTTGAGATGACTTAAAATGGGAACTGATTTTAGGCTAGTAAATAAATATGAAAGAGATAATTTATTGAATGACTGAATTTTTTGGGCCGTATGGGACAAAGGACAGCATGAGCTGGGAAATTAAATAAAAGACACAGAGTATTTCGTGAGGCAAGATAGGCAGGAGGTTTAGCAATCAAATTTAAATGATATGGAGTGGAAAGACTGTTGAGAGGTTGAAAAGAGCATAATAAATGAATCCTTTTCAAACAGAAGAAGAGACACAAAACATGAATGCCTTCCCAATGCAGAGCAGTAAAATGGATTCTACCTTTCTTACTTAAAAGCATTCAACTGGAAATGATTATGAATGAACTATAAAACAAAACAGGATACATATGAAACAGAAAGAAGAAACATGTGCTAAACTCATACCACATGAATCTCATGAAACAGAGCTGCATCATTTTATTAATTTCCTAGCCAAATTGTATAGTGAAGAGTTGAGTTTTTCTTCCACACTTCTCCTAGAACTCAGACCCTTTACAAATGATTTACAATACAATAAATAATCTCAAAGGTGGGAAAACAGATTGATAAAAATAGGGAGTTGTTTCAACTGAAATTATGAAGATAGAAAAAGAGCCATTCATCTGTTCTAAAGACAAAACAATGTTCCACTTGAATTTCTTTGATGAACAATTAAAAGGCAAAAATTGTAGTGTGGATCCCATGAAATCGTGACTGAGGACAAAAATAGGCAATCTGTTCCTATCTCTCTATTGTGGTAGATATTGTTCGTTTTAATTTTGCCTTTCGGTCTTTGACTTTTCACCTTTCCTTTTGCCATTTGAATAAAAACCAATGTTTTAATAAAAATGGCCTTGAAGGAAGATTTCGCCTTTAATGAAGGGAAACAAATTTCCACCAATTTCCAATTGCAATTTCTCCTTTAATACTGGGGAACACATATCCAACAAGATTCGCAACGCTCTCCATCGACTTTGACCACAAAAGAAACTGGCATCTCCCTGCCATTTTTAGCCCTTACAATGGTCTTCGCAAATCCTCAAACAACAGACCAAATCTAATTATAAATGATGATCTCAAATTATTCCTTAGGATCCATTCTGCTCTTACCAAGGGAACATTTCCACCTCCTAAGATGGACATTCCAGTATCAGTGATATCTGCTCCACTAAGAGATAAAGTATTTAGTTTCTTAAGCTTTGAAATAGCTCGCATACCATCATCTGCTACACTTTTACAGCCTGTGAGGTCAAGCACCTCTAGATCTGCACAGAGAGTAATGTGTTCCACTAATTCACTAGTTAAAAGACAGCACAAGATCAATCTGACAAACACAAGGGAAAGAGAAGTAGCTGAAAAGCCAAATCATACAAATGAAATTTGTTATAGAGTTCAAAAGTTTTCAAATTTTTGCAAGCATGTATGAGCGCACTAAAACCAGCATCTGTCACTCTATAGAATCCTCCGAGCTTGATGGACTCCATGTTTTTACAGCCTTCAGCCATGAGAAACATGCCCATGTCATTTACTCGTCTAAAAAATGCTGGATAATTTACTCTGCTACAGGAAAGGGAGAGGTGACATAAATAATTGCAAGAACCCAAAGACTGCACACCACTATTGGTCAGATCATGTCATAGAAATGGTTCTCCTAGAGGTGCATCCCTCAGATCTAAATTAACCGAGAGAATGAGATTTTGTGTGAAGGACTGTATACTTTGGAAGGAAACTCCCATTGAGAAGGGAATCCCATTTTGTCCTGGGACAGCAGCTATCCTTTGAATACCCCAACCGTGTAATGATTGTCTTGTATCTTTTTCTGTTACTTGTTGCAGATGCAAGTATTTTACTGTCATGGGCATGAAAGATACTGTCGCTTCAAAAATGCAAGAATCAAATTGTGCCCCTTGATGCACAAGGATTCCAGAGAGTGGCAACCATCGAAAAGTTTTTTGAGACTTGATTTGTAGTTTTGAAGAGCCCGATGCCTTCGGTAGTATGCCAACTCGACGGACAAAAATCTCAGATTGGGGAAATGTTGCCCCAGTGCAACAAAAAGCCTGTGAGAGAAATTGGAACATTTCTATAGAACCAACTCTTTGAGGTGCGAAAGAGAAAAAATGTATGTTGCTGAGTCATCCAGTCGGCTGCAATTTATGGTAAGATTCCTAACTGAATCATTATCGGAAAGCAGATAACTCAAGACCTTCTTATCTGGAAAAGCTTCCTACTTGAAACGAGGCAAATCCGATTTGAGCGAGTTTTGACCGTTTTCGGGCCTTTGGTTGTATCCACCGCGTAACATGCCCAATGCGTCGCGCCCCTGTAAAAATGCACTGAATGTTGAGGCCCAGTGCGCCGCGCCTCACCAATGTGCCGCGACACTCAGCCTATGCGCCGCGCTCTACAACTGCAATACATTTTCGGCCTTCAACGTGTTTTCTTCACTCCTCGATGATTTATCTTGGTTTCGCTGATGTATCTTGGCATGAAATTGGATTATTGGAACACAAACATATCTCTTATGACAAGGATTTTGATTTTTGATTTGGGTGCACCCACTTTTGCAAGTTTTGAAACCTTTGACACTTCACTCTAACTTTGTTTGGCTTCCTTTATGATTTTCGAACTGATGATGGACTTCTTGGTCTTCTTTTGCAGGGAATGGATGGCTGGAACTTCGGCAAAGGATCAGGGCGGTGCCTGAAACATTTCGTGACTAAAAAATTTGAAAAATCACATATTTATTACAAAGGACAAAACAACAATTTTCTTCAAAACAGAGTTTTGAAGAAAAGTCATGATCAAGCGATATAACGATGAAATTTTGCGTTGAAAACTTATTTGGAAACCTCCCTCATGCATCTGTTGGTATTATTTGACATTTTGAAAACTAAATTTGCAAAACCCTAGACCTAAGACTCTTTGCTAACCAAAAGACCATCCATGACTGTAAATGACTGTAAAACAGATACAAAGAAACACAAACCAGCAGATACATAATCATGAGGGACATGAGTAAAAAGACCCTTCCTACCGTCAGATGATGGCATGCTCCCTAACGGAATGCAGATGAATGGATGAATGAGACACCTAAAAATGAAATGCAATAAGCGAAATGATCTCTGACGAAGGGATGTGAAGACCGACTCTAACAGGGTGGATGCCTTTACATCACGGTCTCAACCCATAACTGATTTTCCTTTTCTGTCTCTGATTCCTTCCTTGGATACCATGTGAAAATTCTATCACTGTAGCAACTGATTTACTTTTCCTACTTATATCATAAGTTATTCATGAAATTAATTCAACAAACATTAGAATAAATATTGTTACAGATATCACACTATAAAACATATACACACATTGACACAGTTATTTTGGACTAATGTCCCCAAAAAAATCCAATGTGCGAAAACTGTTGTAGCAAGGGAGGATTTTATTACTCATGAATTTTCTTGTACAACAGGGCTCCAAACTGGCTTACCCACAGATAGACAAACTTCCAACACTTTTCTAAACCTAGCGTAGGCCCTATTGACCTCTGCTACAGCCTGAAACCCTCCGCATCAGCCTGAAACCCTCTACGTTAGCCTACTAAGGCTGTATGCAACCTCTCTAGGCATCTGTGTCATTCCTGCAACCTCTGCGTGGATGAAGCAAGCCATTCCAGCTCTGCGCAGTCTTTGTTGCCTCTGCGTGGCTTCCTCTGCCTCTGCATCTGCTTCTTTTGTGCTGATCTGTCATCTCTTTGTTCTGTACTTGCTACCTCCTGACTATTCTCCAGACCACTTGTTCAATTTCTCAGCAAACCCTCATCCAGAAATTGAATTGACTGGTCTCCCTTAGTGTGTTCTCAAGGTGCCCCTCGAGTCTCCTCTTATAATTTTTGTATTGACATCTCAATGGCCGAGATTAAGTCCCTAATCAATGGCTAAGATTAGATCTAGCTTGATCCATGTCTTTTGGACCATTCTAACACAGATTCATATTAATACAAATTAATATTTTATTTTCCCTAAGTTTATACTTAGGGACTCCATTAAAAATATTAATTATTTTAATATCTCATGATCTATTAGAATCTTCCCAAACCCTTTTCGGGTATTGGAGATCTTATGTGCCCCAACCTCTCCACAAAATTTTGTTGCTAGAGAACATCCGATGCTACCCCAAATCAACAGAGGGGAGGGAAGACAAAGAAGAGGAGAGGATAGAGATAGGGAGAGAAGGGGAAGGGAGAGAGATGGAGACATAGATATGGAGAAGGACAAGGAGGGGGGGAGATAGTGATAGAGTTGGACGGAAGAGAAAGGGAGAGTGATTTGGGGGAAGATATAGAGGGAGGTGGGAGATAAGGGATAGAGAGGAAGGAAGATAGAGATGAGGAGAGAGAGATGGAATTGGAGGGGGTAGGAGAGGGAGGGAACATGAAAGAAATAGAGGGAGAAAGGTGGAGAGAGAAGGGGTGACAAGGGAGTCTTGGAGAGAGAGTGAGGGAGAGAAGAGAGTGGGAGGGAATAGAGAGAAGGATATAGATAGAGAGGGAGAGAAGGGGAAGAGTCAGATAGACAGAGAAGGGGAAGAGAGGGAGAGAGAGTGTGTGTATGTTTGGGGGGTGAGATAGAGAGAGGGAATAACAAAGAGACACAAATACAAATATAGATATTATATCGTATTATATAACCAGCCTAGATCCATATTATTCTTAGAACTATCAAGCGCTGAGAGGGATCCAACCTCTCGAGGTGGAAACATTTCCTCATGTTTTGCACTAGAAAAAAGAGTTTACACCTCGAGAGATTCGACCCCTCTCAACGCTTGATAGATCCAGAGTTAAGATGGATGTAGGTCGGTTAATATGAAATTAAAGTAGTTTTTATTTGATATTATAGTCTTAAAACTTAAAATTTCCCTTTCAATTAATTTCAAATTAGAACTATATCCAATTAGATTCAATGAATAGATTTTTAAAAAATACATAAAATATTTTTTTAATTAAAAAATATATTTTTAAAATTACAAATTATTAAAGATACATAGTGCAAAGTTGGCTCACCTATACACCATGTGAGGATGAAGAAGTGTTTAAGGAAGGATAACCTTTTAACCAATATTTAACAAACTTTCAATCCCATATCACTTGTGAGTTTAGATTGCTTGACAAAATTAAGATGACTAACATAAAAAACTAATTCATATTATTGTAGTACTTGTTAGGTAGTTGTATTTTTGTTCATGTTAGTCATTTTTAGTTGTATTACTTATTAGATAGTCACATATTTTAACCCGTGACTAAATTAGTGATTTATGTTAGTCGTTTTTAGTTCGGTCACTTAAGATTGCTCATTTTTTGTAGTATTTCACATGAAAAAGATGTGGTGACTAACGTTTTTAGTCACCTAGTCACTAATTTCTCATTTTCTACTAGTGCCAGGGCTAGTCCCCAAGCTCGATTAAGAACCAGGCTCGAGAATAGGCATGTACACCATAAAAGGATGCTTTCTAGAATGCTCTTACGGTCTCTATCCATCCTTCCAAAGAGGTTTTCCACTTGGCACCATTTTTGAACTGCAAAAGGACATGAATTTAAGAGGTGTTCTAGATCCTCATCATGTTGACCATAAAGGATGCAATATGAGGGTAGATACCCCTTTTTTGTAGTTGATCCCAAGTGAGAATTCTACCCCTACATACTAGCTAGAGAAAGTAGGCAACTTTTGGTCATTTCCCTCCTTTCTAGATCTTCTTCAAAATTAGATGGTGATGCCCCTGTTCCCAGCCTGCCTTTAGACCATAAGCCTCCTTGATGGAAAATAGTAACTCCCTTTGTAGTGTATCCCCATCAAAGAATGTCTAGTCCATTTTAGACTATGAGCTTCCTAGATTCTAACTCTCTATCTAGTTTCTTCCATTAATCTGTCTCAGGGGATTTAGGCCAATCCTAGCATTGCTTCCATCTCCTCCATCCATCATTAGTGAGGGCATCTTCCCAATAATGATCCACCATGTAGAAGTTTATGCCTGTTGTGTATAGAAAGAAGTCACTCAGATCTTCACTCCCAAATAGTTTTTCTCTCTGCTGCCATGAATCCTACCAGAACAGATTTGTTTTCCCATCTCTAATTTCCAAGAAAACATGTTATTTGATGAGGTCACTATTATGGACTACCATGTTCCACATTGTTGATCCTTTGGGAGGGTCCTGGTATCTGAGGATGTCTTAAGTTTGAATTGACATAACATATTTGTGGGTCCAAATTTGTTTCCAAAGGTCGGATCCTCCTCTTATCCAATGCCACCAGAGTTTGGCTCCCATTATTTGATTCAGAGTGTAAGGGTCCCAAAGACCTGGACCCCCTTCCATTTTGGGCTTTGTTAGGTTAGGCCATGAGACTAATGCGCATTTCTTCAACTGGTGAGCTCCTCCCCATAAGATTTTTTTAAAGGTTTCCACCATTTCACATGACGTTCTTGGGGCTACCGTCCCCAATAGTTGATAGATCAGGATGGATTAGAGAACTCATTTGAGAATGACAGTGTGACTAGCAAGATTAGGAATCTAAAGGCCCAATTACTGAGCTTTGATTGGATTTTTTGAAGTAGAGATTGTGAGCATGAGGTTTTTAAGGAATAAAAGGATAAAGGCATACGAAGGTACTTGGAAGGCAGAGAGATGATGCCAAAGCATAGATCCTAATCCAGGAAGTTCTGGATGTTCACTGGGATGTTGAAAAAGAATATCTAGGAATTATCATTGTTTATTATTGTCCCTGATGCATCCATGAAGACTCTGAGGATATATTTTATGCACCTAGCTTCATGCAAAGATACATGACAGAAGAGCATAATGTCATCCGCAAATTATTGGTGTGTGATAGGGAGGTCATTACCCCACAACCTAAAAACATGATTCTATGAAGCCCTAGCTTCTGACTTGAGGTATTGGCCCAGACCTTGAACTACTAGGATGAAAAGGAATGGAGATATAGGATCTTCCTGTCTCAATTCGTTGGAGGGGTTAAAAGTTGTAGTGGAAGAGCCATTGAGAAATATGAAATGCACAGGAGAGGAAACCATGGTGAGGACCCAATTGATCCATCTTTGATTGAAACCATAAGATTTATGGATGCTAGTGAGGAAAGTCCAATTTAGCCAGTCATAAGATTTGTAAAGATCTAGTTTGATCATCCTCCAGGGATTTTACAATGCTTCAGAGAGTGCACAATCTACTGGGAATTAATAAAGACGTCAAGGATCTAGCGACCTTATACAAAACCTGTTCACTCAAGGGAGATAAGGTTTGGGAGCAGAGGCTTGAGGCGTTTGACAATGACAATTGTTATGATTTTGTAGATGACATTGCAGAGCGCAATAGGCCTAAACCCTTGGTGGTATTTAGACTTAGATGTCTTAGGAATTAAAACAATGAGAGTAGAATTTAGTCCCAGCCATACCTTTTGGTTGTGATGAGATTCCTCCACCACCTCTAGGATATCCTGCACTATGAAGTTCCAGGTCACTTTGTAGAATTCCACCATGAAGCCATATGGACCAGGAGCTTTGGATTTCACCATTCCTTTGACAACCTCCTCAACTTCTTCCAATGTAACTGCCTTCATAAGTGTGAGGTTTTGATCCCTTGAGATGAGATGAGGGATATTCCAAGTAGTTCTCTGAATGGCCTCAGATCTATCCTGAGCAAGTTAACAAAGGAGGGATTGGAAGTGGTTAAATACCAGGTCCTCCATTTCCTCATGTTGGACCAGTGTATTCCATTCTTCATCCTTTAGAGAGTAGATCCTATTATGTTGGCAATGTTCGATCATGTATTTATGGAAGAAACACCTATTTTTCTCTCCTTCATGAAGCCATGTGACTCAGGATTTCTACTTCCATAATATCTCTTCTTGTTTTCGTCTCTCTTCCACATGGTTAATTATCTTCTTGTTGACGGTGCTAGACCCACCAAAATTCAGGAGATCACCCCAGTATGAAGTCCCAACTAGACCTCACACCATCTGGTTTGGGATTCTAATCTGGTATGATGGCCCAATCACCATTATCTTAGAGATTTGCCTCAACTCTTGCTTATCAACACAGGAGAGTGGTCTACTTTGTCTTCGAGAAGTGATGCTCATGTGCCTGGTGATTGTAAGTGTTACTTGTGTCAATGGCTCTTTCACTATAGAGGGAGAGAGTGAGAGTGAGTCCCAGGTCAGTTAGGAGTACGTCCCAACTCTGCTAGGAACACACAACACAACAAGACATGCACAACTTCTGGAGGAACAATCCATACGGATGCAACAGTCACAACACATAAGGAAAGATAACACAAACAACATTCAGCGGATGAGTCCGCACGAGTGCAACGATTGTTATAGAAAGTTTTATGTAAAAGGTCTGTCTTATGTCTGGGAAGGCAGTCACCATGGGTGAGACAATGTTAACAACATATACAACACATTTTCATTAATAGAATAAGTATTACAACAAGTGAAATAGTTTAAGTGTGAAACACAGGTTAAAGAAGCATGCATCACAAGTGTTTAACATTAGTCTTACAACAGTTACAATACATGTGTGAAAATGTGATAGCCTGTTAGCAGGCTTCTAAATTAACTGAAAGTTCCAAGACACATCTTTACACCATACATCACTGACCCCATGAGCGAGGCGTTGGAGCCACTAGTTACTCCTCAAATAAAATATTACAGACTCTCTTGGCTATGTGGGAGGATCTGAGGTGAAAAATTCCTTTGCTTGTACAAATGAGGGGGTATTTATAGCCAAGGGTGAAACTAACCCATGTGGTTGTTTGACTACCCTCATGACTATTTGACTTCCAGGACTCTTCAACTTTACATTACTCTTTGTACAACAAGTGGTTCTCTTGGACTTCCATGTTACATTACATTGACAGAAAGTATGGCCCATAGTAGAGATGTGGACGACATGACTCATGACATGACTCAACGTGACAATGCTGGTATGTTCTTGTTGCTGCTACTGTGCATGTCGAGCTGTAGTGCTGCTGGGTAATGGATGTCCTCATCATGTGTCAAAGATTCACCTCCGCATGGAAAATTGCGTGGAGTCTTTGATGGTCGTTCGCTCGCTTGATGTTTATTTTGCACATTTCACCTTGCTTGTTTGTTGGAAGGTTTGAAAGGTTCGTCTATTTGTGAAAGGTGCATGTTCATCCATTCATCCATCCGTGAGCACATCTTACATGTTTGTTCGTCCGTTTGTCCGCAAACACATATTTGCATGATATTCCATTTGCGAGCACATATCTTACATGAATCGTTTGTTCATCCATTGGCGAACCTATCCTTCCGCATGTGCTCCCTTCCCTCATGCCATTCGTCATCACACCATGTTTGTTTGTGTACCTATTCTTACAGTCACTCATGACGAGATGACATCAAATCCAAAAACATCCTAGTCTACCATGATACATGATCATTTCAGATATAGGTGACCGGGAGAGGAAACAAGGTTGTGAGGTGGGATAGAGGCTCTGGGAACTGATGATGAAAACTGTGCAAGATTCACTACATGATGGAGATGAGCAATCTGGATCGATAGTGACTATCTGCAAGGTCTAGCCCAGTTGGAGGAAAAAAATACGTAGTTTTGGAGGGGAACAGTATAAGCTATAGGAAGGCTTGGCAGTAAAAATCTGTGTAGTTTCCGGAACAAGTGGGTAGTAGGGCTTGGCAACAAAAACTACACAATTTTTTGGAGGAATACGCAGGGCTGCAGGGAGGCTTGGCAGACTAAAATTGCACAATTTTTTGGAGGAACTCATCAGGAGCTTCGTAGCCAAAACTACGCAATTGTTGGAGGGAACTGGCAGCTGGCTGTTGGGTCACTAGCAACAAAAACTATGCAATTCCTGGAGGGAATTGGTAGTTGGCTACTAGGTCACTGGAAGAAAAAGTTACGCAATTCCTGGAGGGAACTAGCAATCTGTTGCCGAGAGCTGCTGCTAGGAAAAACTGCGCTAAGGCTAGGGCTGGCCTGTTGATCACCTCTATGCAATTTCTGAGTTGAGCGGACTGCTAGGAAACAGAGATATTTCTCATGAAAACTGCACAACTTTCTCAGTGAGTATCCAGTCAGCTGTCGGGAGGGCTCACTAGAAAAATTGTGTAACTTTATGAGGGAGACAATTACGGGAAATAGGTGTCTATCTAGCTTGTCTATACAATTTTCTCAATCAGCGGAGTGGGCAAGGCCTGTAGCCCCTGTGCAATTTCTTAGGGGAGTGAGTCTTGGGGTGTCTACTAGGTCAAACTCTCCAGTTGACCAACATGAAGTTGGATTTATTTTCTTGCGGGTAGCACAGCTTGAAATGACTTGCTTGGTGATTATTTATTGTTCTAGGTGATATTCGATCAAATCAATGGTGGGGTGATGGTCCAACTATTAGAGGGGAGTCTGGTCATCTAAAATTTAGCAAAAAATGACTAAGTGTGTGAATGAGTGAAAGATGCATATGTGATACTTCAAACACACACTTACATGACTCGATGATGAGATGAATCAAACCATCTAGACACTCATGTTCAACATGACTGATTAACAGTACAAGCGAAAAGTGCGACACTTGTGATTGATCATTGGTTGACCATGACAACGCTTGCACGACAGTGAATGTGACTTAGTGTGTGAGTGCGACAGATGTTTTCATAGCGAACACAAGAAGTACAAACGAAGCAAACACTTTGAGCATAACCAAAACATGGTCGCAAGCATGACTTTGACATCAACATGCAAGACTTGGTGAAATGAACAAGCAAGGTGAATGCAAAGACTCACATGAGCTCATGAAGTGAACTGAGTGTGTGCAATCATCAAGTGAAACTCTCAAGGGAGGCTCTGAAATTGGGTGTAGGGAAAAATTTTGGAGGGTGGTTGTAGCTATTACAACACTTGGCGACACACTGGTAGAGTTCCAACTTCTCTATTTTGGTTCATTGACAACACATGGCCTTGGTCTTTCAGGGAGTATTGAATCACTGTGTAGGTTACTTTGGCTTCCCCATTTACCCCATGGACGTACATGGTTCACCTTTTTCCAACTCAGTTAGACACAATCAAAAGTTCAGCGTGATCACAGTGTTTCGAATTCGGAAGGGTAGTTTAGCTCACAAGTTGAAGATTTTCAGAGTATAATTTTTCATCTCTAGTGTTTCTCTGCTCCCAGTAGGCCTGGACAGTAACTCGATGGAGTCACGCAGGAACACACGTATTTCTCCACTACCATTGAGCGTGGCTAGTACCTCGGTGGAGTTGCATGCTTCACCTTTCTATGAAAGAATCCTTTCTCTTCTTTTTCCTTTGTATTTTTTCAAGAGGACTATGCATAGGCACTTATTTATTTTTGGGGCAGAAGAGGGATCCTAACTTATTGAGAGCAAAAGAGGTTGTTCCTTCAAAGAATCATGTAAGACCTTTGACATAGGTTTGCTCATTTTGATTTTCCCCTTCTTTGTTTCTACTAGCTGGATGACCTTGAACACACACAACAAAAGGCTGAGTACATGCATGGGGTTTCCTAGTGTGAACACAGGTTCATGGTTGGACCAAAACTTCCCTTGTAGATGGTTCTTATTTTCCATAAAGACTTCATCGACCGAAGGTTATAACCAAGCACAAAGAAGATGGACATAAGATTGGCCAGATGTTGTAGTGTCACAAGTCTATTCATATTCCAACCACATACTCTATTCGAAAGCCAGAACGTAGTAGTTGGTATCACTTATTTATGGAAATGAAAATAGTAATATATCAAGAAAACAAAAAAAAATGTAAACAAAAATAATAAGAAGAACAAAAAAATTAAAAAAAAAAGATAGTAAGAAAAGCAAACAAGATGAAAACAACAAGCAGTAAGCAGAATATGTAGATGGGACAGGGCGTGGCTCGACCTACTATAAATAATGCTTGAGATCTTGGTCGTTGACAGGAAGTTTGTCAATCCTCCCATTAAGTGATTGCAAATGATACGTGTGTGGTCCAAGCTTCTCGTGGACTATGTATGGACCAATCGACAGGGACTTGAACTTCATATGTTTTCCCTTGTCTTCATGGGACTTGTCCCATTTCAAAACTAAGTCACCAACATCAAAGTTAGCTTTCCCTACAGACTTCTTATCGAACCATCTCTTGATACTGTTCTGGTGGAGGGTGAAATTTTCTTTTGCTTTCATCCTTTCTTCCTGAAGCTTATGGAGAGCATCCATCCTAAGTTGAACTAGCTAGCAAGCCTTGCCTCGGGATGCTTGGGAAAGCTGAAGTGCAGGAAAGTATATGTTTGGTGGAAGAATGAATTCTTTTCCATAAACCAGGAAGTACAGTGAAGTATTCAGAGAAATCTTGGGTGTTACACGATCAACCCATAATGCATTCATCAGGGCATTATGCCAGTTGAGTTGCTCAGAGAAAATGATCTTCTTAATTATGTGGATTAGGTTTTTATTCGTGGATTATGTGAGAATGTTTCCTTACGGGTAATAGTTAGATGAATGCTTTAGCACAATACCATTTTGTAATGAAAAATCATAGAGTTTCAAAAATTAAAAATAAGTTTCATTATAAAAACAAGTGATACCAGAACACGAAGTGTGAGATGATGTTCTGCTGGAGGAAGCTGATGACCTCCTAGTCGTTCACTTGTTTAAGCGGAACTACTTATGTCCACTGCTTGAAGTAATCAACTGCTGTTAGAATGTAGTGGTGTTGCTTTGATAAATGTGGGAATATTTCCCTAATGATTTCCAAGCCCCATTATTGGAATGGTTCGGTCACTGCAACAGGGTGCAGTGGGGCTGTTGATCTTTGTGTTCTATCGATGCATCACTGATAGACCAGGCACTTGGGGGCATAAGCATGTGCATCCTTGAATAATGTGGTCCAGTAGAAAATAGCTCGTATAAGTTTGTGCACAATTATTTTTCTCGGAAAGTGATTCCCGATGGGTCCATCATGCAGATCTTGAAGTACCTTCTCTGATTCATGTGCCTCGAGGCACCTGAGTAAAATTCCATTATTGTGCTTTTTGTAAAGCACTCTGTGCACCTCCTGATATGCTAAGGCTTTAAGGCACAATGCCCTTTTTTTCTAATGGAAAAGTGACAGGGTAAGGTGCCATTCTCAAGGTACTGGGGCACATATGCATACCAAGAGGTTCCGTCTTCAATGGGTGTTGCTTGCCTTATCTCATACATCTCAATTTCCTGCTTCTAGCCGGTGAGCTCTTCTTCACTCTTCAAAGCATGTATTGCTTCAGTTGCAAGTTTGCAAAGCCCATGTCCTCTGATCGTGTTGATTGGCTTGATTTCAAGATCATACTCTTGCAAGCCCATCATCTAGTTCGTACGTCATTCACCTAGTTCTTGTTGTACAAGCAATGTGTGGAGTGTTGGGTGAGGGACGAAGACTATGTAGTGGTTCTTCAACGAGTGGTTACTGAAGTGTTTCATCGCCTTGTACACTGGATATGCTTTCTTATCAACGGTGGGGTAGTTGAGCTCTAGTCCCTACATGCTTGCGCTCATGATGAAGATGGGACATTCGTCGGTCATTTCATCCTTCTAAGTGAGTACTGCAGCTAGTGAATTATGAGAGTTGAAGGTGTTAGCAAGAAATCTTTCTTGAATTCTGGGCTATAGAGTGTAGGCACTTCTATAATGGCCTGCTTGATCCGAGTGAATGTATACTTCTCTCTCTTGTCCCAATTGTAGACTCTATCTTTCTTGATCATGTCCTGCATGGACTTGACTATCTGCCCATAATCTGAGATGAACTTCTGGAGGAATTTTATCTTGCCCAAGAAGGACTGCATGGCTTTCTTGTTGGGTAGGTGAGGGATTTTTGTAATAGATTGGACCCAGTCTAGATCCACCTTGATCCTGCTTTTGGCGACAATGTGTCCCAGAAGGTTCCCCTTAAACATTGCGAATATGCTCTTTTTTGGATTCAAGGAAATCTTGTATCTCCGACGTACTCAAATATTTTCTTTAGATGGCATATGTGGTCCTCTCATCTTCTTGAGAACACAGTCACATCATCAAGGTATACCAGTACACTCTGTCTGATGAGTCCACAAAAAACGATGCCCATGACATGCTGAAATGTTGCACCTGCATTTACAAGCCCAAAGAGCATTTGTATGTAAGTGAACGTAGCCCACCTGGTACAAAAAGTAGTTTTAAGTCTATCAGGTTTTGCTACCAGAACCTGTTTGTATCCTAAGAAACTGTGAAGAAGAGAAAACATCTATACCCCAGATACTGTTTGCAAAATGTGTTCCATAGATGACATGGGGTAGTTGTCTTTGCCCGAGGTGGGGTTTATGTTATGGGAATTGACACATAAGCAGATCTCCCTAGACTTCTTACGTACAAGAACAATATTTGAAAAACATGTGGAATGACAAACTTTGTATATCATCCGTGCATCCAGCAACTTTGTAAGCTCCTTCTGTATGATGGGTTTTAGTGATAGATGTACTTTCCTCTGCTTTTGTTGATATGGCTTGACCCCTTATTTGGTCGAGATAGTGTCTTGGATGATCCGCGTGTCATAAGTTTTCAAATCATCATACATCCACGTGAACACATCTCGGTACTATTTGAATAAGCGAACAAAGGCCTGCTGCTCTTGTTGTGTGCAACATGTACCAAAATTAATAAACTTCGGATCTTGTTTTGTTCCCAAATTATCAGTTCATGCCTCATGGTGGAACTATGTATCTTGCTATTGCTCAACCCCAGAAAACATTCTTGCAAGTCATAAAGCTTTTCCAATGCTTCCATCCCTTTCATGATAAGGTGGCCTTTCTTGTCACCAGCTTCTACTTGTAGAGAGCGCTCGTGCTCGTCATCATCTATCACTACATATTTGAAGATGTCAGCGTTGGTCATGAAATGCAGTATCTGTTGATCATCATTAAACACGTTTAAATTAGTTATGCTATCGAGGATAGATGGTTTGTAAAATTTCAATAGTAAATCTATCCCTAATCGGTGACATTTTCGAAGCTGCATTTGCTAGAGCATTGGTAGCTTCATTACGCATACGCAGTACAAAAATCATGTTAAATTCTTGGAAGTTTGATATTATTTTCCATACCTCTTTCCAGTAACTTTTGAGATGCAGCAACAAACAGTGAATGGTGTTACGTACCTCCTATACCACTATCTCTAAAATACCTACCACTTTGAGCGCGATGATGTTGAGACTGATGGCCTTCTGCAAGCCTAACACGAGTGCTTCATACTCAACAATGTTGTTCCTGCACTCAAAGTGCAAGCGACTTGAAACAAGATGCTTCCTGCTATAAGGGTCGATCAAGACACATTCGGCTCCTGAGCCATCTTGTGTCTTTGATCCATCAAAGTACATGGTACACAACTTGTTTGTACACGGACCGCTTTACGTGTTAGTACTATTGTTACTATTCTTGCTATTACTACCACTATTATTGGTACAATGTATTGTACAAGTTTTGTTACCATCAGTTGGGCAAGGAGGGAGTCCCAACTGCGTGTCTGGTGGGGTTGGAGTTGGCCATGGAGGATAACACACCAATATTGTTTCTAGGAGGTAGTTGAAAAACATGAGTTTTGTGAAGGCCAACAATTCATTCTCACCATTAAGGGGGGTAACATTGTGCTTCATATACCTCTCAGACAATACCCATATTTGGTTGCATTTTCCCTTGTACGGAAGCCACATGTGGGACCAATATGTAGAAAAATATCCATCTAGCTTGTTGGACCAGTGTTTTCTGAGTAGTATACCATATGCTTTCGGTATGTCCACAACCACTATGTTGATTCATTGGTGGACTCGAATGTCATGAGATAGACTGGACCAGTGTTTTCTGAGTAGTATACCATATGCTTTTGGTATGTCCACAACCACTATGTTGATTCATTGGTGGACTCGAACGTCATGAGATAGTCAGATGATCATGTCTCGTAGTTCACCAATGGATGGTACTAATGTTCGATCAAGTTGTATGATTCATGTGGATGCCTCACTACACTATGCATTGATCTTATTCATAATGGAGAGCGACATGACATTGGCTGTCGCACTGGAATCAACCAAGTATTTGTGAACATTGTAGTTAAATTTTGAATGATAGCAGAAATGGAGGGAAACCTTAGTTTAGTTCTTCCATCCAAGTGTGTTGAGCACAGTGGAAGGTGATTCGGGAGGTGTGCTTGCTCCCTTGCAGGTAGAGGCTGCACTATTTCTTGTTGTCTATCCCAATGTGCGCAAAAGAATGTCTCGTTGACTTTGGATCTTAGCTAGCTTGAACAAACTAATGTTTGCTCAACTTTTCTTCATGTCATCTACAATGTTGTATTCTAGAGTTGGTAGACTCATCGAGGTGTCCAGGGTAGAACGGATGTTCGTGTCATCCGACGAAGTGTTTTGCAGCTTGCTACTCATGGATGTACTTTTGTTCGTCGTTGTCTTCCGAGACTTGTTATGTGTTTTTTACTTTGGGGCAACTGGTTGATCAGCCTTCCTCAACAACAGTCTCATCTTTCCTTGTGCTTCCCCAAATGTAAGGGGAACCCCTTTACTCCTGAGATTGTATCGGTCATTTTTCTTTTGGGGCTACTTTTGGGTGTTTGTCTGCGACCTTGCTTGCGAGAACTGATATGCATTCAACACATACCTAGAAATTGATGGTTCATCAAGTGAAACCTCTTCATCATTATGAGTGTCTTCTTATTTCTCCTGCATACTATTTTCTGCATCGAATGTATGACTACATATAGAGTTCGTGAATCGCTTCCAATCTGAAAACGAGTTCTAGGGGTGATGTTCTTTGTGGAATGAAAAAAACTTATGATTTGCACATTATTCAACTTGGAATTCAAAGATCTGCGCAGTTTTGGGAGCGGGTTGATTGATGTTTGATGAGTTTCTTGCCTGTCTCTGCCTAGGTGGATGGTTGCTTGCAAATGTCTCTATTTTCTGTTGTTTGAGCTTGGACACTTTCGTAGTCAATTTCTTGACCACACGAGTGAGTGTCTCAATATCAATTGCTTCCTTGTCTCTACCCTTACTCTCCATCACTTGGGACTTCTTGCTCACATCTTTGGAGTCCTTTCTTGATTTATCATCCTTGATGACTCCAATTGCACATAGGTCTTTCTCAACATCAATAGCCTCTTTGCAGTCTTCTAAGAGTGTTGGTTTCACAGCTCGCCTGACGAACTGTGTAACCCTGATCAACAATGCGGATGTGTAGTAATCAACAATGATGGAGTCAGGAGGTTTAGTGTCCGATGCAAAATTTTTCAATATGCGTATAAACCTCTAATTGAAGTCCTTCACCTTTTCTTTTCCTTCCATCTTTAGGCTTCCCAATTCTTTCAATAGCATGGATGGGGTCTTGTCATCAACAAACTTTTCAAGGAACATGCGTTTGAATGCACCCCATTTCTGTATAGAGTTCGGTGGGAGGCTATGATACCATGCAGTTGCACAACCTTCCAAGGTACATGGAAACAATCTACATGTTGCATCGTCATATCGTACCTCAAGGGTCTACATCTACAGGTAGAAGTTGTCCAAGTGATATTCTTCCTTCACCATGGTGTCAGGGTCAAACTTGATGTTCATTCTCTCTGCTCCCTTTGGCATCTTATGCAGAACAACCAGGAGAGATAATGGTCCCTGAGTCATCCATTCCAAATTTGGGTTATCCATCTCTTCTTCTTCTTCATCCTCCTCCCCTATTTTAGAATCTGATGGTTCCAGCTCTGAGTCCATTGGTTTGTCTCCACCTCCGTCTCCTCCACTACTTTCCCCTTCACCTCTTGAAATGGAGTCCGATCCCAAGATCACAAGAGTGTCTTGTTTTCCTTTTTGGAAGACCGGAGGTTCCTCTCAATCTTCAATAGCTTCTTCCAGACATTCAAGTGTGGCAAGGACTGCTTCTTCCACCGATGATACAACAACTCCTATAGGAGTGGCTTTTAGCTTCCATATTGTGTATGGAAGATGTTGTATGCCTGGGATCAATCTGACTATTTTTGCGAATTGGTGAGTGATGTGATGTACGGAGCGAAGGTGATGATAAAAAATCTCATGCTTAGTCTTGGGAGGTGAGGAGTAACCAACTGCAGAGTCATGCGTAGGTGAGAGGGAGTGCAAGTTACTGCCTTGACCAGATGGTTGATGAATGAGTGTGAGAGGATGTTCAACCATATACAATTGGATGCCCTCCTTCTAGCGCCAAAAATGTTGACGGTGATGTACTTGCCAACATTTAGGGGATCACCCCGGTGTAAATTCCCAACTAGACCTCACACCATTTGGTGTGGGAGTCCCATCTGGTATGATGGCCCGGTTGCCATTATCTTAGAGATTTTCCTCAACTCTTGCTTGTCAACACAAGAGAGTGGTCTTCCTTGTCTTTGAGAAGTGATGTTCGCGTGCCTGGTTATTGTACTTGTTACTTGCGTCAATTCTTCTTTCGCTATAGAGGGAGAGGGTGAGAGTGAGTCCTAAGTGGTTGGGAGTAAGTCCCAACTCTGCTAGGAACACACAACATTATAGGACATTTACAGCTTCCAAAGGAACAATCCACATGGATGTGGAAGTCACAACACTGAAGGGAAGATAACATGTACAACACTCAGTGGATGAGTCTGCATGAGTGCAGAGATTGTTATAACAAGTTTTATGTGAAAGGTATGTCTGATGTCCGGGAAGGTAGCTACCATAGGTGAGACAGCATTAATAGCATATACAACACATTTTCATTAATGGATTATGTATTACAATAATTGAAATAGTTGAAGTGTGAAACACAGGTTAAATCACCATGCATCACAAGTGTTTAAGTTTAGTATTATAATAGTTACAATACATGTGTGAAAACGTACTGTCCTGTTAGCGGGCTTCTCAATTAAGCGAAAGTTCCAAGACACATCGTTACACCATACATCAGTAACCCCGTGAGCGAGGCATTGGAGCCACTACTTACTCCTCAAAGAAAATATTACAGACTCTCTTGGCTATGTGGGAGGAGTTGAGGTGAAAAAGTCCTTTGCATGTACAAATGAGGGGGTATTTATAGCCAAGGATGAAACTAACCCTTGTGGCTATTCGACTACCCTCATGACTATATGACTTCTAGGACTCTTTAACTTTACATGACTCTTTGTAAAACAAGTGGGTCTCTTGGACTTCCACATTACATTACATTGATAGACAATATGGTCCACAGTAGAGATGTGGATGACATGACTCGACATGACAATGCTCATACATTCATGTTGCTTCTGGAGTGCATGTCGAGCTGTAGTGCTGCTAGGCAATGGATGTCCTCATGGTGTGTCAAATATTCACCTCCACATGGAAAAGTGTGTGAGTCTTCAATGGTCGTAGGTTCGCTTGATGTTGTTTTTGCACATTTCTCCTTGCTTGTATGTTGGAAGGCTTGATATGTTCGTTTGTTTGTGAAAGATTCATGTTCGTTTGTTCATCCGTCCATGAGCACATCTTGCATGTTTGCTCATTCGTCCATCCATGAAAACATATTTGCATGATCATCTGTTCACGAGCACATACCTTTACATGCATCATTTGTTTATCCATTGGTGAACATGTCCTTCTGCATGTTCTCCCTCTGTTTATCCATTCATCGTCGCTCCATGTTTGTTTGTGTACTTGTTCCTACAGTCACTCATGACGAGATGACATCAAATCTAAAAATATCCTAGTCTACCATGATACATGATCATTTCGGATGCATGTGACCGTGCAGGAAAAAAGGTTTCAAGGCAGGATAGAGGTTCTGGGCACTGCTGATGAAAACTGTGCAAGATTCACTGGGTGATGGAGATGGGAAATCCGGATTAACAATGACTATCTGCGAGGTCTGGCCCATATCGATGAAAAAGTTACGCAATTTTTGAGGGGAATAGTCCAGGTGCAGGAAGGCTAGGCAGGAAAAATCTGCTCAATTTCTGGAACGAGGGGGTAGCAGGGCTTGGTAGAAAAAACTGTGAAATTTTTTTGAGGTACAGGTCGGGCTGCAGGAAGGCTGGGCAGAAAAAAACTGCACAATTTGTTGGAGGAACTGGCTGGGTGCTTGGTAGCCAAAGCTACGCAATTCCTGGAGGGAACTAGCTGCTGGGTCACTAGAAGCAAAAATTGCGCAATGCCTGGAGTGAATTGGTAGATGGCAGCAAAAAATGTGCAATTCCTAGAGGGAGCTGGTAGCCTGCTGTTAGGAGTTGCTGGTGAGAAAAATTATGCTGAGGCTGGGGCTGGCATGTTGATCACCTCTATGCATCTTCTGAGAGGAGCAGACTACTGGGCAGTAGAGAGCTTGCTCATGAAAACTACGCAATTTTCTGGGTGAGCAATCGGTTGACTGTCAGAAGAGATAGCTGGAAAAATTGCACAATTTTTTGAGGGAGATAGGGACGGGCACTAGGTGTTTTTCTGGCCTGTCTATGAATTTTCTAAGTCAGTAGAGCAGGCAAGGTGTGTATCCTCTCTGCAATTTCTGAGGGAGTGAGTCCCTAGGTGGCTATTGGGTAAAACTCTTGGGTTAACCAACATGAAGGTGGATTGATTATCTTGCGGGCAGCGCAACATGAAATGACTTGCTTGGTGCTTCTGCATTGTTTTGGGTGATATTCAATTGAGTCGATGGCAAGGTGATGGTCCAGCTATCAGAGGGGAGTCCTATCATTAGAACTTCAACAAAAAATGACTAAGTGTGTGAATGAGTGAAAGATGCATATGTGATCCTGCAAACACACACTTACATGACTCAAACCATCCAAACACACATGTTCAACATGACTGACCGACGGTACAAGTGACAAGCGCAACATTTGTGATTGATCATTGGTTGATCGTGTTGATGCTTGCGCGACAATGAATGTGACTTCGTGTGTGAGTGCGACAAATTTTTTCATAGCGAACACAACAAGTATACAAGAAGCAGAGACTTTGAGGATAACTAGAACATGGTCGTAAGAATAACTTTGACATCAACATGCAAGACTTGTCGAAATGAACAAGCAAGGCAAATGCGAAGACTCATAAGCTCACGGAGTGAACCCAAGTGTGTGTAGTCATCAAGTGAAACTCTCAAGGGAGGCTCCAAAATTGGGTGCAGGCCAAAATTTTGGAGGGTCGTTGTAGCCACTACAACACTTCCCTTCCTTTTCCACTAGGTCTTCGAATATACACTGGCTGATGATCTTTTGTTGAATTTCCTGCATTTTGTTGGTCAGCTAATGTTGGTCTTTCATGATTTGGTCGAAATATTATTGGTTCCATTTCTTCATCTTTTGCTTGAGCCCCTTTAGCTTCAGTTGGAAGGTATGCATGTAGTTTCTTTTGTGTTCTTCACTTCCTTTCCACCAACCTTCCACTCTCTTCATGAGAGTGGAGTCCCTTATCTAGAAGGATTCAAATCTAAAGGGGCAATTCTTAGGACCAGTTTTTAAATCAATCTCCATCTAGATTGGTCAGCGATTTGATCCCATGCATGGGAGGATCGAAGCCTCAAGGAAAATATCCTAGCTGATCACCTGCTCTGAGGCCAGGAACTAGTCCAAATGTGAAGCAATGTGGTGCGTTCCCCCACTCCTATTATTCTAGTTGTAGATTCCATTGATCGTTGGCAAGTCCACAAGGTGCAGATCAACGATTAGGTCTCTAAATGCTTCCATGTATGCCTTTGTATGTCAGATTCCCCCTTTTTTCTCATCCAACGATGAGATCATGTTAAAATCACCTCTTATTATCTGGAGATCTTCTAGGTATACTTTCTTCAGTCTTTCAAGATTTTGACGAAAAACCCCTTTCTCTACTACAATGTGTGGCCTGTAGACCCGTGATAGAAGAACCCAATCTCTGGATCTAATGTGGCGAAATATTCCTGAAAGGATTCTTGGGAGGCTGACCCAATCCTCAAAAATTATTTCTGTAGGGCTCCAGAGGATAGAAAGGCCTCCAACACTACCCATGGCATCCTCTGCAACTACCTCATACTGTGGCTTGAGACTCTTCATAAGATCCTTTAGCTTTGTTTCCAAGATTTTAGTTTCTTGGATCACCATGATATTGGGTTTGTCTCTTTTGAGACTGTCCTTCAAATATCTTTGTTTGCCTCTATTGTTGACGCATCATACATTCCAAGATGTAATAATCATTTAGGAGGTTTGTTAAGTTGGTGGAAGACCATAGACAATGACACCGCCCTTCCCGAGTTCACCAACATTTTGCTTATCTTCTGTATGGATTCATTCAGGTTCTTTCTCTCACTCTTCTTTCCTCCTTTTCCATGAGGTCCTTGTTCCACACCTTGGCTTATTTGAGATCCTAGCTGTTCAGATTGATCTAAAGCTATCATCCCTTATTTATCTTTATATTGTTGAAAGATCTCTTTATATAGTTGTTCTTTATACTCCGGTATTAATTTTTCATCCTAATGCCTCCATTCATTCAACAGTCGTCGCATGGACTATTCTTCGGTACTTAGATCCTCCTTTTAGCTATCAATATCCATGTTCACATGCCTAATTACTTGCATAGAGATTTCTTTGTCTTGTGGTTCCTCTTCTACCTTTCTCTTCATATTATTCCCTCCTTTCTATGGAGTTGGATGTGTTTCTAGGCCTGGAGAGGCAGTCTGGGCATCTGTGACATCTTCCTCCTCCTGAAGGATGCCATATCTGTTATTTTTCTACATGTCTTTGCTCAGTGTCGGCTGAGGCAGAGTTTGTGAGTTCTTTTGATTATTTTTTTTCCTTTGATCTTCCTAAAACCTCTTAGTACCCTCTTGTGGTTTTTCCTAGCCATTGGCATTAAGAGTCCCTTGGGGTTCGAATTGGTTCTAGATGCCCATACTCATGGCACCTTAGACATCTAAAGGGAATATTCTCCTAGTTAAGGCATTGTTGAGAAGACTCATCATGATAATATAGCTCAATGAATTTAGGAAGAGGCTTTGTTAGCATAGGAGGTGTACCTTCCTCATCGCGTGGAATTTGAAAACTTAACAAAGCTTCCAATGGAGTTCCTAATTCCTTCGAGGATGTCCTACTCCTAGAAGTATATCAGTAGGGAAAAAACATAACCCATATCGACGCTATGAGGAATTTCTCCTAGTCAGGGTTGTAGCACTCTTCCCAGTGCCACATGAAGAGACCCCCATTATTGAAGAAGTAGGGTCCGTTTTCGAAAACCCTTTCCTTATCCTCTAGACTGGTGAAAATTACTGTAAAGAAACCCTCTAGCCCCTAGCTTCAACTCTCTATGGCATTTTTGTTTCCATTTTTGTTGAATCCACTTTAGGAAGTCCTTCTCAATTGACTAGACCCCGATGAATTTACAAATTAATGCATGGCCCTTGATGTACATCCTATGAGTCTCTAGTTTTTTTCTGGGTATTATGAATCTTGGCTTTTAACCATCAGCGGTTGGCATTGACCTCGCATACAAGCTTGCCACTGGGCGTCAAGAACTGCTGGACTTTTCCCATTTCTGTTCTAGTTCCCAGGATTCGTCGTGCCTTGAGTACTTTTTTCTTCAGCCACAATATTCTGGTGGGAGGGGATCTCTCCCCTCCCAGCAGGTGTAATCATTCCTTCTGTCACCGTGTTAGGCAGTAGTGTGTGCAAGTGAGAAGGAGCAGCTTCCCTGACGTGATTTAGTTGTAGGGAGGTTAGGGTTTTCCTCTAGAAACCCTAACAAAGCATAGGAGAAATTCCCACTCCATGAGAGAGAAATTACCACTCCATGAGAGAGTAAGACTTGGATTTAGAAAACAATAATACCCACTTCATGAAAGAATAAAACTTGGATTCAAAAAAAATTAATACCGTGAAGTTATTTTTATTTTATTTTGACTAGCAAAAATGTTTTTATGTTATTGTTTTTATTTTTTTATTTTTATGTAATAAGAATACCATGGAAAAAAATATAGTTTTTCAATACATACAACCAAGAAACCATGAACGTAAAATTAAGTGTTCTACCAATATTTTGTTTTAATTATTAATTATATTTTTTATTTTATATACATTTTATATATGAAAACAATTTGCAAAACCATGAGTTGTGAAAACCTAGAACCAAGAAACAATGAACAATAAATTGACTATTTTACTTCTAGATCTTAGACTTTTGTGATCCATAATGTGAATGAATTAATCACATCATGATGATTTGGGGGATGTTTCGAACCATCTAATGTGGTTCATCCTTTGTCCTGAGGATGAACCACACTAGATGGTTCCAAATGTTGACCAAATCGTCATGATGTGATTAATCGAAAGACTATCTCATTAATATTTTACTTCTATTTTTATTAAAATAATAATTTTACTTTTTTTTTATATGTAATTTGACCCAATCAAAGAGTGCCTCTAGAGCCTAGATGTCGTGGCCCCAATACCATGGGTTCTCATAAACCTATAGCTCCACAACCAACAATAACTTACCAAGTCAAGTTTACTTTAAACTTTTATATTTTAGCACACCATTATTTTTATTTTATTTTATCAAAGTTAAAATATTTACATTACATTGCATTAAATTTTTTATTTAGTTTTATGTATTTTGACCAAGTCAAATTGTAGCTCCATAACCAACAATAACTTACCAAGTCAAGTTTACTTTAAACTTTTATATTTTAACACACCATTATTTTTATTTTATTTTATCAAAGTTAAAATATTTACATTACATTGCATTAAATTTTTTATTTAATTTTATGTATTTTGACCAAGTCAAATTGTAGCTCCATAACCAACAATAACTTACCAAGTCAAGTTTACTTTAAACTTTTATATTTTAACACAACATTATTTTTATTTTATTTTATCAAACTTAAAATATTTACATTACATTGCATTAATTTTTTTATTTAATTTTATGTATTTTGACCAAGTCACAATGTACGATAAGAGAAGACATAAGAGAAACATAACATCTCTTGTATATTAGGTTATTAGGTTAAAAACACCTCTCGCAAAATAAAATATTTTATCATGTTATCATCAAAATAAACTAGATAGAAACAAATGAGATTAAATAAAATATATAAAAAACATTTTTGTAGTAGTAACATAAATAAATGAAATTGATTCCCATTAAGTATGAGAATAAATGTTAATAGATACATCTATATATGAAAATTATTTTTGAGGAAGTCAAATAAATGAAATAGATTAAGAATAATTATGAGAATAAATGTGAACACTTATTTTTAAGAAGTGAAATAATAAATGTGAATAATCATTTTTGAAGAAGTGAAATAAATCAATGGATTCTGAAAAACTATTAAAATAATTGTATTAATTAGTTGAATTATAGATTTAACTGACTTAGAAACAAGCATATGTCTATAATAGTTACGAGTTTGGACATTTATTATAACCTAGACAGAATGAATCTTTTGTTGGATTGAGGCTTCTGTGATTCATATTATTTATAGCCGTTGATCAAGATAGCCGTTGGAAGCTCTGCTCAGACTATTTAACATACATAGCTGGATCTGTTTCTTCAACTTGTCCTGACGATGAGCCACACTAGTTGGTTCGAAACGCGTTGACAAATGTCTCTCTTTATGTGATTTACGCCGAAGTTCTTCTTATAAAGAATGAATCTTACCCAGAACACGGAGGGTAACAGTAACCAAATATGGAAGGAAAGGCTTACTCTTACATTTATTGTATAGGTAAAATCGGGTTAGGTATACTATAAATGAAGTGTTAAAATAATATGGAAAAATTATTGAATGTGAATGTGATGTGAGAGATGTAGTATGATAAGTGTTTGGCATCCTGATCTGGCCCTGTGGGGGTTGGTTATAAATTAAGACATCAAGGAACCGTGTAAATTGTGAAACAAGGTGTGTTTACTGTTTAGTCTAAAATCTGAAGGGTGACGAGAGAAGTTATGGCGATGGGGAATAGTGCAACACAAGTGATGGTTTCTATTTTGTTGTAATGGAATTGATGGAAGCCAGAGTAGTAATGGAATTGTCTATAAATCATTGCAATCCCAATCTCTCTCGGAATCCAAATGAATGGAGGAATTTGTTGTTGCAAAGCCGGTATCGAGTGAATGTTTTAGTATCTAGATTGTGCGCCAGAATTAATTCCACATACAAAAGGCAATTAAGCTCCGTTACTGTTTTATAGGGGAACACAGGGGGCACAAGCGATATTGTGAATGTGGGTTTTGGGAACCCTGCAAAGTATAACATCCCTGTGGTTTTTGATACCTCACAGGATGTGTCATGGACAAAGTGTGATTACAACAGTGGGTCCTCCTCTTACAAGAAACTGGATTTCAGCTCGTGCTATAAAAACCTGGAAGGCGACAACGCACCCTGTAGTGGAAAGAAGTGCATATTGCAAACCAAAACCAATGGTGGGAGTGTTGTCATGGCGGGGATGAGAGAGGATACACTGTGGCTCAATTCTCAGTCCATTGTAAAGTTCAGATTTGGATGTGGAACTGATTTCTCAAAATACCAAGGCAATTCTTCTATTGGGCTCTTGGCTTTTGGTAGGGGCTCCCTTTCACTTCCTTCTCAGGCCAAAAGAAAAAGCTTCTCCTACTACCTTCCCAACTTCTTGGACCCCAAAGCGAAAGGAAAGTTGAGTCTGGGCCAGGATGTGTCCATTCCCTCCAACTACAAGTTCACCACTTTGGTGTCGAATCCTAAAGCTACTGTGTGGTATTTTGTTGGACTTAAGGGTATCACCATGGGGAACACCACCATCAATTTGCTCCCCAATGCTTTTCAGTTCACTTAACCAGAGGAGGGACGATGCTGGAAACTGGAATACTTATCATCCAACTAATGCGACCATCCTACGATGCTTCAAAAGCCACTTTTGTGAGTCAATTCCATGAAGCTCCTCCTGTGTAGAAGTCAAACTTCCCATTAGGCACTTGTTTCAAGTATCCTGTAGACCTTTCGAAGCTAAAACCTCCATTTATTATTAGAATTAATGGAGATTAGGTAATTATTGTTACGTAGTTATGATTGTGCTTTTCTTAGACATTCAATTCTTATCATTTAGAGATTTGATTTACTATCCCTAACTAAGTGTATCTATTTATTATGGGAGTTTAATGTGAAGTCGTAGTGGCATATTTTCTTGTAGGAGCTCCTAGTGATCCGCACTTGTGAGCTCCTCCTGTGTTGTTTTCCAATTCATGTCTTCCATGTGCAACTGTTGACATGGTATCAGAGCTGCAGGAAGGAAAGGCATGTACATTGAGTTGAGGAATGCGACATCATCGCGGGAAGCTGAAGAGTAATGACGCCAATACTCACATCATCATGGGGAGCTGACGAGTAATCACATCGATACTCTTGGGGACTACTCTCATTTTTAATTTGCTGCATCATCGCAGGATTTTGGTGTACCTCAGGAACTAGTCACGGATCTGAGGAAAATAACTACAACAATTGTGCTAGCTATGTTTTTTAAAGGCTGCGTGTACCTGGAAGCTATGTGGAAAACAGTGGACTGCATTTTCTTTTGAGGAGGCTACCTGTAGAAGGGGGAGATTGCCCCAACCTTTCCACATGAGGAGACCTGCCTTGCTGTGTAAAGGAGGCGGTGGGCATTTTGGACGACACTGCCTGTTGTGTAGTCTGCCAAAGTGAAAGGAGCTCGCACCAGCGTAGGAGACCTACATCGAGATGGAGGAAAGAGTCTGCGTGGTGGAAGGCGTTGGATCTTGTGTGGAAGTAGTGGAGCAGCTAGACCTGTGTTTAATTGGAAGGTTGCGAGGCAGAGAGGAGTTTGCCCAGCATTGCTGCGTGGGCTACGTGGGTTGGACCTATCATTCAGACAGTTGCTACATTGAAGGGGCTGCGCGTGGAGACTGCAGGTGCTTTGCCATTTGCGCAGAGGAAGTGCATTGACTGAGAGAATCTCGGTGACTGTGGTAGCGTCAAGTGAGAGGTTTGATGTTCCTCCTCCTCCCCATGGTGGTTAAGAAATAATCATCCCTCAGACAATTAATTCTTTTTTAATTGAAGTTTTCCAAATCTTTACTTTTTATTTTTTTTTAAATTATGTGGATTTTTTGGAGGGCTCCCTTTTTTTTTTTAAAGAAAGGGGGTGCATATTTCTTATGAGAATTTGGAGTGATCTTAAAAAAAAAAGGATCTAGAATTGAAATTTGAGGAATTAGTATTATTCAAGGCTATTTTTTGTGAAGGAAATTCTCAATGATCAGGGTATTTTTTTTAACATTCAAGGGTTGTTAAATTGTTGAAGATTTTATTCATTCAAGATGAATAATCAAATCGCTGAAGCTTATCTCAAAGAGAGTAATAAGCCTGATGGTTCCAATTACACAAATTGGAAATTTAAGCTCCAGACTCTACTTGAGGGATAGAATTCATATGGCATTGCCACCAGTGATGAAGTCAAGCTCACTACTGCAACTGGTGGATCGAATACAACAATTCAAGACTGGTAGAAAAGGGAGATGAAGGAAAAGGTGCTACTTAAGTTATCAGTCAAGGATTGCTTCATCCCTCACATTTGGGATTGAAAGACAGCGAATGACATCTGAACAATTCTTAAAGAGATGAATGAGATCAAGGACACCAGTTGAACCTTGTACCTCAGGAAGAAGATTATCTCAATCAAGATGGAGGAGAATGAGTTTGTTTCTTCATTCATATCCTAGATAAAGGAAGTTAAAGATAAAATAACTGATATCGGTTAGGCCATGGCAAATGATGATCTAGTGACAATTACCATGAATGGCATGATAGATGATTATCAGATGTTTATAATGGGATTGAATGCAAGAGAAAAGCCTCTAAGCTTTGAAGATCTCACTAGGATTTTGCTACAAGAAGAGGAAAGGAGGTTGTCTGTTAAACCTCAAAATCTAGATCTTGCATTGATGACAAAGTTCAAGCCAAAAGGGAAAGCAATGGCTGATCACAAGAGAGGCAACACATCAAGAAAAAGGACACCACAAGGTATGACCTCACATAAACATGACTCTGCTCCTAAATTCTTTTATTGTGGTAAGATAGGCCATATTGCTAAATTTTTCCATAAAAAAAGGCAGATGGGCAAAGGTACAAGCAAAGAAGACATGCATGTCATTTGGTTGATACAGATGAAAATCAGAATCAGGATGTCAGATTGTTTATGGTTGAGGCTGAGACTACTTTAACTACTGAGGATGATGAAACGGATATTTGGTTCGTAGATTCTGGAGCCTCTTCACATATGACAGGTAAAAAGCAATGGTTAAGAAATTTTAGAGAATCCAACACTGGAGTAAAAGTATATGTTGGAGATAATAGAGGGTATGAGATCAAGGGACATGGTGATGTTCTTGTTACTCTACCAGATGGAAAGATCAGGAATATATCTGATGTGTGGTATGTTCCTGGTATTAAGAAGAACCTGATTTCTGTATCAAATATTAGAGATCAGGATCTCAAGGTAGAATTCTTTAAATCTCATTGTATTATCAAAGACTTGTTGGACTAGATGAAGCCTATTGCTACAGGTATTCACATAGGAGGACTCTACAAATTGGATGTGAAGAGTATGCCATAGCAAGCAATGATGTCATTGAATAAGTCTGCTAAAAATTTGTGGCATCATCGACTTGGGCACATCAATTTCAATGACCTTCTTCTGTTGCAGAACAAAGGTATGGTAGATGGTCTTCCTATTCTGAAAAAAGTTGCATATTGATTGTGAAGCATGTGCATTTAGTAAACAACATAGAGATGAATTTCCTGCTAATAAAGATAGGAAACAGAGGGATATACTCGAACTTGTACACACTAACTTATGTGGCCCGATGCAGACAAGATCGTTAGGTGGGGCCTACTATTTTTTAATCTTTGTTGATGATTATACAAGATTCACATGGGTATATTTTCTTAAATAGAAGAGTCATGCTTTTGAATATTTCAAGAAATTCAAAAACATGACTAAGAAGGAGACAGGAATGTTCATCAGGATTCTTCGATCAGATCAAGGTGGAGAATTCAAGAAAGGGGTTTTCATAAAATACTGCAAAGAGCGTGGGATACAATGGCAATTTACAACACCTTACACTCCTCAGCAGAATGGAGTCGCTGAGAGGAAAAACAGAACACTGGTGGAGTGTGCTCACAGTATGTTGAAAGGTACGAATCTAACTAATGGTTTTTGGCCAGAAGATGTTAATACTACAGTATATTTGAAGAATAGGAGTCCTACTAAAAGTATTGATTATAAAAATCCTTTTGAAGTATTGTTTGGCTTCAAGCCTGCAGTAAATCACCTTAGAGTATTTGGTTGTAAAGATTTTGCGCATGTTCCCAAAGAGAATAGGAAGAAGTTAGATTCAAAGGCCATTAAATGTACCTTCATTGGATACTGCAGTGAGTATAAGGCTTATAAAATGTTTGATCCTTCTACTAACAAGGTGTTTGTTAGTAGAGATGTAGTATTCCATGAACAGGTTGATGATGGAAATCCTGTTCAAAACAATGAAGAATGGCATGTACCCTTACTTTCAGATGAGGATATTGAAATAGGGACCAGTCAACAACAACAACAACAACAAGCGAAGTAGCAGCAAGATAAAGAGGAATAAGTCAAGTTCAGTCCATAAAGAGAAGAACACAACAAAATAGTTGAACCCCCACCACTCAAGAGATCTAGCAGGCCAAAACAGTTACAATCTCGATATAGGGATTATGCGCTCATGATTGGTATGTTAAACATTGCAAATCCTTCTAATTTTTATGAAGCTAGTAAGACTTTTGAATGGAAGGAAGCAATGAAAGAGGAATATGAATCTATTATTAAGAACAATACCTGGGATCTAGTAAAGCTTCCTCATGGTAAACAACCCATAGGTTCCAGATGGTTATTTAAGTTGAAATTTAAAGCAGATGGGTCTATTGATAAGCATAAAGCAAGGTTGTGGCAAAGGGGTTTTCCCAAAAAGAAGGTATTGATTTTGAGGAAACATTTTCCCCTGTTACAAAACTAAATACCATTAGATTGATTATTGATTTAGCCACTACACATCATTGGAAAATACATCAATTAGATGTTAAATCTGCTTTCTTAAATGGTGATTTAAAAGAAGAAGTATACTTAGTGCACCCTAAGGGATTTGTTACGAAGGGAGAAGAGCACTTAGTATGTAGATTAAAGAAAGCTTTATATGGTTTAAAGTAGGCTCCTAGATCCTTGTACGAAAAAATTGATTCATTTTTCCTCGTGCATGGTTATAAACGGAGCAAAAATGATCCCAAATTGTATATTGTGTTTAAGGATGAGGGATAGATAATGTTGATTTCTTTATATGTAGATGATCTGATCATGAGAGGAAGTGCAAACAATCCCATTGAAGAAATCGAGTAGCAGTTATCACAGAAATTTGATATGAAGGACCTTGGAGAAATGCATTACTGTTTGGGTCTAGAAGTTTGGAGAGATTCAAACCAAACTTTCTTGTCACAGGGTAAGTATGCTAAGAGTTTGTTAATTAAACTCAAATGGATGAGTGCAAGGCTACATTTGTGCCTTTACAGCAGAACAACAAACTTTGGGTGGATGATGGTTCAAAATATGCAGATGTAAGATTGTACAAACAGTTGGTTGGGAGTCTTATCTATTTGACTACAATGAGACCAGATCTAGCCTATGTAGTGAGTGTTTTGAGTCAGTTCATGACTCGACCTCATGATAACCATTGGATTGGAGTGAAAGGAGTTCTGAGGTATCTACATGGAACTTCAGACTTTGGTATTTTGTAATCTGACTCATTTGATGTTAGTTTGACAAGTTATGCAGACTTTGATTAGGCGGGAAATTTAGATAATAGAAGATCAATTACAGGTTACGCCTTCAGCATTGGGTCCAGGGTCATCTCTTGGTGTAGCAAGAAGCAACATACTGTAGCCTTATCCTCAACAGAAGCAGGATATCAAGCTATGTGTGTAGCAACATGTGAGGCAGTGTGGTTGCACAGACTTCTCCAAGATGTAGGACAAGAATAGACAAAATGTATGGTTATCAATTGCGATAATCAAAGTTCCATCAAACTGGCCTACAATCTTGTGTTTCATAAAAACACTAAGCACATAGACACTTAATTTCATTTTGTCAGGGAGAAGGTGCAGTCCAAAGAGATTTGTGTTGAATATTGTAATTCTTGTGATAATATGGCTGATATATTTACTAAGCCTCTGCGAAGACTAAAGTTTGATTTGTTTAGGGACATGTTAGGTGAGTTTAAGAACCCTTTCTCCAGTAAGGGGGGGTGTTAGAATTAATGGAGATTAGGTAATTATTGTTACATAGTTATGATTGTGCTTTTATTAGACATTTAGTTCCTATCATTCAGGGATTTGATTTACTATCCCTAACTAAGTGTATCTATTTATTATGGGAGTTTAATGTGAAGCTGTAGTGACATATTTTCTTGTAGGAGCTCCTAGTGATCTACACTTGTGAGCTCCTCCTATGTTGTTTTCCAATTTATGTCTTCCATGTGCAACTATTGACATCTATAACATACCATTTTCAGGATGGACTCGATCTACCTATCAATAAAGAAGCAATTTTAACATCAATATCGGAGTCAGACATTTTCTTGGCATTCGAGCCATCATCAAGTAATTATTTGAGCATCATAGGAAGTCTTCAGCAACAAGGTTACATTGTTTCTATCGATCTAAATAGCAAAAAGATAGGGTTTGCTCCAATTACTCGCTGCTCCTCCTAACCTATTGTTTATTCCCTTTCTGTTATGTTTCTGTTTCTATTTATTTATTATATCGAGAGGTAGGCTTTTTTGATGTATAAGTTACGTTGTGCCACTTTAATAATACTCGTTATAATGACCGATGAGTGATTTTACATGACAATAATATTAATATTATTTCTACATTGTGCCCTATTATTGATGGCTTCATACCTGAGTTTTGGAATTTCATTTTATAAATAGAAAGCACGTTATATATCAATATCACGACGTAAATATTATATTTTTTTAGTTAACCTTATAGGCGTCATCTATATTAAAATGGGGTGCATGAATCTTTATCTTTTATAAATATAAATGGCTAAGATTTCAGATTAAGGGAATATGCAGTTGAGAGTCAATTAAATCTCTAAAGTTGAGTGTTACGCTATTATTTAATTAATAATTTGATAAAAATCACCTACCTTCCTGGCCTTCATTTCACTGGCCATTGGGGTCCATTAACTTATTTGGATTCATTGGCAGGCAGTGGGAGTGCTTGCCAATGAAGATACTTTTGTTATGAGTTATGAATTATTTTCTTGTTGGCTAGGGCTATCTAAATATATGTGTAATTGCGTCGAAAACGCCAAGACTCTGGCCGATGGGCTGCTGAGGACCAGGAAGTCCATCATTTTGTTGAAAGAGGTCGGGGTCCCTCTGGTGACCTTCTCGTTCAACAAAATTAACAAGCATGATCAGTTTGAGATTCCTGATCACTTGAGAATGTCCGGGTGGATCGTGTCTACATAGACCATGGCTCCATGCGCAGCATGTCGCCTTCTGCATGTGGTTTTTTGTGAAGACTACATGGATTATTATCTTCCATCTTAGTTCCTAGCCAGTGTAGGGTTTATTGAAACCTAAGCTATGAAAACTTTGGAGAGGGTAGAATGCTTGTCCGATTAAAATGAGATGATATTGTGATGGGAACTAATATTTACATCACTATAGAATATTTGATAGATGTAAATATAAATAGTGCCCTATCACTACAAGGCTAAGGGTTATCCTGACAGTACCCAGCCAGCCTATACTTATGGTTATTCATAAAACATGGTCATCCTGCCATCATATGGATCACTCAACTTTCCAATGTGTCTAACCCAATGTCGTTAACTAACGGTTATTGTGTCATGCTTCCAAATTAAGATGGCTTTTTCGTCCACGAAAAAGTTTAATTGAAATTTATTAATTGAAAATTTGAAACTTCAAATGGAGGGAACAGATATTAGGGCCATTCACCCAACATAAATCATCTAAAGTAGCAAGCACGGTCCATCAAAAATAGGAAGCATGGATTTGGGGTTAGTCCAGCATGCCCCCTTCAGCTTTCTCTTTTGTGTAGATTGACGACCATGCTGTGTTTACAAGCATGTAATGCTTTCACATAATGAGTGAGCTAGTGGATGCAAACAACAAACAAAAATCAGGTGCTTTGGCTTTGCAACAATCTCTATCGATATTATTCTTGAGCCCAGCTATAACAAGGGAGACCTATCATGTATATAGGTAGGGGGGTTTTTGTCTATCAGTAACAGGTTACTTGCTGCTTGTTCCTAATCTATCTAGTTCTCTCTACAGTGATAAGTACACATTACCAGTTCTTCTACCTTCACTCCTTTCCATTGTTGTACCCGTCATAGTGAATGTTGTAACATCAATCCGTTGATGTAGTGTTGATGAACCATCAAAAACCTTTTTGGGTACTCTATAGCTATGTTCCTGAGTGGAGGATTGTGTTGGAAATATTAATCCCAACCACCGCCTTAAATACACTGACGAACACCATGCTTGCCCAGTCAACCACTACACGGTTGCGATTTTTCTTGGAGGTGAAAGGACTGAAGTTAGAGAAGAAGCACAACCCTGAACATTCTGCAACACAGCCTGTAGGACAATCAACTGGAAACCAAATAAATTGTATATAAAATGATTTCAAAGAATTATGTACATGCTATACATATAAAACATATAGGAAACAATTGAATTAGTTCTTGGGATTTCTTGGACTCTAATAACTACCCAAACTGACCCAAGGTTAATCCTGAGGATTAGTTATCTAATAGTCCCCCCTTAATCCGAAGAGATATACCAAAGTCCAAGAACGAGAGCTCAAAATGCAGAAATGCATCTTAGCCAAGAGCTGAATGTCTCTCAATCAACTCTGGAACCTTCATAGCAGTTCTCAAAACAACAAAAAGTGTGGTTTTAAGGTGACCACAAACTCTGGAACTATCATAGGAGTTCCTCGAACAATTCCAAACATGGAAGTGCTCAATCAACTCAATCAACTCAAATCTAACTCAAGCTCGCTTGACATCTCAAACTTGAACTTGTATCAAACCATCAACCATTCCCCCCTTGTCAGATACAAGATGAGAAGTACTTTTCATTGCTACAAGGCTACTCATCACTCTGGAACATATTTTCCAATATGCCCTGTAAATCTTCTTCATTGTTTTGGTCCAATCCCAAGAAGAAATCCATCTGAAATGTACCTTCTCTCTTGTAGTAGAATTCTTTCTGTAACATCTATTTGTATGATGATTTCGCTTTCCGCAATGTTCACATGGGTGAAGATCAAAACACCGATCCTTCACATGTCCAACCCTATTACATTGTTGGCATCTATAAACTTGTTCTAGAACGACATCGTCCAGAAATCCAGCGCTTCGGAATTTCATCGGTTTAGCAAAATCTGGTATGTGAAAAGATACATCCAGAATATCCTCTTTGTAACCCAAACAAGTTCTATGTTTATTATGTCTGCTCTCTTCCCATGGCCTTATGAAAGTTTTTGGAATATTAGGTTTCTCATAAGAACTTTTAGTTGTATTTCCTTTTGTAGATTTTCACAAAGATTGTTGAAGTGGTAAAACAAGCTCAAGAACATGCTCTTCAAGAGCAATTTTTGGTCCTGTAGAAACATTACTCTGATTATTTTCTTAATGATGATCGTGCTCAAAAACATGATTATTCGAAACAAGAACGGGTTCAAAATTCTTCTTTTGTAGTTATTCTCGCTGAAACTGGGTTTCTAGTTCCAAAAATTCAATTTTGCTTTTTGCATTTTGCAAATATGATTGAATGTCAGAGAGCGTGTCCTTGCTGACTTGGACACTGTTATGCATAGAAGATGACATTAAATTGTTTAATAACTATATCAAATCATCGAGCTTCGCCATGCTTTTGAGCATTCAACTTTAAAATGGGTGTTGGCTACCACCGAAAATGCACCCAATACAAACAAATTTATGATAATTTAACTGGGTGTCAAGTTCAACCGAAAATGCACCCTTTTACAATGTAAAATCAACAATGAAACTATTGCAAAAAATATGTGCTCTTAACAACTTCAAAAAATGTCTCCACAAAGATTTGAACTTATGACCTCATAATCCTCAATATACTAAATTAGCTCTTCTAACCACCATGCCCTTTTACTTTCCTGATTTTATATTTTGTAAATTCTATAATCAATGCTTAATAAAATTGAAAAACATGATGTCAATTTCTTCTATCCTGGGATTTTGACTGCTGGGGAATTTAAACTTTAAACTTTCACTATTCAGGATAACATTTGTAGGAAATGATGTAGAAGAATCTAGTCACCAATACGTTATAGTACACTTCCTCTTCGAACTCCTTCAACACCAACCAAATTAGGAACTTATGTTAATTGTCGATTTTATGAAGCTTGTAGGCTTAAATTGGGTCCTCAAAATCAAGCTGGGCCCACATTATTGTTCCAATCTAGCATTAAACTGTTTGTTCAACCAATAGCCCAATGATGATACATTATTGTTCCAATCCAATAATATTGTTCTGATACCACTTCAAATGGTAAAATATTTTCTTACACTTTCGCGGCCCTGGAATGCATCAAACGAGCTCATATTACCAGATCCAAGCCGTAAAATGAAAAATAAAACATCATATCCAACATCACTTTCAAACGACAATGCTGACTATAGAATCGAAGATAACCTCCAAGTTTTCCTGGTCAAGTTCCAGGCCAAAAAATGGAAAAGAATAAGTAAATAAATGTGCACACACGCGCTGAATGAATTCTGAGTCTTTTCTTTATGACATTGTGAACCGTAAAATGAAAAATAAAACAACAAAATGAATACATCAACACTCTTTTGACAAAAGCGCATAGCTGTCAAATACGAAATACATTCCAATTTTCGAGATCTTCATCATCAAGATGCAAGCCATAAAATGGAAAAACGATGCAATAAATATATAGTAATAGACGCGCGAAAAGAAATTCCGAGTGATTTCCTGAATCAAATCCTAGGACCACTTCAAATGGTGGCTTCCAAAAGATTGACATAAGCTTCCACTACAATCTCCTTCACAATTCACTGTTGCTGTAATGGGAACCACCACCAAAGGTAATCTAGACCTGTCAAAACCCCTCTGCGTCTGTTGCAACCAATCTTCTCTATGTATGCCCTCACGTCTCTCCCCAACTTGTTAGTTCAAAGACAATCGAACTGCTAGAGCACTCCAGGACATCATAGTAGTTTCAAGGGTTGAGTCTGTAGGAATCAACCAAATGCGTAACAGTCAACAACACCAACGACTCCACCAACAATAACCCATTCCAATTTTTTAAACCCAAAATACAATTTCAAACGACGAATTGAGCCCAGCCTTTGAACCCAACTTTCAGAATTTAATTTATCATTAAGTCACAGTTATTAAAAAGCCAAAATTTCTATTTAAATATTGATAACAGTGATGACTACAACAATAATCGCTTGCAACGTTTCCAATGGTAGTACCTTTGATCAGAAATAAAGAATTAAAGCCTTCTTTGAATATCAACAATTTTCAAAACCACAACAGTGCAAATTACAATACCTCACAAAATAAAATTCGTTTCAGATTTCATCTACCAAAAGAAGATGCCTTGAATTTCATCTTCTAACTCGCTACCTCTACACGGAATTCTTCAGATTTAGTCATAGTTAATTGGCATGGTTTGCCTTTTAATTTTGAGTGGTAATTGTAAATGAACTAAACTTTGCTTTCCTTAGTTTCTCATCAAGCTTTTAAAATTTCAAGGCAGCATCTCTTCAAGAAACAGATCTTCCCCATGTGTGGAAAATCGTGCCTCTGCCTCGGAGAACGCAAAATTCAAACCGAGCTAGGGCGTTGCTCCCTTGATCAAATTTTTCACAAGGAAATATTAAACCCTTGGAGCAGTTCTCTCACAAATTTTCTAGACTTGCGTCAATGCACACTAATGAGATTTCTTTGATTTCTACAGCAACATATGTAATCAGCCAACCACAAGATATTTGACAACATGCAGTGAAACAAACACAACCTTTCAATAGCGTGCAAGGTAGATGCAGTTTTTCAACGACGCCCAAATATCCATGGCCACAAAACTACTAGCTTATCAATCAACATGCCAGTGGATAAAATTCCCGCTCCTATACCACTGTAGGACAATCAACTAGAAATCAAATAAATTGTATATTAAATGATATCAAATAATTATGTACATGTTGTACACATAAATACATATAGGAAACAATTAAATTAGTTCCCGAGAGTTCTTGGACTCTAATAACTACCCAAACTGACCCAAGGTTAATCTCGAGGATTAGTTATCTAACACAGCAGAGGAGTTAAGTAATTTAATGAGGTGACCATTCCACAACACAACAGAGGAGTTAAGGAATTTAATGAAGTTTATTAAAATAATATGGGCAAAGATTCACTTCGCTACTGTTGCCCACACTCCACAACACCTGCAAGTTCAGAAAACCATTTACTATGTAAAATTGCCCATGTTGCGTATTAATTATTTTCTTTGTCATGTATTAATGTCAAGTTCGTATGTTGAGATAAATATGGATGAAAATTTCATTTGTAATGTTCGACATATTGGGAATGTTATAGGGCGAGAGTCTGTGAGGTAATGAAGAGAAAATGGTGGAGGAAATATTGGTGGGTGCATGAAAACTAGTTTTTCGGAGTTTTACAAAAGTTTGCTCCGCAACCCGCAGTGATGCATAAATCACAGTAAGTTTGTTGTGTTTTTCACTTGGAGCTGTAGGCTCCATTTACCATGCAAATGTATTTCTTTATGTTTTAACATATAACATAAAGCGTGGCTAGTTACGTTATGGCATTTATCCTTAGCAAGTAGATTTACGACAACCTTCTTTGTTTTACTCTGTTTTGTTGTCTGTAAAATTTATGTTTTAATTAAGTCACTGTGTGGTTGCAATATCCTCACTACAACCTATTTCTGAGCCAGTTGACATTGCCGCAATAGATTTATGATTCGATCGTAAAAAAATTTCTAACATGGTATCAAAGCGGGTTAAACTTTGTTAATGTAAAAACAAGTTTTTGTACTAGTATTTAAAATTGTTTAGAGGGCAGATTGTTTTGTAGCATATTTACCAGTGGGTAGAAAGTTTTTTTCTTTCTTACACTCAGAAATGGAAACATCAAGCACAAGCTTGACTAATCCTCAAATACCTCAATTTAATGGAAAAAATTATGATTATTGGGCTATTACAAAGAAGGTCTTGTTTTCTTCTCAAGACATTTGGGATTTGGTGGAGAATGGTTTTCAAGAACGAGCAGATGCAGTAGCATACAATGCCTTATCTCAAGCAGAAAGAAATTTGTTAAGGGACAATATTGAGAAGGATTAAAAAGCCATATTCTATATTTTTCAAGTAGTTCATGAAAGTATTTTCCCAAGGGTTGTAGCAGCAACGAAGTCCATGCAAGCATGGGACACCCTCCAGACAACCTACCAAGGCATGGCAAAAGTCAAGACATCAAAACTACAAATGTTGAGAAGATATTTTGGAACACTTTGTATCAGAAAGAGTCTGAAAATGTAGACTCATTTTTTACACATGTAATTGGGTTGGTTACTCAAATCATGTCTCATGGTGAGACACTTGAGGAAAGAAGAATAGTTGAGGAAGTTTTGAGAAGCGTGCCAACAATGTTTGATGCCATTGTTGTGGCCATAGAAGAGACAAAGGGTCTCTCACAGTTCTCAGTGGATGAGATTCACACATCACTGATTTCTCATGAACATAGATTGAATAGAGCAACAAGCTCCTCATTGGAGCACGCCTTCAAGACACAAGTTTCCTTTGGTCAAGCTAAAGGTAGAGGAAGATCATATGCTAGAGGAAGAGGAAGAAGCCCACACAGAGGTGGAAGAAGCAGCCCTTCAAGCTCAAGTGGAAGACGCAACAATCGAAATCCAAGTCAAGACCCAAGACAAAATCAAGAACAAGGTCAGAGGTATGATAAATCTCAAGTCCAATGTCATTACTGTAAAAAGTATGGTCATTATGCAAATGAATGTAGAAAGAAGCATTATGACATGAGTAACAAACCAAGTGTAAATTTCAAAAAAGAAAATCAGAACCATGATAGCATGTTTTTAGCTTGTAATGTAGCACAAGAAAAACAAAGCGATATATAGTATTTATATTTAGGTTGTGGCAACCACATGTCACGGAACATAGAAATGTTTTCCAATCTAGATGAAAGTGTGAAATCTGAAGTTACATTAGGGACTGATAGCCAAGTCACTGTCACGGGACAAAGAAGAGTTAATATCCTAACAAAGAACGGGGAGAAGTACATCTCAGATGTTTACTTTGTCCCTGATCTTAAGCATAACCTCATAAGCATTGGACAATTCATGCAAAAGGGCTACCATGTCCTCTTCAAAAATGATGTGTGCACAATTTTGTATAGGCCTCCAAGCAGACAACTGATTGAAAAGGCTCAGATGACAAACAATAGAATGTTTCCCCTAAAAATAAGATCCAATTTGAAGGAAGAAGGTGCACAAGCACAACTATCAATGAACTCACAAGAGGATGGAATAAAAGAGGCAATTGTCACACAAGTGAACTATCAAGCAAAGGTCAAAGATGAAAACTAGTTATGGCATTTGAGATTTGGACATCTTAACTTTGGAGGTTTGAATTTGCTACATAGAAAAGGCATGGTGAAGGGTTTGCCACTCATAGAAAAATCGAACAACCTATGTGAAGGATGTATCTTTGGCAAGAAACATAGAGAGACATTTCCAGCAGGAAAGTCAGTGAAGGCAAAGGCACCTTTGGAGATTGTCTACTCATATTTATGTGGACCAATGCAAACACCATCAATTGGTGGCAGTGACTATTTATTGACCTTATTTGATGACTACACAAGGAAGACATGGGTCTATCTCCTCAAATAGAAAAGTGAAGTGTTTGAGCGCTTTCGCCAATACAAAGCTGTTGTTAAGAAGCAAAGTGAACACTACATCAAAGTCCTCAAGACTAACAGAGGTGGAAAATATATCTCAAGTGACTTCCTTTGATTTTGTAGGGAGCATGGAATTCACAATCAATTTACAACAAGATATACACCTCAAAAAAATGGTGTGGCGGAAAGGAAGAATAGGACCATTAAGGAAATGGCAAAACATATGTTGAAGGCAAAGCAATTGCCAAATGATTATTGGGCTGAAGTTGTCGCTTGTGCAACATATATCTTGAATAGTTGTCCAACCAAAAGCATCTATAACGTGGTTCCTGAAGAGGCATGGAGTGGGAGAAAGCATAGTGTCACTCACATGAGGTTCTCTGGATGTGTGGCATATGCACATATCCTGGATGAGTTGAGGAAGAAGTTGGATGGCAAGGGAGGGAAATGCATATTTGTTGGAGACAGTGATAAATCCAAGGCATACAAACTCTGCAATACATTAACCAAGAAGGTCATAATCAACAGAGATGTGTAGTTCATAGAAGAGGAAGCATGGGATGGAAGTTTAGAGAAGACAATCAATGTCAAAGCATTTATACCGCATGAAGACAAAGAGGAATTCACAGCAACAAGTAATTCCTTAAAAATGAATCCCTCTACTCATATTCAAGTGCAACAAAGAAGGAAGCAAGGAACATGATCAACAAATAATAGGACATCGTCACGCAATCAAGCAAGTGCTTCTCCAATCAGACCACAAAGCACAACACCAAGTGACACATCAAGCCCATCTTCAGCAAGCATAAGAAGACAAAAATTCAAAAATTTAAATGATATTTATGAGCAAGATGAGGTTGATAGCAATGCTGGTCTGAATTCCTTATGTGCATTATTTTGTCATGTAGATGACCCAATCCATTTTGAAGATGCATTCGAAGAAGAAAAATGGGTTGCGGCAATGGAGGAAGAAATCAACGCAATAGAAAATAATGACACATGAGAGTTAGTGGACTTGCCACAAGGAAAACAAGTGATTGGAGTGAAGTGGGTCTATATGACCAAGAGAAATGTCGACGGTAAGATTGAAAGGCACAAAGCAAAGCTGGTTGTCAAAGGATACAAGCAAAAACATGGAAGAGATTATGCAGGTACATTCGCATCAGTCGTGAGGATGGAGACAGCGCGTACAGTTGTAGCGATTGTCGCACAACATAAATGGAAAGTGTATTAAATGGACATAAAATCAGCGTTCTTGAATGGAGTGTTGAAAGATGAAGTGTATGTTGTGCAACCACCTCATTATGAGGTAGAAGGCCAAGAAGACAAATTGTATCGGTTGAGGAAAACTCTTTATGGGCCGAAGCAAGCACCGCGTGCATGGTACAACAGGGTAGATGCTTACTTGTTGGACAAATGTGATGGTGAACCCACTCTCTACATAAAACAGAGCAATGGTAAGATTCTTATTGTCGTCTTATATGTAGATGATTTGATTTTTAAGGGCAGTGATGATTTCCCCGTTGCTGATTTCAAAAAAGTCATGAAGAATGAATTTGAAATGACTGACTTGGGGTTGTTAAGATACCTTTTGGGCATAGAAGTGAAACAAACAGAAAATGGCATTTTATCTCTCAAGCAAAGTATGTAGAAGACATTTTGGAGAGGTTTAATATGCAGAGCAGTGAGCCCACACCAACCCCAACTGTCATGGGGTTGAAGTTGAGCAAAGAAGATTGCAGGAGCAATGTTAATCCGACATTATATAAAAGTATGATAGGCAGCTTGATGTACTTGACCCACCACTAGGCTGGATATAATGTATGTAGTGAGTTTGGTGTCGAGGTTCATGGAGACACCCAAGGAAATACATTGGCAAGTAGTGAAATGGATTCTAAGGTATGTCAGTGGGACAAAGTAGTATGGCATTTTGTACACCGCAACATATGATTTTAGGCTGGTTGGTTACACCGACAGTGATTGGGCAGGAAGTGTCAATGACAAAAAGAGCATGTCGGGTTATGTTTTTCATTTGGGTTATGGAGTCGTTTCATGGGCCTCCAAGAAGCAGCTGATAGTTCCATTGTCAACAGCAGAAGTTGAATATGTCGTTGCAATAGCAACAGAATGTCAAGCAGTTTGGATGAGAAGGATGTTGAGGGATCTTCGCCACGACTAAGAGGGAGCAACAACTATTTTTTGTGATAACACATCCACAATTGCATTGTCAAAGAATTCGGTTTTTCACAAGAGGACCAAGCATATTGATGCTAAATATCATTTTATTAGAGAGTTGATTAACAATGATGAAATTGTGTTGGAGCATTGCAGGTCACAGGAACAATTAGTTGATATTTTCACAAAGATATTGGCATGTGAAAATCTTGTTTATCTTAGAGATTGTTTGGGAATTGTCAATAGTGGAAGTTGTAATTAAGGGGGAGTGTTGGAAATATTAATAGCAACCACTGCCTTAAATACACTAACAAACACCATGCTTTCCCAGTCAACCATTGCGCGGTTGTGATTTTGTTTGCACGCAGAAGGATTGAAGTCAGAGCGGAAGTATAGCCATGACCATTCCACAACACAACAGAGGAGTTAAGGCATTTAATGAAGTTTAATAAATAAGTATGGGCAAACATTCACTCTGCGAATGTTGCCCACACTCCACAACACCTGCAAGTTCATAAAACCATTTACTATGTAAAATAGCATATGTTGCATATTAATTATTTTCTTTGTCATGTATTAATGTAAAGTTTGTATGTTGAGATAAATATGGATAAAAATTTCATTTGTAATGTTGGGCATGTTGGTCAAGTTAGAGGGGAGTGGCTCATGGTAGTGAGGAGAAAATGGTGGAAGAAATATTGGTAGGTGTGTGAAAATGTTTTAAGGAGTTTTACAGAAATTTACTTTCCAACCCCAGTGATGCGTAAATCACAGTAAATTTGTTGTGTTTTTCACTTGGATTTGCAGCCTCCATTTATCACGCAAATGTATTTCTTTATATTTTAACATATAATATAAACTGTGGCTAGTTGAGTTATGGCATTAATCCTTGGCAAGTAGACTTGGGACAACCTCCTTTGTTTTACTCTATTTTGTTGCGCATTTGTTTTACTCTGTTTTGATGTGCGTAAAGTTTATGTTTAATTTAGCCCGGTGTGGTTGTGATATCCTTGCCCCAAGTTATTTCCTAACCAATTAACTTTACCGCAACCGATTTCTGATATCCTTTGCGCTCGTAAAATGTTTTCTAACAAATTGGGAAAACCCCTCCCACCACCACTCTGGTCTTCCCAACATTTTGGAGGTCGATTCCGGCCCTTCCATCTAGCAATGGTCCATAACCATCACCAGGCCGAATTGAGTAAAGTAAGAGTCGGTGTTACCTCCACGGCTGTAACATTTTTGCCTGATATTATATTCTGAAAATATAAATGAGGAGAACTTGTTTTCTCCTTCATGTCATGTCGTTAATATTGTTAACGCCACCCAGAAAAATAAAGTAGTTGCAGTCGTTGCAACTGCATTGAGCATGCATTATCATTGAACTTCCCCATCTTTATCTTAAGATATATATGTATCGGATGTATGAAATGTATTAGTATCGATAGAATCACAAGTTCAGGAGACAAAAAAAGATTTTCTCGTGAATACGCTCTCATAGAATACTTGTCTAATCTTTCTTCAAATAATATCAACACGGTGTGAATTATGTGAATAAACATTCGTGGAGGCAAAAGGATGGATAAAGGAAAACCAAATGTTTGAATATTAAAGTGAAATCAGGCAGTTATTGTCTCTCTGTCTCCAACCTTCCAAGGAAAGGTTATTCATAGCAGCCAAGCAAACTTAATTTAGAAATGATGACACTTGACATACGCTACACTTCCGCGAAAAGACGGAGATGCTATCTCGAGAAACAATTAGTCTTCAGGTAATCTTTAAGGAAGATAAGAAAAACACTTCAATTTTGGTTGTTAAGATCGGAAACGTGAATTCTTCAGCAATTTCTTTCTTAAGGAGGACACGCAAAACACTCTTCTCATTGTTAAGATGGGGAAAATTCAGATTCTCAAGAAGTATGCATAAACTCATTATTTTAATGTTTATTTTAATATGTATCTCTTATTTTGGAATATTTTGGAAATGCAATAAAGATGAGCTCAACTATAAATAAATTTTCTAGAACTTTAACATTTAGAGAACTCTTTTACATTAAATTTTCAAAATACTTTTTATATACATTAAAATTAAACTTAAATCGAAATTATTTTATAGTGTATGAAATATGGAGATGAGTCATGTTAGGGTTTTGATCTGAACCCTGCATGAAGTTAGATCTAAAGAATTTTTTTGATGTTTTCACAGGTCGAAGATTTCAAGAGGCAACATGAGTGTCCGAGATCTCCTCCTACAACAATGTGGCCACAAGAGAAACAAGCAAGTAATACGACACAAGCGCATTTCAAATGCTAGCGTTGGCCCTAATAGCAGGCTAGTTATGGGGGCACAGTGGCAAGCGAGGTTATGGGGGAAATGTCTACCCAAAGCCACCAAGAAGCTGTGTTTCGTGATTTTGTCCAATAAGATGGAAAATTAAAGAAAATATATGAAAGATCATGCCCTGATTTGTAAATTTATAGGGGTTTGGCCTTCAGAGAGAGACTTGCTGAAATAGATCGAGATGAAATGAGAACCAAAGGGCCATATAGATCTCAACGGTTTATTCACAATTATCTTTGCAAGTTTGGAAGACAAGGAGTGGATCTTTGATAATGGAACATACTTTTACTACAAGGTTATGCATGCGATTATGGGAGGAATATTATAATCCAAACCGAGAGCAGTTCACGGTAGCACCCATTTGGATGAGGCTCTTTTCTTTACCTAGTGATTTCTATGACTCAAAGA